>BFEA01000255.1:1020759-1030928 GCA_003427395.1 Chara braunii
GGAGGGGGGAGGAGGTTGAAGACTTGTAGAATCTGTAGATACGTTCCACTTACCTGCACTCGCCATTACTAGCGCTTCATTTTCGCAATCTACGGGTAGAAATCGTCTGTGCGACCTCGCCCCAGTGGCCAACGGTTTCTCTCTTTGACTCAGTCTACTTCGCAGGGTTGGGCGGGTCACACACATTTCCACAGAGAACTTCGATTCTCCGTTTCTTTGACCGAATGCGGCGAAGGGAAGTCGTACTGACATAATTTCAATCTTTTGGCTACGGGTCGTTGACCTTAACCGGTCAGCATCGCCGGCCGAAACCGAAGCATCATCGTTAACTCGAAGCTGAACCATCGGTGACCGAAGCTGAATGGCTGAAGAGCCATTCAGTGGCATTCACCAAGACTGAAGAATCGTTCGCCGGATCTGAACAGGGCGTTGGGACCATGTAGTCCTACTTGTTGCCGCTGTCATTGTCAAAACGACATAGCAATTTTCATCGCCTCATGTGCATCCTCTTCATGCTCTCTTCATGCTCTCGTCATTCTCTTTATTGCGACGATAGCATAGCCAACTAACTCGTGACGACGCCATAGCCAGTCTCCTCATCCTCTTCATCGTGACGACACCATAGCCATTATCTTCATTGTCTACACTGTGACGAAAGCAGAGCCGTTCTATTCATTCTCTTCATCGTGAGAACACCATTACCACCCTCTTCATTCTCTTCATCGTGACGACACCATAGCCATTCTCTTCATCGTGATTCGTGACCACTGACCATACCATAGTCATTCACTTCATTCTCGTAATCGTGACAAAACCGTACCCACTTCTCCTCGTCCTTTTCAACTTTCCGCCTCTTCTTCCGCATGCCGTTTAGCTTATCGCCCCTGGTCATTCGTCCGTCAGGCTTCAGCCGGACTCGATCAAGCGGTCAGTTGCTGCTTGCTTCTTCTGTCCGTCGATTCGTTCAACCATAGCCATCGTCATTGCTTCCGCCGTAACGATTCCACACCGTTCCGTTGCATTCAGTTCCGATCCGTTCCGTTACATTCGTCTCGTTCCGTTTCCTTCCGTTTAGTTCCGTTTCGTCCCGTTCGTTTCGTTTCGTTTCGTTTCGTTTCGTTCGTCTTCGATCGTCACCGTTATATTTGTGCTCGTTCCGTTTGCCTCCGTTATTGGTTCCGTTTCGTTCCTTTCCGTTCCGTTTGCTTCCGTTTCGTCCCATTTTGTTCCGTTCCGCTTCGTTTCGTTTCCTTCCGTTCCGTTTCGTTTCCGTCACACTCGTCTCGTTCCAGATCGATTTTATCCCTCCTGGTTGGCCTCTACGTCGTAGGTCTTGTCTGCTCAATCCATCGGTCCTCGCCTTCAGATCGATCTAATCGCGCCTGGTTGGCCTCTACGCCGTAGATCTTGTCTCTGATCAATCCATCGCCGTAGATCTTGTCTGCTCAATCCATCGACGTAGATCTTGTCTGCTCAATCCATCGGTCCTCGGGTTAAGATCGATCTAATCGCTCCTGGTTGGCCTCTCTACGTCGTAGATCTTGTCTGCTCAATCCATCGGTCCTCGGGTCAGCTTATCTTTCGAAACGAGTGGTCGACATCGCGTCGCTTATCCATCTGTTACTTCAGTCGTCCTTCAACAACCTCCTGCCTGTCTTTCCTCCAGATAGATCGTTGCTCTCTCAATCCAATCCATTTGATCAAATGCGTCGTTCTCATCCAATCCAGCTAGCCTAATGGACAATCGTCAATCCGTTGTAGGTCCAATGCATTCAATCCAGTAGTGTGACACTGCGTACGGCGGACACGTGGCACGCCATCGGGAAGAATGAATCAGGTCTCGGAAAAGAGTTAAAAACATTTCGAATAAGAAATCACGAGTCGGGAGAAAAAATTGGGAGGAGCGTTAAAAGGGGTGAGGGTGCGGGGCATCAAAAGAGTCGGAAAGAGTCCGAAAGACAAAGAACAATACCAGGTAGGCGGCTCTCCCTAGAAGGGGGGACGGAGACTTGACGAAGACGACGAGGTACCGTCGGCGGAAGGGAGTGGGGGAGTGGTTTCTCTTCGGAGGCAGAAGTTTTCGCTGATTCTTCATCTTACTCACCGGAAGAAGTCAACTGGCAGGTAAGTTTTTTCCAATTTGAGCTCGTCAAGTTAGCAAGCAGCTCTCTCTCTCTCTCTCTCTCTCTCTCTCTCTCTCTCTCTCTCTCTCTCTCTCTCTCTCTCTCTCTCTCTCTCTCTCTTCCCCCGCGCGTGTCTGCGGATGTGTGAGTCCCTACAGACCCGGATGCGTGCCCGCGTGCGTGTATGCATGCGGGTGTGCGTGAGTGCGTATGCGCATGTGTGTGAGGGGCCATACCTGCGCGTGCGTGCAAGTGCATGTGCATGTGCGTGCATGCGTGCACGTTCGTGTCTGTGCTTGTATGCTTGCACGTGTGCCTGCGTGCGTGCCTGTCCGCTTATGCATGCATGTGCGTCCGTGCGTGTGCGAGCATGTGCGTCTGTGTGCTTGTATGCTTACGTGCGTGCATGCATGCGTGCGTGCGTGCGTGCGTGCAGGCATGCATGCGTGCGTGCGTGGGTCTCTCTCTCTTTGTCTCTCTCTTTTTGGACGTGAATTTTGTGGAGTTCTCTCTTTCTATTTATAGAAGTACGTCCTCGACTACTTCGCCTGGAGGAGTGTTTTGGCACCTCCAGGGTTTTTGCGGGAGATGAACTCCAGGAGTCTTTGAGAATACTTGAGGAGGAGTCCTTTGGTTCCTCCTCCAGTATTCTCCAATATTTTGGCGGCTTGGGCACACTATGGGGCTCCCTACACAGCCTTTCGAAAAGTTGCAAAATCGACGCAGCATCTTTGCCACAAAAAGTACAAGTGCATGTTGGCACAGGGTGTGACCAGATATGAATAGCAACGGATGCATCTTGCCACTTTCTGAGGAAGGTGCACTCTTTCGTTTTCCATTCCATTTGCACACTGGTGTGGCTCCGCCCGGAGGCTTCCGAAACAAGTGCCATCGAAAAAGTTTCGAAAGGTGTCAGATAGGAGCACTATTCTCCCGCCTGTCCCTGTCACGAGCGTTTCTTCAAAAGCCCAAGAGTGGTCTTGTGAAAAGTCCCACTCCAAAGGGCCTATTGGCCCAAAAAAAAAGAAGAAAAAAGGGGCGATTCGAAGGGCCTGGGTCCACTACTCTCCACCCATGCACAAAAGACAAAAAACATGGTGGTGTATCTTTCCATGTTCTCGGCACATATTCACACTCTCGTTTTACACACATCCAGAGTAGTGGAGCGAGGCCATAATGAGCATATCGAAAGGCCTTTCCTAGGTGTTTCGAAAGTCTGTGTGGAGAAAGGGGGGGGGGTTCCTTTCGACGAGCAGCCTTTCGAAAAAAGTCTGACACCTTTCGAAAAATGCCTTCATTCGAAATTCCAAAGGCTGTGAGGCGCCCTAAGGGCATCGCCGCATCGCCACACCACTCTTCAACTGTGCAAAATGAGAATGAACTCTGCACTAGAACATGGCCAGATGCATCCGCCACATTTGTCTTTTTTTTCATTTCGAGAGTCACTGTGGTGTGGCGAGGCCCTAAGTTCACACAGCCATCTGCGTAAAATTTACGTCCAACCAACGAGCCCAGCTCGGTTGGTACACTCATGAACTGTTGAATTACAGACCCAAGTTCAAATCCTGCTTTGGACCTTGATGAATGGAATAAATCATTCTGAATTACCAAGGGCCGGTCCGATCAATGAAGATATCCCATGGCTGTCGCCCTTTTAAATAAAAAGAAAAATTTACGTCCACAAATGAAAAACGCTCTGCCATAGGCAGAAACCAAGGCCCCGCTCCACCACTCAGCACTGAGCACATGCAGAAAAGACAAAAAAAATTGGTCCCCTGTCAAAACCTTTTTATTTATTTTTTCCCTCCAAAACGGCAAAAAAGTCAGCCAGACCCTGAAAAGAACTTCGGCGTCATTTTTGCACCCTGGTTGGGCCCGTAATGTTTTTTGCACCCTGTTTATTTGCACCCTCAGGCTGGGGCAAGGTCCCACTTGCCCAAACTAGGAGAATTCGGCCATTGATCTTTGCTATCTACGGTCAGTATCTCTTAATTCTTGCAAGTGGGACCTAGCCCCCTGGTTGGGCGTGTAATTTTGCACCTTACCAGTTGGGCCGGGGCTAGGTCCCACTTGCACGAATTAAGAGATACTGCCCGTAGATTGCAACGATCAACGGCCTAAAACTCCTAATTTGCGCAAGGTCCCACTTCAGGACGTGTTCCTGGACATGTGCAGTTGAGAAAACTCAGGGAGATTTCTACACATATCCACAAAACACGTCAGAATTCAGGGGTTGAGGAAACTCAACGCTGCTAGTGGGACTTGGCCCCTGACGTATGACATCTAACCACACAGAAGTGGCAGTGGCACAATACATTCGTTATTATATATAATTATACTATAATTATAGTAAACTGATGAAACTCTTCAGTTTCTGCTGGAAGATGCACTCGTTTTTCTTTCTTTTTCCTTTTGCGTGCCGTGTGGCCAGGCCGGTAGTACCTCTGTGTGAGACTACCCGTAGCAATTATTATCCATCGTGGTGCCTCTGATGGCTGTGAGAAAACCCTGGTGCCCAGTAGTCTGGTGCCCAGTAGTCTTCGACCGATGAAACTTCTCAGGGCACACTCACACTACCACGCATTTTCGCAAAACCCCAAATTTTGTTTAGTTTTTGGGGTCACAAGAGGCACCTATTTTGCGTGTTCACACAAAAGGGCAGGTAAATGTCAACGGCCTGGACAGCTGCGGCCTTACATATTTTGCGGGGACCACCTGCAGAGGTCCCCGCAAAATCGTTTTTCTTTTTCCTCTGCTGCTTTCTGGAAGAAAGAAAATAAAAAAGAAAAAAATTGCATTGTGCTGTCTGACTGCAGACAACCTACTTTCGCATCTCAAGGCCAAGGCCTCGTCTTTTCTGCTTTGGGCAACAAACGGGTGAGCAGTGTGACCCGCAGGTGCCATATAAACGCAAATTCACATACGTAAAATTTGCAGACGTATGTGCTAGTGTGAGTATGCCCTCGGTCTTGGAAAAGTCATAAAAACCTCCCCCAACCTTTGTGTCCATTTCAGTCCAAACGGGAAAAAAAGTGCCGCAGGTCCAAAAATCACTTTTGGTGTCATTTTTGGACCCTAGCTGGGCCTAGGTCCCACTTACACGAATTATTGACGGTAGATAGCAAAGATCAACAGCCAGAATCTCTTAATCCGTGCAAGTGGGACCTTGCCCCTGGGCCTGTAACGCCCCCTGTGTAAAATGGCGGGAAAGTGTTGTGCAGGGTGGAAAAAGTCATTTAGGCACCTTTTTCCTTCCCCCATACAAAGGTTTCATCCCCCCCCCCCCCCCCCCCCCACACACAAAAAAAAAAAANNATATACAAAAAAAAAAGAAAAAAAAAAGGATACACCCCATACAAAGGTTTCGTCCCCGTTTTAAGGGAAATGGAAACAAAGGTCTCATAGCGGGGAGGTTTAATGACTTTTTTTTTTTTTTTTTTTTTGGAAAGTATGAATATATATTGCGAAACAAATAGGACGAGGCCGGGAACCTCACAATTCGACCTGGGGCATGGTCCCACTAGCAACCGGATAGGATAGAAAAGAGTTTGTGTGGCAGTTGAGTGCCCCAAATCCTGCCCTGCAGTACTGGTAAGGAGCTGTTGGTTCGCCTCCTCCTCTCCTTAACACTGGGCATGCGGGTGCAAGGGAAACTTCCCACCAAAATCTTTTCAATCCGTTGGGGGCATGGCCAGCCCCAAAACAGAGCGGGGTCGGCCATAGGCCCACTGGATAGAAGATTTTCAGTATTTTGCTTGCCGTATGGAGGGCGTCAGGATCACTGCTGACAGAAGTTGAGTTTATTCCAGAAAATGTGGCAGTTACGTTCTGCACTGTTGTTGCAACCACCACCATCAAATCATTTGTGATCTGATGGCTGGGAAGCACTCTGCCGTGATTTCAGGTGGGAGGTCTCTGTTTCTTTTCTTTTTTTTTGCCTATCTCCTGTTTTCTGACCCCAGAAATTTGTAATGAACCTGTCACTGACAGGCCGCTGCCACTCAGTGTCACACTGGATCGGCCACACTCCTATCCGACTGCTAATGGGACCACACCCCCGGAGTTATCCTGGCAGCCTCAGGCTTTATGACTTTTCTCTTTCAGTTTTTGTGGGAAGATGCACTCCTTTTCTTTCTTTCTTTTCCTTTTGCGTGCCCTGTGGCGAGGCCGTTAGTGAGGACCTCTGTGTGAGACTACCGTCTTCCCCCGAACACAACGCACCCTTATTTTGGCTGTATCTGGCTGGAAATACAGCTTGTATGCATTCATTTTTAGGGTGCGTTATGTTCGGTGGAAGACGTAGCAATTATCATCGATCATTGTGCCTCCCATCTGTGTGAGAAAACCCTGGTACACAGTAGTCTTCGACGCTGAGGGCATAGGGGCTCGTTCGACACTCCTGGGGCGCGTAAAATCCCCGAGGAAATCATCGTTCCACTTATCCTCGGGGAAGAAAACGAGAAAAAGAAGTGAAACCATTTCCTCGGGGATTCCTCGGGGATTCCTCGGGCTACAGCCATTTCGACGCGTTCCCCAAGGGACCTCCCGAGGTCCCTTGGAGGTCGAGCATCCGGAAGAATCGGGGCGTCGACGGCAGCTCTCTCGACGACAATTTTTGCTGTTCCTGGCGGCCTGCCCGGGGACGGACATCTCCGGTTGGCAACGGTCGACGTCATGGAATACTCCGCCAACGGTTCCCTTTGGCGGCCTGCCGTCCCCCGCGACGTTGAAAAGGGGCTGCCTTGCGTCGCTGCTGGACGGTCGCTTGTGGAAATTCGAATTTCGAATTTCGAACCTGGGACTGCGCGCCTTTTTTGTGCCATTTTTTTTTTCTGCCGCCAACTTCCAATTTCATGACGGCCGCCCGAGCTGGACCAACGATGTCGGCACGGACACACCTTGATGGACCAACCGCCCCTCCCCCCCGCGTCCGCTCGTCGATATATGAAACTGGCCGCGGAAGGCCCCGAGGAATCGTCCTTGGGGAACAATTCCGAGGATGAGTGGAACGACGGCGCGAATTTCCTCGGGCGACGACGGGAGAATTTCCTCGGGCCCCGAGGACGGCCCGAGGAGTGTCGAACGAGCCCCATACTCACACACTGGCACAACATTCCAAAATGCATCTGACCGCAATTACGTTCAGATGCGCGCAAACCTAGGCCCAATTACGACCAAAGCGTTGACGAAAAAATCCAAATGTTTTTCTGAGTACGCCCTGAGTCTATAGCACTTTGTGGGTTGTTTGTGAGAAAAGCAGAGGACGGGTCACACTCATGGGGATGGGTCGTTATCGGCCGTCGGCCGTACATGCCCATGGACTTTTGTGCGGCTGTGTGTCTGTCTTTCCTAAAGATAAAATAAAAAAAAAGGTGATTACGACAGACTGTTTCGTCAGGTTGCTTAGGAGGAGCTCTGTTTTTTTCTTTTTTCTTTTTTTTTTTTGTCTTATTTTTATTAGTGGCCATGATTGGAGCTATAGTACCTACCATGCATACGACTACTCAAGTAAAAAGACAAGATCTTTTCAACAAAATATGATATATTTTCAGAACACTATAAAAAATTACCACAGTAAAAAGGTCTCTGCTTGTGTGTTGTCATGTGACTCATGTTTCCTGTACACAACTCCACAAAGAAGACCGTGACTGTTTTTTTTTTTTTTTTTCCCTTTTTGCGATGACTGTTTTGTCTCCTCGTGTGTGTGCGTGACCATGTTGGATATACCCAACTCCACAAAAGTAAGCATGACTGTTCCAGACTGTTTCTTTGGACCCATCAGGGGGATTTGAACCCCGGCAGTCTTCCCAGTGAGTGTGTGTATGGGATTTTTTTTTTTTTTTTTTTTGGGAATGTGTATGGGATTAATAGACACACCACTGTGGAAACAGAAAAAGAAAGAATGCATCTTCCCCAAAAAGTGGTAAAATGCATCGGCTGCTATTTGTAGGAACCGATGCATCTTGCTCCGTTGAACCCCAACAGTCTTCCCAGTGAGTGTGTGTATGGGATTAATAGCCACACCACTGTTGAAACAGAAAAAGAAAGAATGCATCTTCCCCAGAAAGTGGCAAGATGCATGCACTGCTATTCATAGTAACCGACGCATCTTGCCATTCTGTGCGGTACTATGCACTCCTCCTTTCTTGGTGGTGTGGCGAGGCCCTATGCGCGTGTGTGTATTGTCATGTTCACTATACACCTATACAAAACTCGAGAAAAACAAGCATTAAAAAAAAAAGAAAAAAAAAAAAAGAAAAAAAGAAAAAGGAAAAAGAAAAACAAGCATGACTGTGCGAGACATGTCCAGACTGTTCCGTTGGACTTTCACCGACTACACAACTCCACAGAAAACAAAAAGCATATGACTGAGCCAGACTGTTTCGTCGGCCTTTCACCTACTCGTCATAAGGTTGAGCCAGGTTGAGCGCCCCGGTTTTCCCAGGATGCATTTGACTGACTCGTGGATAAGGACTCACCATGTGCCCAGAGTTAGCGATAAAAAGTGGTCGATAATTAATATTATTACTCACACCAACCCTGCAATCCTAGCCACTCTGTCCAAACAGTGAGCGAGTGTGTGTGTGTGTGTGTGAGAGAGAGAGAGAGAGAGAGAGTGAAGGGGTGTGTGTGTGTGTGTGTGCATGTGTGTGTGTGTGTGTGCGTGTGTGTGTGTGTGTGTGAGAGAGAGAGAGAGGGAGAGACAGACACAGAGAGAGAGAGAGAGAGAGAGAGAGAGAGAGAGAGAGAGAGAGAGAGCTGTATACAACCCCGTACAAAAACGGGCCCAACTGTATGAACGGCCGTTTGAGCAGAAATGAAGGCCTTAGCGGGGGGGGAGCATTTTGAGAGGGAGGGGGGAGTCCCCGAGTGACGCATGTATTACTATTTTTTTGGGGGGTGGGGTCGGGATAAACCAAAAATCTTTTTTTGGGGGTGGGGTCGGGATAAACCAAAAATATTTAAAAATAAATAAAAAGATTGATTGACTGATTGATTGATTGATTGATGGGTGGAGGGTCGGCCCCCCAGCGCGACCACACACACACACACACACAATCAGTTTTATGTTTGTTGGTCCTTCTTCTGTTGTATATCCTCCCCTTGATTTTTTCTGTCTTTTTGGGTGCCCAACTGAGCACCCTTAAGTAGTGCCAAACAGTCAGTGGTTCCTCGTTTGGAGTGCCTATTGCACTCTTATGGGGGCTGCTCGGTGCGGGATGTCTGTGTTGCCTGTCGGTGATTACGGATGTTCGGAGTGACTCCCTGGCTCAATGGGTGGTGGGAACCAACAGTCTGGGGGGTTCTATCGTGATGTGAGTAGGTCATGTGCTGCTTTGCTCCGTGTTGGATGTGTGGACGTCCTCGTCTGTGCTCCGCCGCTGCCCTGCTGCCTGTCCCGCTTGCTTCGCGTGTCGTTCTTTGTGGGTTGATGCGTTCGCTGTGCGGTGTGGCCCTGTTGTTGGTGTTGCCTTGCGCTTCTCTGCTCCACTGCCGTGCTGCTCATCCGTTGGCCGTGCCTTCCGTGCTTGCTGCTTGTGTTCCCTGTAGGTTGGTTGCATTGTTGCTGGTGCCTTGTGCTCCGCTCCACGGTTGCCCAGCTGCTGGTTCACTCGCCTTGTCGTCCCCTGCAGTGCTGTTGCCTTGCTTGTGTTGCCTTGTGGTTCACTACATGACTGCCGCGCTGTGTGCCATGCCGTTCCTTGCAGTCGTTTTTGGCGTTGTGCAGCCGTGTTGCCTCTACTGTGTTGCCTGGTGCTTCACAGGGTTGCTGCCCGCTGCTATGTTCCTCTTGGGGACAGGCTGCCTTCAACATGGGTCAAAGGGTTCATGACCCAAACCATCAAATATGGGGATTCCGCAGATTGTCGAGGGTTCAGACTCCTGCTGAGTCGGTGAAACTCCGACGAAACAATCTTTCATCTGTTGTTTTTTTTCGCTGTGTTTTTTTTGTGCTGTTTGGTCTTTTGTCTGCCTTGTTGCCTTGTTGCCGCCGCCTCGTTCTTCTGCCTAGTGCTGTTTGTCTGCCCGCCCGCCTCCCCCTTG
>BFEA01000255.1:1112993-1125311 GCA_003427395.1 Chara braunii
TCTCTCGATTTCTCACTACTTTTTTTCTCTCGACTTTTTTTTCTCTCTCGATTTCTGACTTTTTTCTTTTTTTTCTTTAATTGGTCCTCTCAGACACCGAGACAATCAGCCCCGCTGCAATCCCGATGCAATCCCGATGCAACCCCGACGCAATCCCGACGCAATCCCGACGCAATCCCGATGCAGATGTGACAATGAGCCCCCCCGCAATCCCGACACGTATGTGACAATGAGCCCCACCGCAATCCCGCATTCAGATGTGACAATGAGATCCCGCCGCAAATCCCAATCCCGACAGGTATGTGACAATGAGCCCCGCCGCAATCCCGATTCAGATGTGACAATGAGCTCCCGCCGCAAATCCCAATCCCGACACGTATGTGACAATGAGCCCCGCCGCAATCCCGACGCAGATGTGACAATGAGCTCCCACCGCAAATCCCAATCCGGACACGTATGTGGCAAATAGCAACGACCATGTGATATCTTCAATCTCCTTTTCTCCTCCGCGATCCAATGGTCAGCCTCTCTCTCTCTCTCTCTCTCTCTCTCTCTCTTTCTCTCTCTTTCTCTCTCTCTCTCTCTCTCTCTCTCTCTCTCTCTCTCTCTCTCTCTCTCTCTCTTTTTTTGCCTCTTCCCTCCACTCTCTTCCTCTCCCTTTCTTGACCTCCCCTGCTCCGTCTCCTTCTCCCCCCTCTGTTTCTCTGTTTCTCCCCTATTCTCCTTCTTGTCCTTCTCTCCTCTCCTTTTCTCTCTCCTTCTGCCCTTGTGTTTTCTTCTCCCTTTCTCTCTTTCTCCCCTATTCTCCTCCTCTCCTTCTGTCCTTATCTCCTAGTCTTTCCTCTCCTTTTCTCTCCTTTCGCCCCCTCCTCTCCCCTCCCTTGTCCTTTTGTTCCCTCCTCTCTTCTTTCCCCCTTCCTGTCCCTTCGTCTTCAATCTTACCTCCTTTCCCTTTCTCTCTTCGCCAGTGTTCTCGCATCGCAAGGCAAATAACCTTTTTTTTTTTTTCCCTTTCTCTCTTCTCCAGTGTTCTCGCATCGCCAGGGCAAATAACCTTTTTTTTTTTTTTAAACATAAATTTAATGTCTACAATTTAACATTTGTCTTACGGGAATCCGTCCTCTGGGGGAGGCTGCAGTCGAAAGAACGGGTCGGGATCGCAGATGATTGGCCCCGACAAGTCGGCGAAAGCGCGGCCAAAGTTGGGGGGGGGGGGGGGGGGGGGAAAAAAAAAAAAAAACCCCAGGGGGGGGGGGGGGGAGAAAAAAAAAAAAAAAAAAAAAATAACTCTTTTTGTTTTGTGTGTGTTCTTTGGGGGGGGGGGGGGGGTTGGGGGGGTGGGGGGGGAGGAGGTTCTCTTCTTCTTTTCCTTTTGCAGCTTTTATTATATGAACTCGAAAGAATGAGGCCGGGAATCCCTCAACGTATCAAGCCAGAGGGGTCTGGGGCCAATACCCAGCTTAGGATTGTGCTGGAAATGGGGTCCAGCGTCCCAAGATCTGCAACTTCAAAAAGTCACAGCTGGGCTAGAACTCCAAAAACATAATTAAAGCGAGCAAACAACAAGAACAGAAAGAACAGTAGCAAATGAGCAGCTAGCCAATTCATCACAAATTCCCGTCCACGGTTCTTCTTTCTTTTTCCTTTTCTTTTTCTTTTTCTTTTTCTTTTTCTTTTTCTTTTTTTCTTCTTTTTCTTTTTTTTTTTGTTGTAAACATGTCCTTATGGTCCTGGTTCAGAGTGACGCCAATTCATCGCATTCTGGGGAGTCCATTCTGGGAGCGTCACGCCACGCCAATTCATCACATATATACCTGTGTCAGAAATCTAGGACGATAATGCTAAAGAGAATGATGAGCAACGGATTGGAGATAATTACTAAATCAGAAATACTAATCAGGATGTTCATCTACTTAGAACTCAACTGCTTTCCTCTCCCCAATTCCTGGTATCCATACTACTTCAGCCAATCTCATTCTGAAGCTATGTTGTGAAATATAGCCATTGGTTAAGTTATCGGATTGGTTTCCTGCCTCAGCAATCCTCAGTCTCCTACGGGCCTCAAGCTCCTAAAAACAGGTTACAGAGCAATGCCCCAGCACTGGCAAGTGTCGATCTGGAGTCCACCCTTAATGGCCCAGTTTCTGAGGGACCATAGTCATCCCTTTCTCTGCCAGTCTGCGATGATGATCAACCTAATCCCCGGATTTGACCCAGGGCCTTCTCTCCTCTGGATGAGGCTGCTCATCCCAAAGGAGTTTCTGATATCGTGCTTGCCAAATCACGCTCAAGATGACCCCTCTGCATCCGTGTGCTATATAGCCTCATCCTGAGTCTTGTGGCAGTGAAGTAGCACTGCAGCCTGTGACAATCCAGGAGTCTGTCCAGGGGACCAAAGAACCTCCCAACTTGGACCAATGACTCCTCCACCTTTGCCAAATCTGAATGGAGTATGGTCAATCAGCCCAGAGGTGAGAAATGGTCTCCCGAGCCCACGTACATCGGCAACATTGTAGGCTACCGTCATACCTTTGGTAGAAAGCCAGACCGCCGAAGGGACGGACTGCATCGACTGAAGCCAGAGAAGACTGGCACTCTTCTGATCTTCCAGTTTCTGAAGATGTTTTCACAGTTTTAGGAGTTTTTTTTTTCTGCGGAGATCACATCAGACGACAAGTCCTCCCATCTTTTGGTTGCTGTTGCAACCGGAGTCTTGACGACTTCGCTCAGTTGTAGTGCTCTACATGTTCTGGACTTGTACTGACTCTGTGGAACCAAATCTCCTTTTCTCGACCACGTCCTACCACCCTAGCAAATAGGGTTTCATCTTGTAGGAGAAGGCCAGCCTGCCCCCAATACAGACTTCCTTTCCATTTGGTCTCACTGATACTGACACTCGCACTTCCTCTTGGGCCTCCTCCAATACAATGCACTCTTCCCCCTTCCTCGTAAGCAAATCGTCTTCCTTGGCGTTGGATTGCCGGGCCCAAACCTGCACTTTGCTCCCAGCTGGACTGTGTGGCCTCCTCAGAAACAAACCTGCACTTTGCTCCCAGCTGGACTGCAGTACGCGCCAGTACTCGCTCGGGTTACTTGAAGAAGCAAACCAGGTGCCAACCGCTGGACTGTGTGGCCTCCTCAGAAACAAGATCCAGGTTGGGGGAACGGCAGCTTTCAACTTGGTGGGAAGAAAAAAAAAAGAAAAAAAAAAGGGGGTAAGTACGTTCATGTCACCTTTGAGTGTCGAATGGGCACAAAAAACACGCGTCGGCAAAGAAAACCGTGCCGAGTTCGAAAAGGCAATGGAAGTACCAATGGCCGTGGTTTCAGACCGGGTGTCATATTTACAGGGGTCGGCCATCGTGTCAGAGGGGAAAACAAAAGAAAAAGACAATGCCCAGCGGATTCTTTTGAACCGAAATTGCTCATTTTGTGTTGGAGCGTGGTTCCTTTGCCGGCGCGAGTTTTTTTTTGCCTTTAGGGTTCCCAAACATGCCGTGTCCGCCGTTATTTCAAAAAAAAAAAGTTGAGTTCCAGTTTTTTATGGAGCCTGGGTAGTCTTCTGCGAAGAGAGCCAAACGAAACCCAGTTCCTTGCTGTGTTGTCCCACAGATCTCTCAAGGAGATTACCCCTTTGGAAGTCCGAGATTTGCCGAAGTGACCTGCAGCATCCACAGCGGAGAAAGCTTCGACATTCGTCTGCAAGAAGGGGTGGTTGTCGAAAAGCGGTTGGTTTAGTACTTCCGTCCTGGTCACCGGTTTAGAGCCAAAAAAAAAAAAAGAATCCATATGTTTAGTACTATGAGAAAATAAATAAAAAGAAAAAGAAAACAAAGGAGTAGTTTCTTTAAGGGCGCGTGTGTGTGTGTGTGTGTGTGTGTGTGTGTGTGTGTGTGTGTGTGTGTGTGTGTGTGTGTGTGTGTGTGTGTGTGNGTGTGTGTGTGTGTGTGTGTGTGTGTGTGTGTGTGTGTGTGTGAGAGAGAGAGAGAGAGAGAGAGAGAGAGAGAGAGAGAGAGAGAGAGAGAGCTCGATTCAAATGAATCTTGCGCGCTAAGCTGGCAAGATGAATTTGAATCGAGCTCAAGGACTGGGTGGGCGCGCATGCTCTCTCTCTCTCTCTCTCTCACACATGGGAGGCACAGACTTGATAGCTGGACAAGGTACTGGTGGTTTAGGGCATCTCAATTTCACCTTTCACTACCTACCTGCCACTACTCCTAGGCCTATACAGGGTACCCCTGCAAGCATAGCTACCTCTCAACAATTAAGGGGATGCATGTTTGCCGCCCACCCTAATCCGCGGTGGTCAGGGAGTAGAGTGGGGCTGCCAGTCGGGGGGCTGGCTAACACAAAGACCAAGCATTTTGCCAGTAGCTGCGCCTTCCATCTACTTCCCCGGCCCCCATCGAGTAACAGCAGTATATATGGCCAGCACTGCCCCCCCCCCCCCCCCCCCCTTCACACACCCACGCACACACAGTGGGTGTGTAGAGTGGGTTTTATGACTGTGTCAGATAGTTTCTCAAACTTACTGTTGTTCTTGTCAGGAGTCTGGACCCGCAATCTGCTAAGATTGCAAGCCTTCGGTTGGTGTGAGTAAAGTCGACCACTTCTCACTTTTCTCAGGGGTATCGCTAACTCTGGGCGATGCAGTGAGTCCTTATCCATGAGTCAAATGCATCATGGGCAAACTGTCGGGATTTAACCTCCTGATGAACTGGTGAAAGTCCGATGGAACAGTCAGGCGCAGTCGTGCCTGTGATAGTCAAGGACCCTACCAATACCGAACATGGGGAGCAAGCCAAATATCTCAGTAGGTTGGCACCAAGAGTGTCGCTGGTGGTCAGTGGGGACTGAACCCACAACGTCCTGAATGCCACATGCGCCTAACCAACTGAGCTTCCTTCTTACCCTAAAAAAAACGTGCGTACGAATATGCACAACTTTTTCCAGGCCGGCCCTTTACGCGGATGTTTTACGTTGTATTTGAATTTTGAGTTATGAGAGGGCGGCCTTGGAATGCATGAGAGGACCCCGGCCTCGTCTCTTTGAGTGGAAATATATGCTGATTTCGGTGGGGAAAAAACAAAAACAAAGACCCGACATTCTACTTTGTTTCCCCCCCCCCTCAAATTTGGTAGCAAATTTCAACAATAGTCTCAGGCAAAAGATGTTTATATTGCATTGTTCTTCGGCATATATTGTTTTTGAACTTTTTTGGACGTTTTTTAAAATAGTGAAAAATGTCTCAAAAAAATGCCACAGACGTCAAAGACAATGTACTTCCGCTGTATTTGTTTTTTTGTTTTTTTGTTTTTCGTTTTTTTTGCAGAAAACGATCCCCGAAGTTAGCTTGAGATGCTGGTAGGAGCAGACATCTCAAGCTAGTCTCAGGGCGGCTCCATCTATTGGTGGGGAGCTGCACCTGCTGGGAAACGGGCCCAGCGTCACCTTTTACATCTCTATTCGGGGAAAAAGAGCGATTTCTAAAAGTTCGATTTTCGAAGGTAATTCGAATAGAACGCACGTATGTTTTTTTGGGGGTAAGAAGGTAGGCCGCTTGCGTAAGCACTATATATTCATTCATGCAGCTACGACAGGGTTATGTGTATTGGTTTGTTACTCTGACCATCGATTCCTTCAATCGCCATTCGTGTCATAAATTCGGCAAGACGGCCGTCCATGGGTTCGAACCGGCGACCTAAGCCGCATGTCTGTGTATGGTAGAAGGAAACAATAAACATGAGAAGAAAGTTCTGGCCAGCCTATGAACACACACCAAGCTCACACTGGCAGCTGGACTTTCTGCTCTCTGGACTCAGTGTAGCCTTAAATCCCGTTATATACGCGTCCAGGAAGGTGTTACCGTAGTGTAAGAGGCAGATCCCACTTCTTTTACAACGGCCGCTTTTAGGGAAAATTTGGGATCCCACTTGTTTCCTTGGAGGCGGCCCTTCTTTGTCGCTGATGCAGAAATTTTGTCGTATGTGGCACCGCGAGTGCAATACAAGGGGCGGTAGTTCTTTCGAAAATGTACAGACACCAACCTGGTACCCTGCCCCTAAAGAGATGGTGGTCCTTTTTTTTGCTTTTTTGTTTTTGTGCATGTCTGCCATTCATTTGTGGTTCGTGAAAGTCCCCTGCCTCTTTGGCTATGGGCATCATTAGACACTCCTCGGGGACGCGATTCCAAGGATTTCGTCGTTGTTCCACCTGTCCTCGGAGCCAATTTTTTAAAACAAAATGTGAAAACACTCCAAGGACAAATCATCGGGTTCTGGGGATTTCCCAGGCAAATCGTCCTCAGCTCCAAGGGACCTGGCGAGGTCCTTTGGAACTCGAGCATCAGCGCTTCACGAGGTGTTGGCATCGAGCAAAGAAGGAAAATTGGAGGACGAAGGTGGTCCAGTCGTGGTCCAGGGGCCGGGTGATGGACATTGTCGGCCTTCAACGTCATGGACGTCCTCCAACGGCCTCGTTCGTTCACCGTTGGTGTTGGATGGCGGTCGGGTGCATCGTCATTTTCAGTTGCCTCGTTTGGGGTCTGTGGCGTTCCGGTGGGGTCTCCAACGATCGTTTAACTTCAAATTTGTGGTCAAGGTGGCGGGCGCAATGTGGACGACAGTGCGTACTCTTAGAGTGTTTCGGACTGTTGTGCGTCATCACTGTGTACACATTCCACAAGATATGTGCCTACACTGTCCTCTCTCCTGCGTCGTTCATGGCTGACCTGCACCGCAGGCTGCCACTGCTGCTGCTCATCGCCATCCTGCTTTTTGGGTGGTTGTAGTGTTCCACGTGTGTCTCCTGGGGTGACTTCTTGGGAGGAAACAAACGAGGCAGTCGTCGAAGAAGGGGAGCAGGATTTACAAACAGCTGACAAGCAGCACACCGCCTGCAGGGGTGGAGGGGTCATCACGTCACCGAAGTGTTCCTGTGGAAGCACGCAGGCGTGTGATGTACTAGCTTCTGAGCCTGCGCCATCTCCCGGACCCCTTCTCTCTCTTTTTCCTTTTCAAATTTTGCTCAGGCCAACAAGGGCCCTCTCTGTTTTGATTAAAGGTGCCTTGCCGAGACCCGTGTTTTCAGTCTCATTGATTCTTGAAATTTCGTTTTTTTATTCGGGAAATGCATGGGAATTACGTGCGCCTTAGCAAGCGCGCTAAGGATTTGGCTTGACGATTAGAAATTTCGAAATGAATGGAACCTGACGTGTCCTTTTTGTGTGTGAATGTTCTCGACCATGTTGTGGAAAACTCTGGGAATTTGGCAGGAATACGAATAGGGCTTTCTTTTTCCCGCGCCTCCTTTACGCGCGGATATGGTGATTTCAATTTTTGAATTAGCATAGGACTTAGAAATTTGTAACTGTTTTGGTGCCTCTTTTTGCATTCGTAATCGGCGCCAGGTATGCGAGCTTCCCCCTTTTTGCTCCCGTCGCCATCTTCGACACAATTNTTGTAACTGTTTTGGTGCCTCTTTTTGCATTCGTAATCGGCGCCAGGTATGCGAGCTTCCCCCTTTTTGCTCCCGTCGCCATCTTCGACACAATTTTTGAATTAGCATAGGACTTAGAAAATTGTAACTGTTTTGGTGCCTCTTTTTGCATTCGTAATCGGCGCCATGCATGCTAGCTTCMCCCTTTTTGCTCCCGTCGCCATCTTCAACACTCCTTTCGCGCCCGCGCTCACCCTCACTCTGTAACCGTTTTTCCCTTTCTCTCTCTCTCGCCCCACACGCCTTTTTCTGTTTCTTGATCATCTGAATCTTGGATCCGTTTCGCGCTATCTTGCGCACCCTTCTTCCTCCCACTCTAAGTCCTACGCGCAAGAAGCCGGTCTATCCTCTTTTTACTATCGTCCAGCCAAGGAGAAGCGCCGTGTAAGAGGAAGCTCCTATTACGTGACGACTCTGATTGGCTACGATCGGGCTCAGAAGGATCAACATGGCTTTCGCCGGGCAATTATCCCCAAGCCCCCCCTCACCTTTCCTTGCCCCAATCTTCATCCTCCCTCGTATCTACCTCCCTTCCCGCAACTATAAATTTTGCAAGCGCGTCCGCTAATCTCTCCCCCAACTCGTCTGCCAGCTTCCGGGAAGCAGTGGCTAGATGGTACGTGTCGAGTGCGAGTCGAAAAATCCCGACAAGCTGACTGTGGTCTAGCCGGCGATGCGCCTGATCGCCACGACGGACTGTGGGATCCGGGCAAGCCGTGCAGAGACTCAGTCGGCAGGGTTACGATCGCGGTGGTGGAAAGTGGCATGTGACGCCCGGGATCGTCAATGCATGCACGGAGATAGTGATCAGAGTTGAATGGATGAATTGCCCGGGGCCATTGTGGAACTTCACGGTGAATGCGCCTCCTTGCCTCGAATATATTCTTTGGTGTGAGTTCAGTTCAACGGCAGTTAAGCCGAAAACTCTTTTTCATCATCGGATCTTGGTGTAATCTTCATCTATCTTGTCTGCTCTGCGCCTTTTCCTCCCTACTTACTCTCTCTCTCTCTCTATGACATGAACGGTTATGGATGCTTGTCGATCTCTCACACGAGGAATGAGATGGTTGTTTTGGCTAGCGCTTAATTAGTCCCAGGAATAACGGGGCAGGGATGTGGAACACACAGAGAATTGAGTGGTGTGGCTGCCATTTTCGCACCTTCTTTGATGAATGTCTGTGAGGACGAATGGGAATGTCTGGACGATGAGACGATTGCCTGATGGACTTATCTCCGACTAGATCATAGGATCGTTGTGATTAACATGTGGGATGCATGCTAGATAGGCTCTCACTATTGCCATGTGGATCGATTGTCCCAAGCGGACTGGGCGTCGGCCTCCCGCATCCCCGCCACGCCCCTTCCCGTACAATGAGAAGAGGACACGTGTATGCGAGTGGGACGTACGGGAAGCCGTCGCAAAGATTGGCAGGAGATACTATTTCCCTCCTGAAACTCGGTGCTCTGGATTTGTCGGTGCTGGTTTGTTATTGTGGACACATACTTTCCGCCTTATTCGTTGCTATTGTCGTTCAATGAGTTAATCGTCATCCCATGGCCGGCAGTGGTGCCCCATTGGCCTAACACTCTGTGCAGTGATTGCCACCGCCTCGAGCGTTACCAATCGAAGGGCTTTCACTACCGAGTACGAGGTGAAGACGAGCATAAGGAAAGAGCCATTCGGTTAAGGCCTTCCACGTCAAACTCAGAGTTGTGTAATGAGCGGCGTAGGGACTTCACCTGGAAACGAGATACCAAGTACGTGCCCGCCCCCTTCCACGCGAAACGAAAAGCGAAGGCTCGATGGGAAGTTCAGCGATACTTTTTGGATTGAATTTCCCCGCGCTGTGCGTCCCGCGCATGCCTTCTTCTCCCACAAAACCCGCGCAGTAACGGACCCTCCCCCTTCTTACTAAGTTGGACCGGCACAGGGGATTTCGGTTCTGTCCGTGTCCCTGCACTCAATTTTCCAAAAATCCTTGGCACACCCATCTTGCTGCCTTTCTGGGGCCCCTTCCGCAATTTTAAACACTCCGAACGGAAGACAGCACAGGGCGTGAGGTTGAACATCATAGGCGGCCGTCGCATAATCACACACCCACAGATCTTCGCACGTCCTGCCCGTTCTCCGTTTCATTCACCATCTTGGAGTCGCTCGAGGGAGCATGTCGGAGCCCAGTGCAGCGCACAAATGAACGACGGCTTCAGAAGTTGCCACACAGTCTGGAGCGTCGACCACTCTTTGTATCAGAATTCTTCGGCTGCGCCAGGATAGCTTCGCCTTCATGCGGTTGTGACACTCTGTCTACCTGACAACGGCCAACAGCGTCCACGTCCACAAGCTACTACGTCGGAGGTCACCAGCAAGCCTGCCTCCTTCCGCATGTACGTGCGTCCTCAGCGTCCACGTCCACACGCTACTACGTCGGCTGCACTTTACGCGTCCTCAGGGCAACCGGAACAGATGACGGCACAACGGAGGTCTTCGCCCACCAAAGCTCGCGCTCCAAGCTGCCACGCGCTGTCACTCAAGGAGCCGACCTGACTACAGACCTCTTCGCCGGACACCCCTTCCAGCACACACTGCACGTCGTCGTGGTCACTGAACGGGGCGAGAAGGAGACGGTGTGAAAGGGATGGGGAGGAAAACAACATATCCACTGCCTAGTGGCTGGGCTGGGAATGCCTGTGCTGCCTAGCCGAACTCGAATTTCGAATTTTGGACGGGGACATTCCCACCATTTTTATTTTTATTTTTTTGGCCCCCCCCACGTATTCACGCCTGTCGCCTGTGGACCAACATACCTTTTGAGCGGACATCCCAAACCACACCACGGACACACCTCCCGCGGCTGCATATAATCTTATAAAATTGGCCGTGGGAAGTCCCTGAGGATTCCAAGCCATTTCTGGATGTATGCATGCCATCCCTGCGCAGGGGCCACGCTAATCTATCCAAATTTTTGGTTATGTGGGAATCCAATTTTTACTTCATAGACCATGCTGCCCTGCTCCAGTAAAAGCAGTGAAGTGAGAATCAAAGGTTTAGGTTATGGAAAGCCTTCGACGTGGTTTACAATTAGGAGGTCTTATTATAACCAAGATTAGCGAGGTAACTCCAACGCTCCTCCTCCTATCTTTTTGGTTCTTTAGAAACAGAGAAAAACCAATTAGCCTCAGTTGGTAAACCCATGAACTGTTGAAATACAGACCCAAGTTCAAATCCACATGATGAAAGACAATATAATTTCTGAATTACCTGGTGCCAATATAATAACAAAAAAGAGAAAAATGTGGGATTACACCCTAGGCATGCGTGCGAGCCTATCTCAGCTCGTACACCCATGAACTATCGAAATGTAGACATGTGTTCGAGTCCCGCTGAAATTGTCGAATGGAATAAACCTTTTTGTCTGAATTACCTACTTTACTGTAGGGCAGGTCCCGTAGATGAGTCTAGACGCGTCCTTCCTACCGGTAGCCGGAGATGAAGGTATCCCGCCGCTCGCTGCCGATAGATTGGACGGCCAGATAGCGTTTTTGGATAAGAAGCCGCTCGAAAAGGAACGTACCCTAAACCCTAAACCCGGAAACGACAAACAATCCACACAAACAATCCTTTCAAGATCAAGGCCGCCCACCTATTCGGACGGCTGGATAGTGTTTGTGGATAAGAAGAAGGAAAGACGGCATGCAGAAAAAAGAAAAAAGAAAAAAGAAAAAAGGCAACGGGCTACAGCTGAGGGCGTACCCACACTACCTAGGACTATTTTACTTTATCTGTGAACGTGATTGCCGTCAGATTCATCCACTTCTGGCCGTAATTGCTGTCAGATTCATTTCGCAAAGTGCTAGTGTGAGTATGCCCTGAGTTGGAACACCCACGAACTGTTGAAATGTACACCGAAGTTCACACCCAGCTACAATCAGATGACCATTTATTATTATTATTATTATTATTATTATTTTGATGATGACCAGCGGCCTACATGTAGCTCAGTTGGTAAGGCACGCAGGTGACAGTCAGGAAGTCTTGGGTTCGATCCCCATTGGCGTCCTGGGCCGAGGTAACGCTAGCAAAAACGAGAGAATCGAGCTCCTGAATCTGGATGTGTTTTACGCAGAGAAGCAGAAAAGCAGTTCAATTCAATCTCTATTTCCTGCACATCTCGATAAACTCGTCCAGATTCGGGCATTCGATCCGATCCTCTTTGCTACCGTCTTCCCCCGAACATAACGCACCCTAAAAATGAATGTATGCCAGATACAGCCAAAATGAGGGTGCGTTGTGTTCTGTGGAAGACGGTAGTGGGACCACGCGCCTGGGCAAGCTTGGCGCCTGCCACCTAGAGATAGGCCCTTGGTCTTCCCGAGTGGCATTGAGCAGAATTGAGCAGATAGGGCTGATGTTCATAGGGGGGGTTACAGGCCCAGGGGCAAGGTCCCACTTGCACGGATTAATAGATTCTGGCCGTTGATCTTTGCTATCTTTGCTATCTACGGTCAATATCTCTTAATAATTCGTGTAAGTGGGACCTAGCCCCGGAGGGGACTGGCCCATCGAAGAAGCACAGGGTCCTGATGCTACTCTACTGGCTGACCCCTGGCTGGTATCGCCCATCTGCTGTAGCAGCTTCTCCATGTCCCCTCGATGGAGGCTTGAGCACGGATGTGGCTGCGAAGGGAGGGGGTCCCCGTAATACTATAATGATGATGACAATAGAAAAAGGAAGGGGCCTGAAAGGCCGTCCTGTTCAGATTCGACAGGAGGGGGGAAGCGCAAATGGGAAGTTTCAGTGTTTTTTTTTTTTTTTTTTTTTT
>BFEA01000255.1:1191306-1207435 GCA_003427395.1 Chara braunii
AAAAAAAAAAAAAAAAAAAAAAAAAAAAAAAAGACGAGATAGATAGCCTTTACGAGGCTAAATAGGAAAAAGTCCGAAAAACTACCGAGTAAAAACTGACGACAAGGATTTGTGTTGTACATCTTGTGGTAGATAAATACAAGAGAGATAAATAGACAGAGAAGACATGAAAGGCACAAGAGAGGTGGGAGAGGAGATGAGTAGACAGATGCCTTCACTCATTGCTGGAGCCTAGCGTCTCCCCACCCCCCCCCAACCCCCATCCTTTTTGGCAATTGTTTTCCCTCTTCGCTTGAGTAGATGTTCAGGTCTCGTTGCGGCCGTTGCACTGATGCTGCCATTTCCAGTAGCATTTTTTTCCCCCTTTTTTTTCAGTAGCACTATTTTTTCCTTTCATTTTTATTTCTTTTCTTCTTTCCCCGGCTGCTGTGAAGGTAGAAAATCTGTATGCCAGTGACAACTTGAGATCCGGTCGAGAAGTTGTAGCAGCCTCAAAAAAAAAAAAAAAAAAAAAAGGTTAATACTACTTAATAGAGGGAATCACCGTACACAGGGGCATGTGCAGAGGATACACACACACACACACACACACACAGAGAGAGAGAGAGAGAGGAAAAAGCACATTCGCAACGGGGGAAAGGAGGGGATAGTCGACATTTTGAGTGCAGAGTACGCAGTGTACATAGTCCACTTTTTGGACTTCCTGACAATTTTTGTGTCCTATGTCTAAAATTGAAAAATTGCAGACTGGATCTTTTTCAAATTTGATCTTTTTTTAACCTGTTTTCTTTCATTTCATCCTATTAGACATTTGCAATGAACTCTCACATTTTCTCAACGAGCTGTAAACAAGAGTAGGTACTAGGTCCATCCTTGTCATTTTCTGAAGTTTTAGGACCTTGCCCATTACTGCTAAAGGGCCCAGTCCCCACAGGGACTTCTCTGTAAATACCAAATTTTCAGGTCCCCGTAAAGGGCCCAGTCCCCACGGGGACTTCTCTGTAAATACTAAATTTTCAGGTCCCCGTTACTGCTAGAGGGCCCAGTCCCCACGGGGACTTCTCTGTAAATAATAAATTTTCAGGTCCCCGTTACTGTTTACCGTGACAGCCTGGAGTCGCTGGACTGGTACCACTGGAACTCGGGTGGGCCCGCTCGGGTGGGCCAGCTTTGTCTGTTCCTGGGTCCTAGGTCGTAGGGTTTAGGGTCCCGAAGTCTAGAAATAGCTTGGAGGTGAATTGAGTCAGGTTGTTTTCGCTTTTTCGTTTCGTCTCTGTTTGGAGTGGACAGGCGAAGCGCAGCTGCTAAGTTTGTTCTTTGGTGACGCATCATCTTCTTCCTCGCAGCTTGGCAGCCATAGCTGGGGCCGATCGAGCACCGTTGGGGACAGCGCTGGACACACCATAGCTAGCTAGCCCTGCGGATGATGATGAATGGGGGAAGAAGAAGACCCCAACTATTTCAGTGAAACTTTTTTTTTTTCAATTTGTTTGAGGTAACCGTTGTCGGAATACGCTTGTTGATTTTTGGAACAGGGGGAGGAAGAGGGAATCAGAATTATTGGATTTTTATCATTTTTATCATTTTTTAATTCAATTCTAATTTTTGTAGATTGGGCTTTTCCGCTGTGTACACATCTCTCTGGTTTGGTGTGGAATTGCCGCCTCCTCCCAGTCTGCTTCATAATTGCATGTGTGTATGCGAGCATCATGATGTGAGTTTGTTGTGGATGGAGCCTCAATCGGTGTTACATATTAAATAATAGAATTGAAGAAGCTTGACTTTCTACCTTGATGAAATCATTGCCAAAGAGGACGTGCCCCGCGCCCTGTGCGCTCTGGTACCTTGCAGGGGACCGGCCGGCGGGGTCCGGCCTGATCCCCGTGTGACACGTCAGGGAAGGGCGATGCATTCAGCTGACGTGGCCTTTCACACCTGACCGTCTGCTTGCCACGTGGTGAGCAATGTGAGGGCGACACATTCAGCTGACGTGGCCTTTCACACCCGACTGTCTCCTTGCCACGTGGTGAGCAACGCGGAGCCCATTGACTGGCGCAAGTTGGGTGGGGAGGGGAGTTACTACCGTCTTCCCCCGAACATAACGCACCCTAAAAATGAATGTATAGAAGCTATATTTCCGGCCAGATACAGCCAAAATAAGGGTGCGTTGTGTTCGGGGGAAGACGGTAGGGTTGGGCAGGAGTGGTTCGTGGAGCGGTGTGTGCAAGGGCAAACTAAGGGACGATGGGGCGCGACTTCGGAGATGGCAAGGGGCTCTAGAACATCCCTCCTGCTCTGCGGCCGGCTCTACGACATCCCTCCTGCTCTGCGGCCCTATGTTGAGCACGACAAATTATTGGTGGAAACGATTCCAACAACGGTGATGGTGGCTCTCTATAAAAGCCAGCTGGCAGATATGCTACAGATGATGGATTATGCACGAGGGAAGCTGCCATTTTTGAATCTCCGCTGGAGGGTGATGCATTCTTCGATGAATGGGAGGCTGAACTGGTTTCGTACAGTCTTCCACATTCTTCACAACAACTGGACAGCACTGATGACGTACAGGTGGCAGCCGATTTGCAGGAGTGCCTTTTTATGCTTCAGGAGCTGCGTGCAAGTTTTCTCACAGTCTCGGACAGCAATTGAAGGAGGCTCTTGTACCACGGGCTCTGCTGGAACGGCAGGTCACACTCCTTCCAATCTGGAGAGTGGCGATCGCGCTACGTGCGCCCAGCCGGTGATATTTGGAAACAACAAAGATGACGAGGAGGGAGGCATCCAGCGAGACGGGGTTGCTGGAGATACTGATCCAGGGGGCGCTGAAGATACACCTCGGCGCTGCCACCTCCGTGACCAGCAACGAAATCGACATCTACAAAAGTTCGGTGAGGCCATAATGCTCGAGGCAGCTCCTGTACAGTCACAACGTTCCCAAGGGAAGCAGTCGACTGGAGTGATGATGATTAATGATCTGGGGGCTATCCACAACTCCCTCTCTGTGAAGTTGGGGGCAGGAGCGGGTGAGATAAATCAGCGTGAGATAGACGATACGCTGTGCAAGGAGAGGAGGTACAGTGTGCTGATGATTAGGCACAGCGCGCACAGCACAAAGGTCCTGGAGCACAATGGGAGGATGTGCAGTTACAGCAACTAGTGACTACTTACAATGTATTCTCCCCTGTGATGCGAGTGGCTGGATCCACTGTGATGAACGAGCAGGGCATTAAAGAAAGACAGTTGAAGAGAGCTAAGACACACCCACGAAGGTAACGAAGGTATCGAGGAAGGCAACCAGGGGACGATCAAGAGAGACTATCACATCTGCTTCAGAGATTGGACAACGGTGGATCAAAGGATCCCGTTGCGGCCGCCCTCGGACTTTCCTCGATCCCTTCCCTACCCATCAACTGACCATAGTGGACATGCAATGGTACGGAGCGGTATGAGCAGGTCAGCAGCATCAATAAAGGGTATCGCAAAAGTAAGGGGTGGGAGGGAACAGTGTGTAGCAGCAGGTATCTGGCGCCTGGTTCAGGATGAAGAGGCTCCAACCCCCCCCCCACCACCACCACCACATCATCCTGCTCAGTCAATCCCCTGGATCCCAGGGTAATCAATGCTGGCAGGAATATCCCGCATCTGTGTTGTTCTGATATGTTCTGAATTTTGTCTGGGACGATGGACCCGTTTTCCAGCAGGTGTTGCTCCCCACCAATAGATGGAGCCTCCCCCCAGGTGCTAGCAGTGTCTGCTCGTACCAGCCCCAGTAGCACATGGGGCCGTGTTTTGTTAAAAAAAGAAAAAAGAAAAAAAGACACAGCATGAATCTGTTCAGGCGAAATCGCAACAACAATTATAGGCTGAGGACGATGCTGCACAGCGTTTACTTCCTTCTCGGTGGACGGTGGCAGGAGCCACTATCAAGAACGAGCAGCAGGAGAAATCAGCGCCACGGATGGAGGAAGGAAAGCAGATTGCAAGTTGCCGATCGAGCAGAGGGGAAGGGAACAACATGGCGCTAATGGTGAGTGTTTCACCTCTTATGGGGAGCTCGTTGATGTTGATGCCCATGTTGCTTTTCCCCTGCCTCCCGCCTCTGCTCGAGGATGAAGTGGTGATCACCGTAAACCCGGGAATAAAGAGATCAAGGTTCTTTTCTGCGCTTGCTGTTCCTGGGAAATTAAGGGACTGCGAGCTGTACCTGGGAGTATGGAAGGCGGTACGTCATGACAGGGGTTAATAAATGGGATTTGGGGAGATGGGAGGACAAGAGTAGGGATTGGATAGGGAGGTGCAGCAGGGGGGAGAGATGTTTCCTTTTTTTTTCCTTCTTTTTAAGGTCCTTGTGCAAGGCCTCTATCCCAGTGGTGGTAAGAGAACCACCGGGATTGGGGTTTTGTCGACAGACTGCTCCATCCATTGGTGGGGAGCATCACCTGCTGGAAACCGGGTCCAGCGTCCCTCTTAAGAAAAACATGAGATCATTGAGATGAGTTGCGGAAGAACACGTGTGCTGGAAACCGGGTCGGGCGTCCCATCTCTGTCTATTATCCTACACCTGTTGGTTGGTCTCCCTATGCTGAGAACTAGACCTGAGGGTAACTCTCCAATCTAAGAGAAATAGAGATGGTTGCATTGGACAAACCAAGGGCCGCCTCTTCAGTCTGCACCACACCGCCAGATCACACATATTACCCTAGCGGCTGCCTCCTGTTCCTCTGAATACCAGTTCTCAGTTTGCTCTGTATCTGCCCTGTATCACCCGTTTAGTCTGCTCCGTGCCATTGCATATCCACCATTGCCAATTGGTGGGGCGGGAAAGGGTCGGGAAATTTTGTGGCTGGTCGCAGTGGGATCTCCTGGCCCACAGTAGTCCAGTCTCTGAAGCAGATACGGTAGTCTCTCCTGAACTCCTCCTGGTTGCCTTCCTGCGCGGGCTTTCCTTCCCATCCGACAGATGTGATCTAGCCCCCTTTCTCACTGCCCTTGCCCAACCAGTCTCCAGAGAATCGGTGAATTGCTTGTGTTATGTCCTTTGTTGAATGATATGAATCGAGTTGGTTTTTAATTTGTTGCCATTGTACCATGAGTTCTTGTTAAATGTATTGCCTTATCATGTCCGTTGCCTCTTCCCCAGTTATGCAGGCACCCTCCATAGCATGTATACATCGTTTCCTCCATAGGGTCCACATGACCGCTCTCCTTCCTAACTTGAACATGTTGTTTTCAAAAGAATTGTTAGTGGGGGAGGACCATGCCTCGCATAATATGACCCTCCAATCCCATGGCCAGTTGGAATCAGTACCCAACAGGGCCTAAATCCTATCACACCATCGCCATGTGAGAACTGCCCTTGGCACTGCATGAATACGTGCTCTATGGTTTCAGTAATTTTGCGGGGGGGGAAAGCAGTGTGGCATGATTTGCACCAGGGTAACGCCCACCCCTTCTGCTCCACATATGTGCGATCTATCAACCAATCATTGATGGGTAGGCAGAGGTGTTCTATCTGCCACTGAAGAGAGACCATCTTCGCAGGCCTAGACCTTGTGGCGATGAACCATCGGATCGGGCAGATTGCCTCAATCCCTACATTCAAGTGTGACCTTCATCGGGTTTTCACTGTTTCTTTTATAATCATCTTTGGTCGTAGCAAACGATATGTGACCTTCAACGTTAGAGTGTGCAAGTTTAGATTCGTCCCCGGCCTGGGTTTTCGTCCGGGGACCCACTGGGCCACTGTCATTCGTCAGGGTCAAAGGGTAGCTCTGTCATGGGGGTATTTGGCTGATATGCTATCCAATTGACAATATCTTTATCCCGCAGTACGCATATCATGTGCAAGTCTGCATTTCTCCACCATCTCATCACTTCTAGGAAGTATCGGGTGAGGTTATTTTCCTTGTCTATGTGGAAGAGGTTTACCAGCATTTCATTTGTTCATACCTACACCACATTGCATACATTTTTCGAATCCTTTGGGGCAGCTACCCAGTTTCCTTCTATTAGTCATGACCCTTTGCATAGAATGCGCACCCAGTCAAGGGGGACAGCAGCGATCAACAAGTCAATGTTCTCCTCAACTTTGTGGCTAGTATGGTTCTCAGTTGTGGCCCCGTTTTCCAGACCCCACTTCTATGTTCCATATGTCCTTTATTCTTATTATGCCTTTTTCCACCCAGTCGTTCCACGGGGTCTCTGAGCTACAATACACCATGTTGTACCGGTCTGTTATCCTCTTGTTCCCAAAAAGGGGTTGACGCATCACCTCCTCCCACCTAGTTGGTGGGGGTTGGTCAGGCAACAAGAGTTGCCGTCAGGCCCTCAGGACCCCGGTCCAGAAGTCGTCTCTGACCAAGTCCGAGCGTGGCTAATTCTTCAAAATTGGTCACTCCTGTAAATCCATAAAGGAAAAGGCACCTAAAATGAAATATTTTAATCTAGCCTTTGTAGCGATGGTGGAACAGGATTTGGAGGTTGCTGGACACCGGAACAAACTGGCCATGGGACTGGAGGGTGATCCCGTGTGAGACACGAACCTCCCCTGCATCTAGTACCTTTGAAGATAACATGTTTAAAATAGGGAGGAGAGCGGTAATGTGGGCAATCTGGAGGAGACGTATACACGTTATGGAGGGAGTCCGCATAGTCGGGGAGGAAATGACAGACATGATTAAACAATTCATACACCAAGAACTTATGACGCAATGTTAGAAGATCAAAATTTAGCTGGATCTATGTCAAACAAAGAAGGATAGATCAAAAAATCCGACAATTCTCGGGGGGCTGGCTGGGCAGCGCGAACGGAGGCCGAATCGCTTCCATCAAGTGGGATGGCGGCCAAACTCAGGGAGACGAAGCAGGCAACCACGACGACAACCGGGAGTTGATCATTAAAGACGATCAGATCTGTTTCAGAGACTGGACAACGGTGGGCCAAGGGGTTTCGTTACGGCCAGCATTGGATTTTCTCGACCCCTTTCCACCCCATCAGTTGGCGGTAGTGGACATGCAGAGGTATGGGGCGGAGTAAGCAGGACTGATGAACATAGGGGCGCCAGCATCAGCTCCTCATTCGGAGAAGGGAACCACTTGGTAGCAGCACATATCTGACACCTGGCATAGGGCGAAGAGGTTCCTGTCGCGATACAACATGCTCAGTTAATCCTCTGGACCCCAGAGCAATCAATGTTGGCGGGGGTTTCTCTACTTCAGTCTGTATTTTCACTATGTATATGGGACGCTGGACCCGCTTTCCAGCAGGTGACACTCCCCACCAATAGATGGAGCCTCCCCCCCGGTGCTAGCGGTGTCTGCTCTTACCAGCACCTCTGGCACTGGTGAGGGTTGTTTTTGAAAAAAAATAAATAAATAAATCAGAATTTCGTTTTGATGATGCAATAACATAAAATCACCTACTCGATTCACAAGCATTGCTTTAATAGCTGCTTTATTTGCTTGAAGTCGTGTAAACCAAAAATGAATTACCAAATATGATGCGACACCTACTCCTTCCCATCCTAAAACCTGTGTTTTTTCATCTATTAGCTCAAAGAGAAATTTCCATTGGTGCTTCTTTCTTTAATGGTATTATAATACCTATTTTTATTTGTTTATTTAGCTAAATCGCTACTCAATATTTGAGTTTTCGTAATTTGAGAATTCGACTTATTTTCAATCATCCATCATTACATAATAACACATAAAAACTCAAATAAAATACACATGACCAAAGGAATTGTCATCCAAGCCTACCTCCTGGTTGTAATTGCTCGATTACTTCCTTTCCCACTAAGTGATTGCTTTAGGACCTTAGCGCACGATCTGGGCTGTTTCCCTTTTGACTTTGGATCTTAGCATCCAAAGTCTGTCTGCACGATGCTCAGTTGCAACTATTCGGAGTAAATCGAAGCATCTTTCGGAATTGCTCAACCCCCCAGACAATAGATAGCGCGCGATCGTACGCTAAGGTGCCTCTTACAGGGTGGTGGATATGCTCACCTAGGTTTGAATCTAGGTTACCAATGGTCCGGGGGCCGGTAGTCTCCCCCGGACGTCTCCCCATACGTCCGGTACCCCCGTCGTCCGAAAAAAAAATTTGTTTTTTTCGAACAAAATATATATATATAATTGTTTTTTCGGTTTTTGATTTTTACCTCATGATTGGCTGCGAATTTGAACATGACTCCAAGGCAAGCGTTGCTTGTATTGTTATGTTACATAACATATATTTGTTTCAGATTTTTCTGAGTTTTTTTTTTTTTTTTTTTTTTTTTTTTTTTGCGTTAGGTCGGACATACCCTGTCCGGTCGGACATCCCGGACGGCCAAGGGGTCCCCGACGTCCGATCCAACAACCTAGGTTTGAATTGAAAGAGGCAGATTACCCAATTAATTGGCGTACGCCTTGAGGTAATAAAAAACTCAAAAAATGAAGTCAATGAGTTTGAAATCCCACTATACTAAACCCAATAAAAAGAGATAATGAAAGACCAAAGGTGACCACAAAATGACTTGTCACTGTAAAACTATAAGGAATCATGCCAATAAGATTACAAAATAACAAAAAAGTAAAAGTGACAAAGATGAATGGAAAAAGTAATGATGCGTCGCAGCCTTGGTGTCATAATTAGAAACACATGCTATGTTTCCACAAATTGATTGAAAAGTAGGTCCATGTAACTGATCAATACTTCGTAAACAACACAACCTTCTGTTGCCTATATTTTGTTCAAAACCATTCTTTGATCTTTGACGCGGTCTTCTTATACAACCTGCAAAGTATCTGCCAAACGACTTAATTCAATATTGATATAAAAGAAGTCAGCACGTTTGACTTCAGAATAAGTTCTTACCACCGCGTTAACTTGACCTTGTAAAGTAGACGCAAAGTGAGTGGCTTGCCGCTTTCTTTCTTTCTTTCCGTCTCATTAAGGAAACAAGTGAGATGCATTGCATAAAGTCTCTGAGGATCCCAAACAGCTCGGCGGTCGCTGGCTAGGGCGAGCGACCGTACTTTTTTAAATCTTAAAAAAACAGAAGTTCTCAATTTTAAGAGAATTCCCCCTAAGATAACAGATCCAATGGTGGGTGCTTCTAATTCTGTGGGGGACCACCCTCTAAGCCTATTATTTCTTAGTGATCGATAGTGTACAAATATCGTGAGGGAAAGGTGAAAAGAACCTTAAAAAAGAGAGTGAAATAGAAAACCTGAAACCCCATGCAAGCAATCAGTCGAAGGCTGAAAGATAGCGAAGACGTGTAGAAGTCAAAGCTTAAGGAATTATTTCACGTAAATCTGTGCATGAACCAATGCAAACAAGATTAAAAGCGGTGGATAGCCTTGTTCCAATAGGTCGTGGTCAACGAGAACTTATTATTGGAGATAGACAAACAGGTAAGATTGCTATAGCTATTGATACTATATCGAATAAGAAGCAGATCAATGCAAAAGGTGCCTATGAGAAAGAAACAGAGGGTGTGTCTGTATCAACTTTTTCTATGTATACCTGTGTAGAAGCACAGCAAGCAATAAAGATTTTTCACGATCTGTTGGTTTATATCCATATTTTAGGTGTTTCAAAATACATGACTTTCACAAAACGTATATAATAAAAGCAACTAATAACGCTGGTTACTACTCCTATTAAGGCTAATAAATAAGCTTCGCAACCTAAAGCAGCAAAAAAAAGTAGTTATATGAAAAACAGTTGTTGGAAAGGAAAACCACTCAAACAATTAACTTTTTGAAAAGCGGAAGCTCTTACGATCGCCTTGCCGTTGAGTCTTTGACGGGGAGTTTCCGTGTCGAATTTGGCTTTGTTGAGGGTTGAAGAGACGAATTTGTCAAGTTCGTGAAGAACAACCTTACATAATTGAGGTGCGAAGCACAACCTATTTATTGAACGAATTTCAATATACAATGGATAATCCGCAAGAAACCAACATATGTCGGTGTAGGATCCTCAAAGACTATACATGGAGAATCCGAACGCGTCAATTCACATTTTGTACTATGATATCAATCAACACTGATCATTTACAGTTACAATGGTTAGCAGGACTAATTTTATGATGCAGAATACGAATAGTGGCATGACTAAATCCTAATTTCAAGATAAGTATGGAGCTCTGTGGATTAGTACTAGCTTTATATCTGACACCTACGATTTCTAAAAAACAAAAATATTTGGTTTCCATAAGCTTCACTTTAGAGGTGTGTCTTGTCTAGGTTGAGCACTTCGTGCCTTCGACGGCCCTAGTGAGCAATAGAACAAAATCATCTGCGTCTCGGGGTGAGTCTCGCTCTATACGGGGCATCGTGGCACAGTCCAAAAAAAAGCGGTCTTCCAGTCGAATCAATGGGCTAACTCCTTGCGGTGCTTGTAGGCTAAGTCTGGCTATCTGTTCCAGCACCAGGGCATATCATGGGAGATACTGAGTGAAAAACAATCTCCTAACCCACTGGATAATTAGTGTTGTAATCTGATGCGAAGTTATGAATCTTAATTGGGGAATACGCCCTTGTAAGATTTATTTGGAGAGCACGTACGGTTCAGAGGAGAGAAAAAACAAAGCATTTCAGATTTCGCGACATCCAGCGTCATCAAAGTGACCTCACATTATTCATGCAGTGCTTACTTCTTATCTTCTTTTTCATTCTTATCTTATCCTACTCTTTATGGTAATGCATGCTCTTATAGGTAGGTTTGGAAACAGGTTTGTTGCTATTTTAATTGGAGCGCCTGCTATGGCCTTTCCACGATTAAACAATATCAGTACCGGGTCCAGGATCCCCAGGCCCCTTTTTTCCTTGGGTTGGATCACCGATGGCCAGGCTACCCTGCTACTAATGACGTTCGGGAGCTCACCATTGCCTCTCCACAGCAGAGCCGTTAATTGAGAGATGTATAATCTCTACTAGGGTGAATATTCCCCCCCCCACTCCTGTCGATGCACGGAGTAGGTACAGTTTGTGTGAGACCTAGGGTGTCTGACAATAGCCACTACCCCTCTCTCTTTGTGCCTGGAAGTGATGACAATGTATCCTTTTCCTGTAAATGACGGGGGATCATGCACGAAATAACAAAATAACTGGGAGGGAGGGTTTGAAGTCCTCTTGTCCTCCCCTCATGATAAACAGCCGGGATGGTAGATGCTGACTTACCACCCCATCAATTTTAGAGTGGGTGTCCTCGGATGTCTAATCGACAACAACGATGTTTGATTTCCACCGGGGGAGGGTGTAAGGCATGCAACTATGGTGTTACTACCAGGACACCTAAGTTCAATGATAAAAGCTTGACTAAAAGTAAGCAATGTTCGATCAGCAGGAAACCACAAAAACGTACGGCCCCCCGCAGTCTGGTAGCGCATTTTGGCCCTTTTGGGTACAGAGGGTCATAGGTTCAAATCCTGTCACCTTGAGTCAAAATCAGAGTAAATTGACATGAAAACCAATCGACCATTATCACCTCATATTACTATTTATAAGCCACAATTAACTTCCTACTTTCTCTGGGGCAGGTCGTGTTGTTGTGACGACTCTGCTGTCCCCAAATATGTGCAAACAACAACAACAGGACCAAACAATTGTCCAAAGGGGAGTGTATTATGATGCTATATGGTTGGCTTTTCCCACTGGTGGAGCAACAATAGTCCTATGCCATGTGGCGCAATCCCCACAATATGCTGTGCCCGCCCATATTCTGCGAAACTTCCGGTCAACGTTTGAGACGGGCGGGTATGGCTTTCAATTTCAAAATCAGATACAGTAATTGAGACCTTTTTTTTTTTTATCGGATGCTAGGTGTGCTGATAAGAGCAGACGCATCTAGCACCGTCGGGGAGGCTCCATCTATTGGTGGGGAGCAGCACCTGCTGGAAACCGGGTCCAGCGTCCCTTTGATACCCGCATTTTTGGAATTTGCCGATCATCCCTTGAGATGCACGGGTATGACTTTGAAAATTAGATACAGTATTTAAGACCGGATGGGTGGATGAGATAGGAGGGTGGGTAGGGTGTTTCGCTGGATTGGAGGGGTCTGGGGATTCTCCTTCATTAGGGTTTGGTAGGTAGCTGGGCACAGGATTGATTGAGCTGTTGCCAGGAAAAGGTTAGTCCACCCTCTCGGTCTGATGGGCAGTCAATCCCCTCGTCTGAGGGTAATCAATGCTGTCCGTTGTCTACAGCTAACAACTTGCTCCGCCTTTGTAATTGGGACGCTGGACCCGGTTTACAGCTGGTGCAGCTCCCCACCAATAAGATTGGAGCCATCTATAACAGGGAGCCTATTATTGGAGGATGCTCTTATCACCCCCACTAATAGGAATCCCGTGGATGTTTTGTTAAAACAAAAAAGAAAAAAACAAAGAAAAATACAAAGAAGAGAAACAAATTTGTAATTTTGTATGTGTTAGTCATAGTTTAGCCAGTTAATTCAATTGTGACTCTGTGAGTGTGTGTTTTTTTTGGTGGGGAAGGGGGCAAGTACGTTGGAGACTTGGAGTCGCACCCACCCATCGTCCAGAATAGGCAACTTTTAACTTAAGCAGTTCCGGAAAAAAATGGAGCAAAGAAAAAAAATGAAAAAAAAGGCGACCCCCCTAAATCTGCCAAGGGCCACCGGGGTAATGACTTGTTGCACAGTTTTAGACCCCCGCTAAATTAAAACTTGCACATTTTGAAACTCCCACCATGGCACCAGTGCCACTTTTTTTTTTCTTTTCTTTTTCTTTTTTTTTAATCAGAACCTCTCGGTTCTGGCTCCTGCCATTCTGGGAAGCAACAGTCCGGTTCCTATTCCCCAGGCAAATAAAAAAGTAGTACAAGATTGACTCTCTCCACGCTCCTCCCCATTACGGTTGAGAGGCCCGATTCCCTTTTTCAAACGAAAAGTTCTCACAGCCACAGTTTCCCCTTCTTTCCTTCCTTCTTTTTTGTTTAAGTGTTCCCACTACCGTCTTCACCCGAATAGAACGCCCGGTCATTAATGCTGTATCTGGCACAACTTTCAGCCCATATACAGCAATAATTACCGGGTGTTTTATTCGGGTGAAGACAGTATTGTTTGTGACAGATTCGTAGAACACATCTGTTTATGTAATCGTCCCATCGTTTTTCCGACAAACATGTACCTTCATCATGAATGTATACAACTTGGGCTGTGGCTCAGTGGTTAGGGCACCAGTTGAAGAGCGCATTGTGGTCACCGGCAGGCCTTTTCAGAACGCATGGTCACTTGCATACCCCCTTGGGGTGATGCAGGTAAGCTATTACCTGCGCACCATGTGTTGGATGTTGTGTCTAGGATTGTTTTGCTTGCACACTTGGTCCATGCGGTTGTTTGGATACTTGCACACTTGTCCCTTACTCTAACTCAGCGTAGGTGAACACTGGTCACTAATAAGCACGAGGTTCGGGGTTCGCGGTTTGACACTGAAAAAACGGGTTCACGAACAAACATTGTGGGGATGGAGACGGGTTGCGGGCCCCGTTTGATCACGTGGTACTGATTACCTTAGGGCTCAGCTTTGGGGCGGCATGGGTTCTAGGTGGAATTGATCGGGGACTCCGCTGCAGGCAGCGTTGGTTGGCACTATCCCTACTGGAGGGCTGGGGCCTCTGCAGTAGTGGATGTCTTAGGGGTCCTCTGCGTTGACGTAGAGCTAGGATAGGCCTGGTGGAGATATCGTTGGGGAACCTGCATTGGAGGCCGTCTTAAGGGGGTGAAGGTTGGTCTGTTACCTGCATGGAGAGTACTGTCAGATTAGAAAAGCCCAGAGTGGCTCCAGTTGATGATAGAGGTTGGGGGAGCGGATGGTGGCGGGAAAAATCCGCTGAGGACGGAAACTGGAGTTACTCTGGAGGATGCTAATAGAGTGCCTAGACATCCAGTTGAGGATAGAGGTATGGGGAGAGGATGGGGTGGCCGTAAGCCTGGTGAGGACGGTAACTGGAGATGCTCTAGGTTCGACTACAAGAATTCAAAGATTTACCAGAGGGATCTGATGATGATACGAACTGGGACAGTCCTCTGGATACTCCTGATCAGTATTAGTGGAATCTATGACCAACATGGGTGTGAGTGCGGGCATGAGTGCGTTGTGTGTGGTGTGTGGAAGAGTGTTGGCCATAGCCACTGCTGCTGCTCGATGAGGTGTGGGGGACGATGAAAAAGGGAGGCGCAGCTACTGGCCGGTCTCGGTCTTTGTGTTAGCCAGACCCCCACTGGCGGCCCCAACCCTATACCCTAAACATTAGGGGCAAGGGGCAACATGAAATCTCCCCTTCACAGGGAGAGGAAACTATGCTTGCAGGGGTCCCCTCTAGATAGCCCTAGGAGTAGGTAGTGAAAGGCAAAAACAGAAGTTGAGAGAAGAATATAGAAAAAATATATATATATATATATACGATAAGGCTAGGATCTCTCTAGAAAACCAGTAAAACTAGGTTTTGCTCTAGGTTTGACTAACCTCCGCAAGAATTCAGAGATTTACCCCTAGCGCTCCAAGTGCACAGTACAAGTACTGACGTGGCTCGTTCGGTAGTGCTTCAATCAGGGCTGCAGAGGGAGGTGAGAACCTGCTTGGCCATGATGCCGCCTATAACTGCTGTCCGGTGAAAAAGATCACTAGAATGCCAGTGGGTGATGATCCTGGGTATACTCGGGTACAACCTTCGGAGTAGGGATGCGTCCGGGATCGTGATGATGAGTAAGGGTGGGAGGGGTGTCTCATAGGGGACCGGTTAGGCAATACATCGGGGTGATGAAATGTTGAGGTGCCCACAGGCCTGTCATATGCCTAGTAGCCAGCCTCTACAACAGCCTGGACTTCCATTAAAAATAATACAAAAAAAAAGGAATACATTGGTTGTTTTTCCGGGCGCCGGGCCACCCAACTTGTGCCCGGATATACGCCCCCAGGCAGGGTTTCGGGCAGCCTCAGCGCAAAAAAAACAAACAAAAAAAAGACAAAGTCAAAAGATATTCCAGAAAAGAAAAAAATGTTGTGTAGAATAATACTAGAGTTGCAATACAAACAACTGTTGGCTGAGGATCACATCAAAATTCCTCATCGAATCGGAGATAAAAAAAAAAAAACATTTTACCCCCTTTAAACCCCCTTAACCCCTTGAGACAAATTTATACCCCCCTTCCCCCTCCTTGACAGCAGACTCTAAAAAATGAAAACAGCCCGGATTTGGGGTTTTTGTGAGAGCGCAGAAAGGTCGAAAAAAATTGCACACCCCGCCACAGCCCGGTACCCCGGGCATCATGCCCGGGTGCCCGGCCGGGCATGAAAATCTTCCTACTATACAACCTATTTCTCCGGTTTCCTACAGTCATTATGAGGGTGCATTTTGTTTGAGAGAAGACACCAGTGCCTTGTCTGAGTGAGTTGAACCAACTGCCAGTGGCTTATGGCACTGCGGTGTTGTGAGTCTTGTGAAACTTAGGAGGGGGTGGGCATGGAGGAGGAAGAAGTAAAGGGGGAGGAGGAGAGGGGAAAGGGCAAAAAGGAGGAGGCGGATGTGGAGAAGGACAGGGACGAGAATGAAAGGAAGAGTAGAGGGCAAGATTAGGAATTCCCCATCGTCTCCTTTTCTCCGTGTCTCACACGGATGCTCTGCCACGAGAGAAGCTCCTCCCTGTCTCACATGGCAGAAGCTGTCGAGGACACAGCTTCTCCCCCCTTCGCCACACCCCTTCAACTCTTCTTGAGTGGGTGTAGCCCTGGCAGGGAAATATTTCTTGATTAGTAAAGTAATCACCGAAGCTACGGAAGTTATTATTACTTAGTTAAACTGGGTTAAACTGGCCCCGCTTCCTGAGCATGGGGTCTCATGCCAGCAAAGGTCAAGATGATGTCGGGCAGTCGTTGATACTTAACCACAACCGGGGATAAGGTGGATTGTCACTTTCAGTGTAATCAGTTAGGCGATTCTGCACACTGTTGAGACTTTCAGCCTCCCCATGAGTCGGTCAAACTCCGACAAAACACTTTGTCACAGCCGATCTCTGGAATGCTGCTTACACTCTTTGGACATAACGCACGGATAGCAGACCGTCTCTCTCTCTCTCTCTCTCTCTCTCTCTCTCTCTCTCTCTCTCTCTCTCTCTCTC
>BFEA01000255.1:1210415-1223051 GCA_003427395.1 Chara braunii
CATTATTTCCAACATCAAAGCATTTCAGAGAGGCAGCCCCAAGGAACTGCAATGATAACACCCCTTCACAGTGACTTCTCTTCATACTCTTGCTTAAGCCACAAAGCTCCATCTTCTGGACCCCTTTTCATCCATGCTGCTCAACCTTTAGAGCCCCATTGCACTGACCTTGCCAGTGCTCTCTCCTGTACACCCACCACCATTCCAGCCGTCCCTCTGTGCACAAGTGCTCTCTTCTTCTTCTTTCGATGCCATCCCCCCCAAAGCCGAACAACTACAATTCCTTGGTCCTCCACAAGACGACGGCATAACCCTCTCCTCCCATGGCTGTTACGGGGGTCGACAGCAATCCCAATCACGAATCACCCATCTACCGATTCGCTCATGTCGTCACAAAAGAAAGGAGACATGTCTAGCGATGGAAACTGTCGCACCAGCATCTCAACTCACACAGTGCTGGGCGATCCGATTAGAAAATTAGTGCCTCTTCAAGCTAAATTGTCAGTCGATCTACACTCTACACTGTTCTACCTACCTACCTACTCCACACACATTCTGCTCCAGACCCTCCAGACCCACAAAATAAAGGAACCGATAGCGGCCTACCTTTCACTCTACGCATTTTCACTTCGCAGTCTTCATTACGCCAGCATAATGGACATGATACGGTCTCTCTCTCTCATCTCTCACTACTCCGTGGCTTCTGCCCCGCTCCTATCCCTGCTTGGTTTCACTTCGTGCTCCTCGACCAAACTCCAGCTGCAGCAAACGATCACCACTCTTCAAACTGGAACAAGCCAACTTCAGCCCTCTACGAGTACACACACCAAACTTGGCACGGTCAAATTGTGCATAGTCAAACCGTCCAGTCCTTGCAACACCCCCCCCCCCCCCCCGGTCATGAGGGGGGGGAGGTGGTTAATCCCGGTTGCCTTCCTCAAATCAATGGAAAATACACATTCTTCTACACCAATTGCTCTGTAAGCTACACAGCTGTATGCACAATACAGAAAAATGTGAAAGGGTCCAAGTCCTTACTTGACTTCTTTCTGAAAAATACTATGCACCCATAGAGACCATGCACACATGCTGGCAATGAGACAACATGGCCACCGGCTGAAATCCTCCATGCCCGTCAGTTTGCGCCAGCGACCCATGAAGCTCTGATAGATAAAACATCACTTCCTGCCAAGGGCGCTCACAACGGGTAGCACTGTCTATGGCCATCAGGAAGATGGACAATCCTGAAGGGACATACATCACGACCACACTCGTTGCGCTTCCTCGCCCTAACAGAAACATGACGAAAACATCCTGTATTCGAGAATACTACAAGGGGTGCCTATAGCCCCTCCTGGCTACTCTCTCCAGGATAGCACACAACATCAGGAATGCGATGAAATGTAGTAGGAGGAAGAAGATCCTCCATCCTATTCTCAAGTAAGATACCTGTTGTGCCAAAACCATTATCATAGGTCAGTCATGTCATCCTGCAGCTCGTTGGGAGCAATCAGCCCAGGAATGGAGAGCATCCGCTGTCTCTCCACCTCCCTTTGTGCAGCTGCCTCCTCTGCATACAGCTCCTTGTTATCCTGCAGTCCAAGCACAGCACCCACCACACCACAATAACAAAACGCAAAAAATAAGCGTTAGCATATTCCAAGCGAGCATTCCCCTCTCCCAGGGCAGGCCAGAGGCTGTTTGCCTGAGCAAGTCACAGCATGCACGGGCGAGCGGAGGAATGGAGCAGCACAAGCGAACTGCGAATGCCGCTTAATGCACCAAGCATGCCGCAGCAAAACTGTGATCCATACCCCTCTTGAGAGAGAGAGAGAGAGAGAGAGAGAGAGAGAGAGAGAGAGAGAGAGAGAGAGAGAGAGAGAGAGAGAGAGAGAGAGAGAGAGAGAGAGATGGCTCTTAAAAAAAAAGAAAAAAGAACGCCGTTCAAAAGCGATTTTTTTACGTCCAAACACAAATTTGAATGTGAACGCGCGTTCATGGCGTTCAAACGGTTACACAGCCCAACGACCCACCCGCATCCTATGGTTACATATGTGGGCCGGGGCGTAAAGCAGTTGTCTTTAACTTTAACTCACCTGCGATGAGAATGCCTTAGACTGGACCAGGAAGTCCCGGAGATGAACCTTGAAGGTCGCCAGATCCTGCTTCGCCTCAAAGGCACCATTGACAAACATTGTGACCTGAAAACATCACCCCAACAGAGCTGTATGTCAGCTTCCACAGTCGCAATCCAACAGTTGCAACCGGACGCATGCACCAGAAAAAGGCAGCAGGATACAGTTAGAAAATTATTATAGAAATGAAAGATGAATTGTTTTCAAGTAGAGTGGCTGCTGGCAAGCGTTTGATCATGCACAGCCTCCACTCCAGAGAAGGAAATTGTGAATGCTGAGAAGATTGGATTCCTCAGAAAACGCAAAGGAACATTCGTCAGCACATGGTCTCTGCACTGCAGCAGGTCCTGCTCGGAAGATAGTCCCACCATTGCAATGTAGTCTCACTATCGCCATGTAAACATTGTAAAGAGAAAAAAACAAAGTTCCACTATTGCCATGTAAAGATAAAGCATCATCTGACAACAACTCGAGACAACAAACATGTCTCAAATTTTACACTGGAAAACAGGGAGGCGATTAACGTCGCTTCAGGTCCCAAATTATTACCTCAGCAGCGGTCATGTTGCGGAAGGATGTGGTTAGGAGCTTGATTGTGTAGTCTTTTACAAACGCGGCATTGTTCGGGTAAGCCCCTATTCCTAGTGCGCTGACGTCCCACAATGGTTGCGTTAACACCTCAGAGTCCGCCTGTTCATCGCCATGCCCACACAAAAAAACACAGAGTCCTTGTCAGCACAGTCAATTTCATCACCAGCTGGGCGCTTTATTGTGAGCCTCATCATCGCCCTGCTTGTGATAAGAGTCGTACACATTTGCAGAGCAGTCTGCCAAACGCAATAGCCAAAAGCAATAGCCAAACGGAAGTGCGCTACATGGAAGCCCAATGATAGAACAACGGAAGGGTGTCAGAAGGGTGAGCAATCAATTTGCATGTGACCCATATCTGGAGGAGAAACAGGTAGCAGAACAAATATACTTCGATACAGTTGTCGTTGCAGAATATGGACAGAGGACAGCTCTCAACGGACAGTACTATGCCCACACAATGCAAGTGAGAGCATGCAACTGAGTGTGAGTAAGCTGGAGGGACCTGGGAGACAGTGGAACAGAGAAGGTAACCATTACTCACCAGACAGAAGAGGTGTTGAAGAATGAGGGTGTGGAGCTTGAACCCAGGCTTGTGAAACGTATCCGTCAGTACTGCAAAAATCTCCTGTACGATCATCAGGAAGTACGTCTGATGGAATTGGTTGGCGAATTCAGACGTCTGCCATTTGGACAATCAAAACCAAAAAAGCACCACCACAACAACATTCACAATTCAGATAAGTAAAGATCAGAACAAAAGAACCGCAAGCCACAAACTCACTACAACAAACACACAGACAGGAAAGCACTGATAACGAGACCCATAGACACCGTTGAATCCAAAACGTTTTTTTCATTATCAATCTGACAAAGCACACATAACAAGGCCAGTGATCTGACTGTGGAATAAAGCAGTTTCTTTAACTTATTTGCAGTTATTTCATTACAAGATGATGCAATTGGTTCTCCCCCCCCAACCCCCCACCACCCCCCCGCCCGACCCCGACCTCTAATAAAGGAATATTGACAATTGACATGCTGTTCACGGTTCTCATAACCGAGAGAGAACTTCACATGTGACACGGTCGCACTCTAGAGTTACAGGACGATCATAGCACTAGAGAACATTGAAGATCATTCTTCGTAGGCACTTCCTATCCTTAAACGACCACCAGTACACAGCCTGTGACAGCCATACATCGGCCGCATGTTCTCACGGCGAATTTTGGAGGCCGGAAACCCGACAAAGGCGATTGATGAAACTCATCAATGGCGGTTTGGCCTTGCAGGCAGTGGTGAGGACGAGTTCATTTTCTACAAGGCTGGGGCTTTGAGCTGGCGGTTTAATCCCAAGGCTCAATATGACCCTTGCTTTTGTCCCTACACGGTAATGGTGCAGAAAGCCTCACCTGGAAGTTACTCAAGAGCTCGAGGAGGAGGTTTAGACCGGTCTCCGCAACGTTTCTCTCCGTATGCCGGAATGCCCACACGATGGAATCCATTACCAATTTCAATTGCTGCATACAGACCAGCCAAATTAAAAAGCAGAATGTCAAAAGCCCTGGACAACATACATTATATTCATCGTAAAACAGAGGAGTCGATTGCTCTGTTGAAACTTGAAACAGAAAGGAGAGTGCATATGTCATTTGATGCAAACCTCAGGAGAGGGCAATTCACAAGTAGAATGAATACTCTTCCTAGGAACGACAACCGAATCACAGACTTTGAAACGAGACAAGACAAGGTGAAGTACAGAAGAAGCCAATCCCATCACGAGTCTCCAAGCCACAGACTGATATCAGACACAAACATTTCAATATCAGGATGCAGTGGCAGGCTTGAGCTAAAATTCTTTGCACAGTCGTTTCTAAAACCAGGCCGAACCTGGAATCAAGTCGGAGCGATTCCCTTTCAGTCCAAATGTGAGCCTTATCCGATGTCTTACCTGGCTGGAGAGAGTGAAGAGGGCAGTGAAGCAGTGATTAGAAATAGCTCTCAGCAAAGAGAAAAACTTCAATCTATGCTCCGGGTAGTCCTCAAAGTTCTTGGTTATCATCTGGAGACAAGAACAACAACAATGTCAACCGAACACCAGCTGAATCAGCACGAGCAGTAGTCAGACACATGAAACTTTATCCAGTTATGACATCCCAAGGCTGCCAAATATTCCTACTCCTCCTCTTGTCCATACAAAAAGCCAAAAGCAGTGCAGTGTGCAGAGAATACTACCTCCTACTCAAGAAACACCATGTACATCACCACTCATCATCATCATCATCATCATCATCATCATCGTCTCATCTCCTTCCTGGACGTAGTCTTCACCATCATCTTACCCCTACCTCAAACCAACGTAAAACCAGAAGATTAAAATAGCAATCGTGTCTATTATTACGCAGAACAATATAACTCCAGGATTGTCAAACATAACAACAAATTTTGAATAAAACCATTGGAAGAAGTGTATGTATCAGTGTCCTTCGGAACATCCCTTAAAATTGGAACGATACAGAGAAGATTAGCATGGGCACTGTACATGCATAAATCGAGAAATGGACCATGGTCCAATTTTGGCAATTTATGTATTCTGACTTGCTGGTGGAAAAGGAATGAGCCTGCTGGTCCCGCGAACACAATGAAGCCAACGAATGCCTCCTTCCTCCCCACTGGCGAGCTGGGAAACAGCTAATAGTGTGACTGAATATGATATGGATTGGGCGAAAGCACGATGAAAAAGGGACAGGCCGAGATAGATATGTTAAGCAGAGTACTGGGGAAGGAGCAGGATTGTTATGCTAACAAAACCCACATGCAGAAGTCTGAAATCAGGCAAGGCAAGGTTGGTATACTTACATCGAGCGTGCACTCAAAGACTGCCTTAAAAACTCGAGGAATCTCTTCTAGCATTGCTCCTTTCAGCCTGTAAGTTCACAAAAAAACAACAGTGTCCAACCCAACCACAATAAATATGTTACCTAAGGGAGGCGCGAAGTGAAGCACCGACACAGCTTCATGGCCAAACCAATTCCAACAGGCTTTCCCATCTTGCCAAGTGCGATGACTGACTGACTGTCACCCACCCACCCACGACATGCGGAAGGATCACGTGAGGGGTGGAGCGTGAGGCGTGAGAGGTGGCTTGACACCAAGATGATCTCATATAGCTCACTCACACACAAAGAGACGAGACCAGCAAACTCATACTCACACAAACCTACATAGACACCAGAGACGGGAAGAAAGGGGCAGAAGGAGAGGGGAAAGCAGCAACTGTAAGCCAGCGAAACTGCAAAAAAAAACATGCAAAACGGAAGTCCAGCTGTTAACAAACCTATCCGCACATGTGCATGCTGGAATGAAAATCCTGAAATTGAAATATTCAGTAGCTTATATCCATTCAACAAATAAGAAGGAAAAACGAGGGAAAAAAAGAGTATCATCCAGATCCCCATAACAGTTGGCAGGAGAAACAGAAGACTTGCTTGTCCCCCGAGAATAGTGGACACAAACATGTCTCCAATCAAGGAGAGTGTCACCGATTAGAGAACGAAAAAAGAAAGGGAAAATTGCATGTGCCTCATTTAAAGATAGGAATAAGCCGCTATACCCAGTCCCGGTGACCAACTTGCATCTGTACCCGGGAAATGGTATGTGCATCATGCAAATTATTTGCATGCCCAGGACCGAGATGGGCCAAGATACGTACTGCCAAATTGCAGTTATAGTACCCAACTGCCGGAATGCTCAAATTATGCACATACCCGGGCAGACCATGTGCATACCCAATTTTGCCTGTCCGGTTCCTGGGCACACGCATAATCTTGTGCTCCCCGACCAAGGGCAAGTGAGAATGGTTACATGTATAAGTTGGCACATGGCAAAAGTAGGGTATTACCCATACAAGCCGCGCATCACGTGCGCGCAAGTTGCGCACGTGCGCCGTATAGTGCACTCGCATACGTGCGCACGGACATGATGCGGCACATTTACGGATTGAAAAAAAAAAAAAAAAAAAAGGGCAGATTGTGGTAATCAAATGTGTGCCTCCCTTTTGTAAGTTGTAAGTGCACAGAAAAGAAAAAATTGGCGCCACATTGCACTCCTCTTTGGATCTAGTCTCTTTTCCAAAGGGTCCCCTGCAAAGAATTAGCAGGGATCCCAGGCATTTGGAAGGACGTTCATCAAACTGCTTGAGGATCACGAGCAGGCCAGCAATATATTCTGGATTCGGATTCAGGTCTATGTTCCAAGAGTTGTGGGTTAGGAACAAACACTACAGTGGCTGTCTGGTTTTTCTGTTTTTCCTTTTCTTACGTGCAGTGGCCCCAAGGGCCTCGCTCCAACCATCAGCCCTTGCACAAAAGAAGAACATTTGGCTTGTATTGTTCTAGTTTCTAGGAGAAGATTCATTCTAGTTTTGCACATTTGGTGAGTAGTGGATTGAAGCCCTGAAAATCACATGCCGAGTTCGTAAGTCCTGACCCATAACCGCTGAAAGATGGACATGAATTCGATGGTACACCATATATGGCTGGCCTGCTCCCTCCTCGCTAAAAGCCCAACGACTATCCTTCTCCTGCTGACGGGATCCTTGCTAAGTTGGTAGGGAACTTTTGAAATGCAGGCAGGGGTTTTCTGAATGATGTGAAAGGGGCCAAAGGGCTCCTCTCTCTCTCTCTCTCTCTCTCTCTCTCCAACGTGTATACACGCATCACGGTTGCTTCTTTTTTTTTTTTTTTTTTTTTTTTTCGKGCATCTGCGATCAGTGCACCACGCAGCACACCTCACGTATGCGCCGCAAGTGTGGTATTACCTTAAGTTGGACAGGGTCTGGGTATAGTGGGTATTCCCATCTTTAGGAGGGGTACAGATGCAATTTGGGCAACATGGGCGCTCGGACTGGGTATAGCGGATATTCTGATATTCCCATCTTTAAGTGGGATACAGATGCAATTTTCCCAAAAAGAAACCATTCCTTAGTCATGGGGGAGTTCCTGTAACGGAATGCCTTGGTCATAGGAGTCCTCATGATTGCCTTATCATTCTTCTACCAATTCAATGGTTCTACAACAAGGACTTGACCCCGTCCGATTGACCACAGCACAAAATAGGAGCTTGGACTTTGAAAAAGCGTGCGGGCATAGCAAACTTTCTAGCAGTAGAACTACTCGGCGAGGGGCAGCTGAACTTACTTATTGATGATGCATGCAAACAGAGACAGCACTTCCGACTCCCGAGCATCAGCGACATTCCTCGCATAATCCCCGAGAATTGGGTCCATCATTGCAGGTACAAACTGCTTGGCAATCAGGCCAACATCATCTGCCTTGTCAACAAATGTTTCAATCAACCTCAAGGTCTCCTTCTTCACTGACCTGTATCAAGACATGAACATTCAATAGCCTCCTCAGTCATTCGTCAGACAACCTCAGCAATATCAAATACAGAAGAGTGTGGCTGCCTTATGAAAAATTCAACTACAGAAAGGGCAATACAGCAGCAACGCACTTGGACGTGAAGGACCAAAAACACCACCAGCAAGTTCCACTCTGACTGGCCACAAAGTTATAGATACTTCAGACAATACCATCCACCACCAGGGTGGCAAACAAGTATCAGAATCGAAGAAAGGACAATCGAAAGCTGGTCTCAAAGGCAAAGAATAGATGGCCCAGGCTCTGCACAGGACAAATAAAAGCTGGTCTCTAAGGAAGAGAACAGATGGGCCAGGCTCTGCACAGGATAATTGAAAGCTGGTCTCTAAGGCAGAGAATAGATGGCCCATGCTCATCACAGGACAATTGAAAAGGGCCAGGCTCTGCACAGGACAATTGAAAGCCGGTCCCTAAGGCAGAGTAGATGAGACAGACTCTGCACAGGACAATTGAAAGCTGGTCTCTAAGGCAGAGAATCGATGGCCCATACTCTGCACCAGTACACTTCCATTAAATAGATGCATGGATAGTTTATCAGACCTCGTCCTTAGCCAATCTCACAGATTTTCACAAGACAGATTTGTTGAAATGAACTCTATTTTTACTCTGCAAAACAACCTGAAAGGCATAGAATAGCTGGAACGATCCCAAAAAGGGGAACAAGCACAAAATGACATACTCTACATCACCCACACCACCACCCGTAGAATCAAGAAAGAGTTCTCAATTTGTTAATCCTTGCTAAAAATTTGGACGATGGCTTGATTTGTGTGGAGCGTCCATGCAAATCTTCTCTGTATCATTCCAATTTAACACGTGTCCTGAAGGACATGTTCAGTTTTCAGAGTTCAAAAAATGAGAAGTCCGAGCAGAGTTTTCGTTCATCAAGGAGCAGCCTCCCTATCCAGTTGTGTAAACTATGAAACAGCGTACTTCCAGACTGGCCCACTTCAGTATGGGCAAAGCGAGTCCACTCGTGACATGTCATTCCACATCATTCCCCCAAACCAAGGCCCAGCTGCATCTAGGAAGATACAATTTCCATGGCCACAGCTGTCATCAATCACCTCCACATTTTTTTTCACCATTCTTTCAATTCAACTAAGTGGATATGATCCACAGACTATATGTACATGGAACCATGACGCTCTTTTGACTCACCTAAGCAATTTGACAAAAGAACTTCTTGATGCATAAGGCCCACCTTCCGCAATGGTTGAGCTGATCAGCTCGCTGTACATCCTGCACACATACGAACGGAAAGCACCAGCAGGTACGAGTTACAACTTGGTTTTCGCAACGAATGCATTGTCGACTCCGACATATCGGGCTCCCCTTCTCTACCCTCCATGTTCCTACATCCTTCTGTTCTCCACCTCTCCTTTCGCCTCTCCTCCTCTCCTTTCGCTTCTCCTCCTCTCCTTCATTCTCTCCCTCTGTTATTTTGTCTGCCATACCTACATTTGTCTCCTCGTCAACAATCAGTCTCTGTCATGGAGGATGCAACCTTGTATATTCCTGTAAAACACTCGTGACATATCTGTTGTGATGACTCAGTGTGGCGGTAAATTGGTTTGAACGACAGACGATAGAAAAGGTAGATGTTCTACAAGTTAGAAGAATCCACAAATACTCCACACACGTACGGAGCAGGACCCCAAGCTAGAAACCTTACCTGTATACATTGAGCATGTCCAGATAGATGAGACTAAGCTGTGAGAGGAAGGGTTGCCCTAATGAGCTTGCCGCACTGGTATTCGTCTGCAACACAGAAGTCAAACAACCAGACAGAAATCGGAGTTAACATGAATCCATGACAGCACTCCCTTCTCACACAAGAATGTGAGTTGCGGAATCCGACGTGGCAGATAATAGTCTGTACATCTCTGAGCGGCCCAACTCTCTCGTCTTATCACACCTTAGGTGACCGCACTCGAACTGGACAATCTGGACTCTAACACGTCCATGGCCACACTAACACGTGATCCTCTGAACCAGGTAATTATTTGCGGGGGGATTGGTGTACAAACGTGGAGCCCATCCAACATCTTCCCATGCAATCTCTTGTACAAGGGTCAAAATCTTCCATTTCCTGTTTGCCACATCACCCCTGAGGCAGTTGGCTTCCCTGCCACATTCTCATTCCATCTCATAACATCTTAACCATGCCACATCAGCACGTTGAAGGTTGGTCACCAGAAAACTGGTTTCTTTCAGCTGGCCAGAGAGAGCCGTGACCAACGACCAGAGAATATGTCGACAACGGCGCAGCACTTCGTGTGTTCTCTTACACATGGCGCACCATAACCAAATAGTTGCTTCGCCAATGAGGATAATCGAAGGGCTTCCGGAGACAAATTACCTGAAGAATATTCAAAATTGCTCGAACAACCTCTGGCGACTTCAAAAAATCCACACTCGTTCTTGCTTGATTGATAATTTCAGACCATCTCTGATAACCACAAACAGGCCCACAGTAGGCATGTTCAGCATTCAATCTGATTACATCAACATCCCAGGTATGCTTATCTTTTTAGTTGCGAAGGTAAGTAACTACAAACCACTTTTGAGATCTTGGAGAGAGAGAGATGTCAAACTTCACTTACATTTACTGAACAAACATAGATAGCGTCGAAACGATTTGAAGTTTACTGCAGGTGACAGAGTAACTAAGAAAAACATACAGAGAGACCTTGGAGTTCGTAGAGGGAAACGAATCACAAAGAGAAGACTGATCAACAACATCAAGATGCTGTCGAGTCCAGAAAGTTAGAGAATTGAAATTGGACACCGAAGATGAAAAAGACGCCACAGAAAAAAATGATGCCCATGGCCGTCAGAAACTGACAGAAAATAGAGTGAGGAGTCAATTCCAAGGAAGTTTATGTTGGTACCTGCAAGGCTACCACACACGTGGTTATAGCGGGATCGGCCTATAGGCAGCTGTGTTTGAAAACAATGCTCATACCTGCAGGCCGATGGTGGAGAGGAGGGGAAAGATCAATCAGTAAACGAAGGAAGGGCATCAGTTATCAAACAGACTGGAGCAAGCAGTATAATTGTGCAGTTGTATGTAGGACCACAGGCTTGTTCAAGATAGCAGAATAGCTTATCAGGAGGGACTATACCCAGACAATCGATATGCAAGGACCACTCGGATCGCACTCAAGTTTGTCACTTCAACAATCAATGGAACCAGGTCGAACAGAGGCGATAGTTGGGGTACAGAAAGCATCCTTGGAACGACATCAACAGAGCGACGAACAAGGCAGAGTATGAGAAAATCCATGGACGACGACCGTTGGGAAGTCACAGGAAAAAAACGAACACGCACAAGATCAAGGTCAGTTACTGTCTGGAAGGTTGAAAACACTGCAATGTAACCAGCAGAGGACATCGGGAAATTGTCCAGCACAGTCTGCTTGATCCCCCGATGGACGCTTTCATGTCAGCCTCATCATCAGTGTGCTTGTGATAGTGTTCTCGACATTTACAGAACAGTCCCAAAGCAGTAGCAGAGGTGATGGCAATGGAAATGCGCTGCAAGGAAGCTCAACGCTGAAACCACCGAGGCCGGCAGAACGGTGAGCGATTGCTTGGCAATGCAGCGCATATCAAGAGGAGAAGCAAGCAACAGATAAATACTCTGACACGGGTATGTGGTATGGCAGCAATAACATGGGAGAACAGCTCTCAGCGGATCTCCATGTATTGTCACGTTTCTATCAAGCTCTAAAACAGAACTCTTGAGCACTGATTAGTCAATTGCAACAGTTGTGGACCACAAACACACGCAGAGTATTACATGCAGGTGCTTGCCCATTTTCCATAGCACCACCTTCCAATGTGCCTGCATTTCTGTTTACACCATACGCTTAAATTCTGTCCCTGTTCCCTGGAAGGACAATAGCAGCGGCTCCAAAGTCTAGGACACAGAGTCATTGCACACTTTTCATGACAGGGAGACGTTCATAATTACAGGCAATTGTGAGTGGGATTGGGTACACTGAAAGAGGGTGCATATCAGTGATCTTGCTGGACTCAGCACCAGATTTCAGTGGAGACGAGAACAATAACAGAGTGAAACGAGTTGACACAACCTGAAAATTGAGGACATACAGAGAGTAAGGATGAGTCATAAAACAACACGACGGCAATAGAATGCGAACCTCCACGAGCTTGCAAAGAGATGCATAACTACATATCACTACAGACAACTGTCAGGCGGCTGAGCTAGAACTGAAGAGGAACTGGATCGGGATCGGGGATATTATTAGACCATGACAGACTCAGATTCAGCTTTCAGCGGAGATCAAACGCACTTAGATGACCTGTTGCAGCTGTCAGGGGATGCATTCACAGTCGAGGCGACTGACCGATGCCCTCTCTCTCTCTCTCTCTCTCTCTCTCTCTCTCTCTCTCTCTCTCTCTCTCTCACACACACACACACACACACACACACACACACACAC
>BFEA01000255.1:1223485-1237940 GCA_003427395.1 Chara braunii
CAAATTGGGTGGCTCCATGAGCTTCTGAAGGTACTCCTCCCGCTTTTGAGGGTCAGTCTCAGCTTGGATCATATAGCCGACCTGAAAATATGCACGCAAAGCTGGCAGTGTGAGCAGATGTTGCAAATAGAAAGCAATATTAAAAAGTAGTTGAGAAAACGACACCTAAGAGCATGGCCTGACATTGCTCCGAAACCAAAAACAACAGCATGGACTGCGCTTACAACCTAACAAACGAGCCTTGGGTTTTGCGTTTTGGATTAGATATAGACCCGGCAATGTTTTTGCACTAATGAGTGGAGTCTGGGTGACATTATTAATTTTTTTCCTTACAAGTGAGAGACCCAGCAATTATCCACTGATCCCACAAAGAGGAAAGCATCATTTCCCTGTTTACAAATATGGAGAATGTCACACTAGGAACCTGAAAATAACGGTTTGTAATATGGGTATTCTCAAAAAGATCGAGAACATCAGTACACTGGGGATCATATATATAGATCTAAATATATATAGACCATAGTCGTATACATAAGTATATTGTTCCCATAGACAAAAAACGTAACAACAGTGTGCATGTAACGCAGTGAGCCCCAACGTCATAGTACTCCTATGTTAAACTAGAAGAGGCCCACAGCATACTGTGAGCAAGCAGATAAGGCCCACGCTATCCCGTCTATAGAACAGCGCTCCTGGACTCCACAAAGCTTAATCAGAGCAAGTAGTCGCTTAATTAGAACAAGTATTCGGTGGCTCAAACCAACTGATCCACTTGCGTCAACACTAATGAGCTCCAAGATCTGAAGCGGCACAGATTGGCTGCACACAGCAGATCTACGATGGGAGAACGTCCAGGGTTCCCCACCTCACAATCGTTTTTGAATCTGGGAACATGCACAACTGCAATAAAAGGGGTGACAGAGGGTCCATATTTTACTGATATAAGGCATCAGAGATTTCCCATTCTCAAAACACCACTTACTGCTTCATAGAATGTATGAATTTGATGATTCTGTAAGTCCAAAATTGTTGTCGACAGGGCCTTCAGCAGTTCTGAAATGAACGGCTCAGACTCCTGAACCTGCATGTACGAGTTACAGCCATAGAGCAAATAGCAACAGAAACGGAGAGGCAACCGTCTAGGTTAACGACCACTAGTGGCAATCAACTTCAAAAGCAAACAGCATTTGACCTATTCCGGCGAGCACACGCAAATGCTACCAATGTGCCATTTCATACAGCAAACCAGAAAAGTAACGACTACATCTTGAAGGACGACAGCGTCCATCCTGTTTGATATCATACCACTACTTTTCTGGTTCGAATGACTACTTTCATTTTCCTTATCTATTCATCTTGAAGAATCACAGCACATTTGGATCAGATTTCCTCAGTCCAACTGGAGACAATATGCACCCCAGATGTGTTAAGCATATCGCTAGCGTTCATTCTGAGCCAGGATCAAACTCTGTTTTTTTATTATGGCTTAATTTCTGGAATGTAGGATTTGAACCTACAACAACGAGTTTACCAGTTCCAGTCAATCCAATCTTAGTTAGTCAGCTAGTTGAATTACCAATTGAACATAACAAGGTCCCAATCACTGGCTCTTCACTGCACTCTATTGAATATATAAGGAACTGAAGGCAGTATTTTACTCATGTTGAGTCATGGAATGGTTTCTTCAGCCCTTTTTTACTGTGTAGGAGCTCTATACGATCAACATAGAACCTGGCTTGTTAAATATCATGGTGGTTTAGTCAGTACAATCCCTATTCTTCTCTACGATTTTCCATGGTTACAATCCAGACGTCCGAACGGCAGTGCAGACGGTGTGGGTCTGGATGTCCAGGTCTGGTGTCCTGTCCAGAGTGTCCGGATCCGTTCCCCCACCCACCGAAAAAAAATCCGACTTAAAAAAGATATAAAAAAACTGAAAAAAGATACATCATGCGGGGCATTGCAATACAAAAATCTTCTGGTTGAGGACCATCTCCAAATTCACACAGCCAAATCCAAGGAAAAAACTAAAAACCTTTCATATAGTTTTTTTTGAAGGGTGGTTCCAATCCGGATGGTCTGGAGCAGTCCACACACAGGTCCGTCCAAACGTCTGGATTGATCTGGTGTCCGCATCCGCCGTAGCCATCATCCTATTTTCTTGTTTTTAATTTAGCCAATATTACTCTGCCAGGCACTAGTAGCTTCATTAGTGAGCTTTCAATTCGAGGAAAGATTTTATGCATTACTGATTGTCAAATCAGATATCTGGCGAGATGACTGAAATGAAGGTCTAATTGGGCTCCTCCAATTGCTCAGCACTTGGTCATGGTCACTCCTCGTGTGAAAGCCATGCTGTGCACAAGCTACATGCCCCTGCAAGCACAAAATTCCAMTTACCTGAAGAATAACGAACTTCCGTTTGCATTTCTGCACAATCTTCAAAAACGTATCGCACGCCATGTCCTGTGGGAAAAAAACAAGACATACGCACCCACACACCAAAACGTCAACAACTACATCGCTGCTAGGACAACTTTCATCACGTGTCCTGTTAGACATTAACTTGATCCAACCAGACTCTAGAAAGCACACCATAACTTAATGTAGGGCATTTAGTATCTTTGCGCTTAATGCGCAAGTTCCCTGAACAAAGACTTAGAATGAATCCTAAAATAAGATAAGAGAGCACAACCCTTCCTCAATTGACACCTCCACTTACACTGCAGAAGGATGCTACAATGAATCCTAAAATAAGATAAGAGAGCACAACCCTTCCTCAATTGACACCTCCACTTACACTGCAGAAGGATGCTACAACAACCAGGTTAAGAAAATCAATCACAAACTCACAATGAAAAAAGATGCTACAAGAACCATGTCAAGAAATTCACAGGAGTGTTGATACTAACTTGATAGGAAATTTTGACGATGAACGCAACACTTGGATCGATGTTCAAAATGACCTTAGATTAAATGTTGAAAAATTGCAAAACAGGCAAGGGCCAGATGGAGGACCTCGTCAGCCGATGCACAGAGTTTTAACCCCACCCATATTCATAGACCCAGTCCTGAGCAGTTTCCTTTACATTTGTAGATGTATTCTTCGAACTTCTTCCTGTTGAATACATTGTGGCTCATCTGAACAATCTCTGCCCATCTCAGCTGACATGTTTGAGGGGCTGCAAGGGCCAGATGTAGAGGACCTAATCAGCTGCCAATGTACGTAAGTCTAACCCCGCCCAGTACCATATTTTCATAGACCCAGTCTTGAGCAGTTCCCTTTGCATTTATAGACATGTTCTCCCCCTTCAACACATGGTGGCCCATATCTCTAGATTCGCTACCCATATCAACTGACCTTTTTGAGGGGTTGCAGCGGTGGAGTACTGGATGGGAAGCACACACACATAGGCACAGCGAGGGACAGAAGTTTTGGCGCATTCACGGACAATGTGCAGGACCTTAAAGCCGAACGGGATTCCCGAGCGGCATCGGTATGATTGAACTACTTTGCATCGGTAGCAGTTCAATCGTATTTATAGATATAGCTTTCAGCGATGCCCTTAGACAGTACAGGTTTACAACTACCACCTCAGACATATATGAGAGAGAACCACCCTCCCGTTTGAGACAACCCTTCACGGTATATCTCAGTGGTAGTCAGCAAAAGAGCCGCATGTCACTGGACTCCAAATATACAGAGTTGACATCTTGGCTATTCCAACTCAGTAGCAGCGCCTCCGAAAAGCCGAGCAGGCATGCACGAAAAAACTTCCCTGCTTTCTACTAACATAGTCAGATATCTTATAGCCTTAAACCACCTGCTTGCTAAACATCACATACGCACGCAGTTTATCCACATAATCGGAGCTCCAATCCTGTCCAGCTTTATGTTCTGAGCACACCCCATTCTCAACATATAGGGTTTATCAGAGTTTAGACTCTTTAGAGAGAGCGTCTTGCATTCTTTACAGAACTACCAATCAATCAAAAGTAGAAATACTTGGAAGCGCCAATACAACACAAGCAATGGCCACGTATTGTTAATTTTCTATGCCCCTCATTTGCCTCAGCAGTCATGAAGTCCTAGATACAAAGGCCCCAGTTGACAAATGGCACGGACCTGTACACCCGGATGCGTCTCATGCATGAATTCGAAGAGTTTGGTGACGACAGTTTTCAAGAATTTCCAGTGCGCTCTCAGAAACCTTGGGTACTGTCCAACAACATACCTGTCACCCAGCCAACATGCAATCCAAATCAGAATGTAAGAAGCCTAGCAGAAAGAATTTGAAGCAAGAAAAAATGAATCACTCAGTGCAGTTACATAACGTACATTTAGAAGAAGAAGAAAAACGTCTGACGAAAAGAGAGTGAATGCAACGGATTTGAAGCAAGGGGAAAAAACAAATCAAAGATCCTTTATGGATGAACTTTGCATCCATCCTCCAATGCAGCAGCAAATTGCTGAGTACGGCTACTCTTGACGTACATGATGTTGCTTGCAATCACTGCCTTGTGGTCCTTCCCCCTCGTCATCTCACAGAGGTTCAGGAGATCTCGAATAACATGGACAAGGAAGCGGTTCTCCTGCAAACACATAAACAACACAGGTGAGAGTCCGTGAGACCAATTTAGAACATTCATCATTGCGGCAAAATGCCCAATTGCCCATCCCATTTGTGCCTCGGACACCAGTAAGCTAAAACCAAGAGACAGTTCTCTCTAAAGGAGCACCCAGACATACCTTTCCTCGATCCCTCTATTGCTACCCGATATTTTACACATTCTTTTGTTGTTCACCATTTCATTATGCCCCCCCTATACCTTTAAAACACAGCACCCCAGTATCGGGCTGATCAACCATCTGGCACGTCTTTCGTAACTTCACAAATCAAAACAAAGCAAGAGAGAAAAAGAAACCAACCTGGTGATTTCAATTGCAAACCCTGTTAATGATATGACTTCTTTGCAACTCGACGTTCAACCATTATTACCACAGTCATGCTGTGCTGTGAATCACCATTTCAGCACTTCCTACCTAGATCAGGACCCCCAACAAACGGAAACAGACGTAGCGTGCTCTGCTATGGCAAAACCCCATGCATGTGTCTGCATCACATGCCCTTTGTACACCATTCCCAGCCCTGCTAGTGACAAACTGCCGTCCAGTCATTCTCAAGTTCGCATGTAAGGGGAGGGGAAAAGGGGGGGGGGGAAGGGGGGAATCAAGTCCACATCTAATCATTCGGCAGTTCACCAATGCCCATTCAGCAAGTGCCAATGTGCATGAAAAAAATCCGTCCGACAGAGCAAACTAGGGCACACAACACCATGTCAATGTGAAATGTGTAAAGGCTAACAAACGAGCAGGACCCGACAAGGAGGACCCTATAAGCAGGAGCTCCAGAAAGCGAAGCCTGCAAAGTCGGACAATAGTTGTGCACGTTTGAAAGACAAATGCATGCAGATGACACAGTTGTTTAACGGATCGGCAAAGTGATGAGCTCGTTATCACAAGGCACAACCGTCTCACAATCATCTCAAACGCAGATTAACAATGGCAGAAGAACCACTAAGCAAGCGCACTTCACAAAAGCTTGATGATTTGCATTCCATTACAAACTCACAAAATGATCAAGTGAAGGGCAGGGTTGAAGTCATAGCCCTGAGTACTTATCCATAACAGAAACAAAGTGCTTTTGTGAACTGCAAAGTCCGTATCTGCCCTTTCGCAGGCAGTACCAGCTCCGAGGACTTCAGGTGCCAGACGTCCAATCCAAGCTTCATGCATTTCCAAATAAATTGGCCTCTTAGCGCATGACAGACACAGCATTAAATGACCATACAAGGCCATTGACAACGCACCTGATCTTCACCCATCGAGCCAGATATAGATCCGATTGCCCAGCAGAGAGTGTTGAGATTATTCCAGGACCATTCTTTCCCATTCAGCTGAAGAGCAAGCTTGCTAATCATCTGCACAGATTAAGGAAAAAGCCGAAATGACACGAGTATTAGGGACTGACTAATTTGTCCACATTCGTCTTCTAATTGCAATTCCATGGCCTGTGATGCACAAAAACCTAATGTTCATACGTGCACATAATGTCATGCAAATCACTGAAGGTCGTGAAGTTGGACCCGACACTAAGCCACCTGTAACTCCCACCCTGACGGCATACTTCGACTTTTCCTTTTCAGGGTGATTACGTGCAAGCATATCCAGAAAAGGCACACGGTATGCCCCTGCCCCCCTTCCACTGTCCCTTCCATTGAGGCTTTGCAAACCAGAAGAACAACAACTTTCAGGATTACATGTGTATGAAGAAATTTGTACGACGTTAGTGCAACTCAAAAATCCACGTCCTTCATATTCATAGAAAACAAAACTTTTTAAATCAATTCATTGGGCAAACTTGAATACTTGAATACTTGAATACAACGCGCTACAACGCATATGTGTTGTCCAGTGGAACGAAGAAATTTTGTGGTCGAGCTCTTCATTTTTTTTGTGGTTGTTTATCAATTTGCTTGCAACTCGACACGGAGTTGCACATGGTTCGTCTTCTTTGAAACAATATGCACCTTATGTTAGGTCCAGGAGAAGAATAGGCCCAGGTACGCCCTCTCTTTTAGACCCGGGAAAACTAGGGCGCAGTCAAGATTTTCAGTTTTGAATGCGTTCCAGTCACGGTTTTGTGAATTTTACTCCAAAGCGAGGAAAATCGTGAATGTATCCAACCCAGCTTTAGGGTCTGGTGGGGACTGTGCCTTAGTTACCCCTTTATATCCATCCTCCTCTGTTCTCCTTTAACCAGTGTTTCCTCATGCCACTTAGACGGCTTCGCTCATCACAGCTCTTAGAACCTAATACAGTAAAGGACCTCTACAACTTTCCCCCACCTTGGCTGACTTCGGCATAGGCTCAATCTGATACATTGAAGAAGGACCCCACCACTTACCCCAGCTCGAGTCCTTTCCTCTGCCCGGACTCCCAGGAATGATTGCTTCACAGTATCTACGGGAATAATTCTCCCCCCTTAGTGCTAGCCAACCAAGAAGAGTCACCAGTCATGCTGCCAGCATGCTCCACCTCTGCCGCAGGATATTCATAACAGCTAGCACATCTAAGACGGTCTCTTCTACAGTATGTCCAAGGCCAAGTGAACAACTGTGTGCAAGCATCGGTCAGATCATCTCTGCCATGGCTGCCAAGTCGTTTCACCTGAGCATTTTCTTCTCGCAACCCAACGATTGCGGCTTAGCATCCCCATCTTGCTCTCTGATCCACTGACCTGTTCCAGATTGTGACATCAACATCAATCATCCTATTTGAGACCTGGCAAACAGCCTCAATTACAAGGCTCCCAATAGCCAGCCAGTGGTTGGGCCCCACTGCCGCACAAGCAGAACACCATCTCCACCTCCCTGCGAGGCCCTACTGATGTTACGTTCATGCTGAGAAAGCCCAAGCTAACCACCAAACTGCCAAAATTCAACCTGGGATCCCCGTATGGCACAACAACACTAGTGGCTCCTGAGAGTTACAACGGACCCCCATTTCATGGCTGACAACCACGTGGGCAAACTTCACCACCACTGATATGTTCAGTAATGGCCATAAAAACAACAACGACCACAGACAGCATCTCCGATGGGCCCACTTTTACCGGCCAATCCATTTAATGCCGACCACAGTGCCCAGGTGCTGGCATCACTGCCCGCACAGGCCAACTTAACATTGACTTTTTTCGAACGGTTACTTAACCGGAGCATCTCATACCAGATTGCCTTGTTTTGGTCGCGGCCGTTTTCACCCAGCAGCCCTGTAGGAGGTTTTCGACAGTGCATGTGCTCTCATGTGAGCTGCCCATGGGAGCTGCACTTGTACATATCTACGTGTGCATGTGCATGTGCTCTCATGTGATTCCGAGACAGATGCAGCAGTACCTGATTGAGGGACTTGCCACACTCGGCACCATTCTCTTTTCACTCGATACAGACCACCACCGATAGAAAGAAAACAAAGAAAAAAAAAGGAAAAAGAAACCTCACAGATTAGAGGAAAAGAGACTTATGTCAAAGACCGAGGCAAACGCCATCAACAACATCTCAGCCAAAGACCAACTTGGAACAGCATACATTTTCAAAGATACTTTTCCAGACACAAAAGGCTATTGCCGTGTCTGACATCATGTGTGAGATGTAAGATGTTTAGACTGTTTGGCCTATAGAGTGGACGAAGGAGATGTACACAGGAATGATACACAACAATTTGAAATTCCTCCATTCACAGCACTTGCCTGCTCTTCAGTATCTGCATGGTCCAAGTTTGATAAGTAGATTAATGTCTCCCGCATGATCTGCATCACATTGATACATAGTCCATACAAAATCAACCAAACTAAGATCACAACCCACATCAACGATCAATGTACTCGCAAACAAACCCTGTCTTTGCATAAATGCCAATCTCGATGATTCTAATTGCCTGTTAAAACAATAGCGTAGAAGCAACGTTGAAAGGTCACAATCAGGCCTTTGAAAGATACAGACTTCCTCATGTGTGGCAGGTTGACCAGGACAACAATGCAACATCCATCCACAAAAAGCTGTTGTTGCACTCTTCTGCTGGAGAAAGACACTCGAGTCTGGAATCTGGTTTCAATGTTGGCCTCATACGCATCGTGCACAGAAAACGGCAGACTCCGGACGAATCGTTCACAGTACTGCCATCATACTCAGTTCCAACTTCGAAGGAAACTGCTTGGGCACAACACCACAGCCGTTTCTTTCTGGAATATGTATACAAGTTAGTTGCCTGACAGGAGTACAAGTATGCCTATTTCCTGAAAGGAGTACACATATGTCTACCCCACCATATCCCTATGGGGTATAGCAGGATTTGGACCTGCGACCATTAGGTTAAAACAAGTTAGTTGCCTAACAGGAGTACAAGTATGTCTACCCCATCATATCCCTATGGGGTATAGCAGGATTGAACCTGCAACCATTATAGGTTAAAAGCCCAATGCTCTACCAACTAAGCTATACACCCAGAATCAAGATAGGCTTAGTAGGATTTGAACGGCAATCAGACTCGCTTTCTTTTCCGCTTCGCATACATGCATACAGATGGCGATTCACACTGGCGCACAGCGCCCACTCAAAGCTCAGAGATATGACAGCCGAGAACACAGTCCAGATGCAAACTCGATCCAACAAGCTATGGCGCATCAGCGCCTGCACACTCAACTCTCGTCACTGTGTTCAACACCACCCTTCGCACATACTCAACTCTGGATCACCCTGAATACCACCACACACACACACACTAAACCTTTCTTCCTATCACGGCTATGGCCGCTCTACCACTACTGACTATGGCTACGATCTCGCTCTTCAGCCCACTTCGACTTCGGGCAACCTGCAGACCACCTTCGCACAAGATGCTGTAGCAGCGCTTCCGCATGGCTTACGCAGCGAATGATCTGCCCCTTTCTACCAGGCCCTGGATGTGCACAGTCCCACACGGTACTTGCTGGACCGAACTCGGTAGGACTGGGACTGGCAACTTCGACTGCATGAGGTTGCACTGCCGACTCAACGCAGTTGGACCTACGACTCACCTACAGAGTTCTAGCCTAGCAGTTTCGACCTCTACACAGCTATGCCCCCTACTTGACAGACCTACAGATCGAACCCCTACATCTACACAGACCTACGACAGACAAACAAACAACTATTGAAACACAAGTCACTGGTTCAAACACTCGGGGTTCAACTCGATACTGTACATGGGTAAGGTGAGGTCTGGGGATTGAACTCTAGGGCCCGCATCTATGACTGCAAAAGGTGAAAACCGTTTCAGAACCTTCAATATCACCGTTATGAGGTGTGCATTTGAACCCCTATTAAACTCTATAAGCAAGTTCCGGCCTACTGTACTAAGGACAGATGAAACTAGGGCTAATGACCTTTACAACATCACCACCTTTATGGTTACCATAATGGTTAGCAGGTGCCTTGCCCTCTCTTAGTTGGTTACAGCCTATGCCCGACAAGTGTGAAGTAGATAGTTCAATCCTACTTCGGCCCACTCTGCTGGTAAGCGGCACTCAGAACAGCCTTTTCCTTCAGCCTCTCAGTCACGGCGAACACATGAGCCACGGTCGGAATCAAGCCGATTGATAGGGGAAGGTACATGCCCCATGTGTAGGCAGGCTCCTTGTTCCAGTGATATCACAACAGCAACAACAACAACAACATCAAAGACGAAACGCAGTGCACACTTGCATGCATGTCTCCCTAGCGTTCTCCAATTGTCAAAACCCTTCGTGGACTTCATAACAGAGAATGTAAATGCATAGACTATCCCTCTGCCGAAGAAATTGAGAAAATAAACATGTAAAAGGAGTAGTTTACAGCACCCAGCACATGTTGGCGAAGGGTACTTGGCCCAGCTATCGGCCGCGGAAAAAAATAGAGTAGAAACATTTCTAGTCGGATGAATTTCGGCGCTCCTGTAGTAGCCCATACGTTTCCTAAACACATGGCGCGTTAACGGGCACGACTCTAGGAAGTACTGGTGGTTTAACTGTTGATAATGAATTCGAGCAAGACAGATACAACAATGTTCGATAGGGGCTACCCCCTTTACTGAAAAAAAGGATACCTCACCCGAAACCAATACCCACCTTGTACTGGACTAATACATCATTGTCTTTCATGGTCTCCCGCACTATATTCCCATCCTCATCTTCCACAATCAACACCTCCTCTGGTTTGGCCATTCGGCTTATCATCAACAACCGCAGCTTCGAAAGCGGAACTTTGTACAGCTCTTTCCTTGCCGATGGCACTGGGGCAGCAACACCATCACCAATTGGGGCATTCACCCGCAGCCCTGGAACAGCAGAGTCGATCATACTGCACTCTGACTGATACAGATCACCGACAAAGAAGTTCCAGTAGTCCAGACACACCTGCACGATCACAGTAGAAAGACATTTGTGAATACCAATGTGCTCCAATTTCAATTGGAATATAGACATAAATCTAACCCAAGGTTGAAAAGAGTTTGTAGGGCAGAAGGCTCCTCGGCATTCTGCATAGTACACTTCCTGTTGCTAACCTGTTTCAGCCTTTAGTCTCACTATGGGCTCACACTGTATGGCGCCAAGTCGTCTCGGATACGTGGCCTGGGTTGGGTGCTCCGCGCACAGGGATGACTGCGGCACTGTGATCGAGAAGTGAAAGGTACATTCACAAAATGCACAGGTAGCTGCGTAGACAGCTCTATCCATACCAGTGCATGCATACAGCACAATGGTCTGGAAGCAATGCATGGTGAAGTTCGGAGATGCCAAGATGATAGAGATGATAGAAATGAGAGAGATGAGAGAGATGAGAGAGATGAGAGAGATGGGAGTGGTGGGAGAGATGGGAGTGGTGGGAGAGATGAGAGAGATGAGAGAGATGAGAGAGATGAGAGCGATGATTGGTGGGTAGGCAGATAGGTAGCAGCACAGGTAGATGATTCACAGGATACCAAATTAGTAAATTAGCAAACAAATAGATAGTTGGCGAGAGGAGTCAGAGGACCCATGGCCCAGTAGATTTCTATGATTACCGGATTGGCCAGCAGGTCAGGAATCGGTCAGTAGATAAATTAAGAAATAGGTAGCTGGCTAAGCAAGCAGATAGGTAAGTAACCAGAGGTGAGTGCATCGCTAGGTAGAGAGAAGAGGATAGTCTGTTGCTGATGGGGTACACTGACATGCAGTTACAGGTGAACGATGGATCGATAAACAGACAGAGATGTAGAAGACGGAAGTTTGGAGAGACCGAGAACCCATGACACTCTACCGAGCTCCCAGGCCAGGCCCCACTGGAAATCCTCAAATTGCCCAAGGCCCAAAAGCGATGTGGCAATCAGAAAAACCTTTCCCATACACTGGAAATCCAAAACAGATGTCCTCAAAATCAATTACCTTGAACAGCTCCGTTTCCTCCACGTAGGAGATGTCGATGAGACAATCCAGTCCCGCAAGAAGAGCTTCCCGGTTCTCAACATAGGGCTCCAAAAGTGTGATATGCGCCTACAACAAAAAGCAGTCCACGGCACACAAGATCAACTCATGTTTGACAATCACAAAATTCCTCATAATTTGAACAACACTTAATCAAGCAAAATTTCAGAGCCCATTCAGCAGGACCGAAGTGTTCCACCATGGCTGTCACTGCCATTAAAAAAAAGCATTCACAATTTCCAGCAGTCCCCAAAAAAAGTAAATATTCAAGAAAAGTTGACATGTCACAAGTCAAATCTGCAGAAAGAGAGAGGAATAATTAACCCCATGAGGGCAACCTCGGCCATGAGAAACACTCCCAAAGACGTCCACAAAGAACAACCACTTGAACCATTGTTCAGGGCCTCTCCCGGGTCGCATCCTTTCCACCAGTGTCAATAGGTGTAGCAAATCCCAACTGTACAGCACTAGATCTCAGGTAGAAGGTCAGATACTTCTTTCCCAAGCAAGACCCTCAGGCTTTTTCCCAAATACTAATCTCATACTTCATTGGCCGCCCTTTTTCCTCGTTTACTGAAAGACTATGCCAGCTGGAGGCAGGATTCGGACCTACGTAGAAATATAACCTTCAACAGATTTACAGTCCGTCGCTTTTAACCACTCGGCCACTCTCCCGAAGAATTCAGCATCCTACAGGATTTGAACCTGTGACCTTCAACTTAGAAGGTTGTTGCATATAGTCCACTTCGATATTGGTCCAAAGCCTATTAGACGATTAGTTTGCTGCTACAGATCACACCCTCCTCCATTATTTCTGCTCAGTGGCCCTTGAATGTCATGTTAAGTGTGGAAACGGAATTCCTTGCCTCCCTCACTCTCATCTGTGCACTCCAATCCAATACTTTCCACAGGTTTACTTGAATAGGTACCCAGCACAATAAGGGAAGATAGCTGCATCCATGCCCCAGCTGATAAATACAAGTGAACATCACAATTTCACTCAAATCAGTATCCATCACAAGAAGAGGAGAAAGGCACATACACTATCCTGAGGATGAACACATCCAAATTCAAACAACGGTTTTTTGCACAAAGCATGACACGAAAGGGACTCGCACTGGAGGAAGCCAGTGAAAGAAGCAAAGCACTCACCTTGAAGTAGGCGGTGAAAAACAGAGCCAAGTTCTGAATGAATGCCTGCACGATCCCACAAAGTGAAAATTTTTGTTACCATGCCGTACAACTCATCACCACCATCATCATCATCATCATCATCATCATCATCATCATCATCATCATGTCAATCAGCCTCGACCCTTCTGGACTCTTAACAGCATTCGATTTCATCGAAATACCTCACAGGTGGTTGTTCATCGCGAGGAAGCATAATGATAACACCCTCTCTGAAGCTGCAAAACCAGCCTGAGGGCCAGGCACACCACATGAACTCGAGGAGAATTACAGGCAGCACCTTGCCCCTACCACAACCCTGTACCTTCACTAGTGTCAAATCAAAACGGACGACATATGCACCCTCAACTCGACATGGGTATTGGCTTTAGGCTCTCTAACTTCCAAATGCTCAAACAGGAATAGTTGCACCAACTGTGAAAGGCAACAAATACAGAGAACCTGCTGAGGAACCAAACACCATTAAAACCAACGGGTTTAGCTGAGTTGGTACTCCTACGAACTGTTGAAATACAGACCGAAGTTCGAATCCGGATGAACAGAATCAAACCATTCTGGATTAGCTCGGGCTGGTCAGATCAATGATGATATATAAAGGCCCTCGCCCTTTTAAAAAGGGAGAAGAACAAAAACAACAAAAGCAAAGGGCAACGAACTGAGTCCATCAGAACGCTGAAGAAAAAGAAAGGAGGGTTAAAGCCTCAGGGGCAACAAAGCCCTACGATGAGCATGCATGCCATGTGACATCAGTGCCGCGAGCACCTGCAGCGACAAACTGAAAGGACTGAAAACAGTAACCAATACCACAATCGAGGGAATAAACTTGCAGTGAACAGTGAACTGAGTAAGGAGCGATGGAGAGTCAATCTGCTGAACGACATCGCCCCGCACGAGATATACACGAAACAGGCCATTGGTGACAACATGCGTACCTGATCTTCATCGGACCCCTTCTCGTATGCAGTTGCCAGAGCAGTTCCACGAGGAAGAACCATCTGCACACAGAATTACAAAAGAACGCTGTCCATGAGCATGCCACAAAGGCCACTAACAGCAAACACGATATAGAATGGCCATCCTGGAACAAGCAAGCACTCAAAGAGCATAGACAGATGCACACATGCACGGACCCTCTCTCTCTCTCTCTCTCTCTCTCTCTCTCTCTCTCTCTCACACACACACACACACACACACACACACACGCACACACACACACACACACACAC
>BFEA01000255.1:1264103-1324894 GCA_003427395.1 Chara braunii
AGAGAGAGAGAGAGAGAGAGAGAGAGAGAGAGAGAGAGAGAGAGAGAGAAAGAGAGAGAGGAATATAGACGGCGTGAACAGTCTTGAAGGGTGCACAGTTGAGGGGAGGAAATAACAAAAGAGAGATAAGAGAGAGAGGTTTGTGATCATACGGAAGGAGGTAGATGCACGACTACTAACATAAACTCAACTTAGCTAGAGAGGTTGAATAGGGAGGGTAAATTTGCGAGAAGCAAATTACAGTAGTGAGCTTGCGATTCATTATTCTCGCCCCACTTCACCCCCGCTCACCCCCGCCCCCATCCCCGCCCCTCGGCCCCCCCCCCCCCCCCCCCCCCCCCCCCCCCCCCCCCCCCCCCTGCCCCTCACGCCTGCCCTCGACCCCACCTCGGCTCCTACCACCGCCTCCCCGCACCTCCACCGCCAGCTACTTTGTTGTCCACAGTATGGACACATGGTGTCAAAGCCATGGACCCACACTGAGGGGGCATCTTCAGTCTTTCATTTCCATCCTTCCCTCAATTGATTTGGTTATTCTTTCTCTTCCTCAATTTATGTTGGTCATGTTGACTTTCTGTTGTCTACACGCGAAACACGTTGTCGAGGCAAATACTCTTATAAGGGCAATTTGCTTGTGTTTTCGTAAGTTGCACAAGGCATAGCCTTTATGCGTAAGAACGACGTTGACGCACCTACCTTTTTGATGAGATGTCCGCCTCCGCGGTATGATAGAGGCAAGGGGGGGTAGACGTGTTTGATTAGTGGGTGGACGCACAATGGTGACACATACTTGGATGGTTAGAGTCAAAAGGGATACCCACAACTGCAGAGGTTGACGGGTTGTTTGAGATTAAGGTACATGGTTATGTGTGCGTGGTAACTATGGATGACGTGCATCGCGCCATATGCCAATATGTGATGCTACCTTAGTATATGGCCTACATTTGAGGCGGTTATGGGTTGTGAGCATTAGCATGAGTGAGGTTGTTTGGCCGTACGGTCAAAATGGTGAGGTAGTAGGTAGACTTGCTACCGACTTTCGAAGCAGATGATAAAATTGAAGTTCGAGAGTTATAAGAGCTAAGAGTCGTGCTCACGAGCATATCTCATCCTCGTGACACCCCTTCTTACTCATATAAAGCAGCATTTAAAGGTGGCCGTCTGGCAGGATGCCCTGCTCGTTCTCATCGGTTGTGGCTTTCTTCCTTTGTTGGTTTTCCCCTTTCAGGTATCCAAATTTACTCCTTTGATCCGTTGGTGCGCCTTGGATGACTAAAGTGAAGCCTTGGGCGAGTTCGGTAAGGCCGGATCCAAGTGGAACTAACTTTATAAGCAATATTGCACAAATTTTCACCAAGTAAGGGCCTAGCCCAGTAGGTAAAGCACTTAAGTGATAAACAACATATCTGAATTCGAATCTAATTGACGTTTATGGAAGCATGAAAGTAAGTTTGGAAGTGTCGAAAATAAGTTGGTCTTGCATAGGTATTTTTTAATTTATTTTGCTCTACGAACTAGTAGATTACGGGTCGTCGTGGGCCTCCACTTCGGTTGTGCATAGGTTTCGTTCCGTCCTTTCTTTGCGGGATAAGAACGATATTTGGTTCAGTTGAAGGCTAGGCCTTGGGTTATAAAACAGGGTTGGTTCAGACAACTCGTATTACTATACCTTCCTTATTTATTGCAGGCTTACTTTTTGTCAGTACTGGTTTAGCATATGATGTATTTGGTACTTCTCGTCCAAACGAATATTTTAAAGAGAACAGACAAGAAGTACCTTTAATTACAGATCGTTTTAACTCCCTAGACCAGTCGGTATATAACGAAGCAGCCAACGACTGCTTAGTTAGTCTCACCAGACCGCCGACGGATTCGTACTGCTCAAGTATGCGATGTACTTTTTTAAGTCCATCGATTTAGGCTCCTTCCCATCTGTTGACTGTGTACACAACCAGACCAGCGCTGCGTATTGCTAGGCTGCTGCTATAAATAAAGGTACTACGAGCCCTCTGTCGCATTCGAAAAAAAATTTGAATGGTTCACCGGTTCCACCGTATTCTACCGAATCGAGCGTTAGGTCAACACCACTGTCTTCATCCGAAAATAACACCCGGGCGCTATACATGAATATAGCATCCGACGAGCATTATATTCGTTTATAACGCCCAGACGTTATATTAAGTAATATAGTGAAAACTTCGGTGGGATCCCAAAATTCAAAAAACAAATAAAAAAATTATGGTAAAAATATGTGGTTAAGAATTGCAACGCCACCAACTTTTGGTTGAGAATCACTTCAGAATTTATTATAAACTCAGGGGGGGGGGGGGGGGGGGAAACTCATACCCGTTGGAAGTTGGAACTTTTTTTAACCCTATATATAACCTCCTTCCCCTCCTTTAAAACCCATGTAATCTCCCTCTACAAGGCACTCTGCCCATGACACATTCAAATATAACGACCGAGCATTCTATTCGAATATAACACCCGGGCGTTAAATTCAAAGTGGCATTCTATTGAAAAAAAAGTAAGTAAAATAAAAAAATGAATTTTGAAGGGTAAGTTGAATATAACGCCCGCCGTTATTTTCGATTGAAGACCGTAGTTGGAGTTGAAGGGGACAATGACAAAATGAATGTTAACAGTTGGGCAAGAAAGGAGGAGAAAGGAGTAGACAGGGAGTTGACGACAATAAAAAAGGCGGAACGCGACGGAAACGGAGAGTAGCAGTGAGCATGGTGGGGTGGAACACGAGTATCTCACTTAACTTTTAATGCAATCAGGTGAGCGAGGAGACGAGGTAGGGGTTATTGGCTACTGCAAGTCATGTAGAAGTGTCAGATTCGAGTTAGAGCTAGAGAATCTATTGCCACTCTAGACGGGGTCTGCATCATTGGTTCTTCAATGTTGTAATTCATGTTGGTTGTGACTATAATCGTCGTTGTTGCCACTTGTGATGATAGTTGTCACGTCCGAGCTCGAGCCTTTGTGGTTGCTACCCTGCCTACTGACATCGTTCAATTTTGTGGTAAATGGTGTATTTTTTCCATTCGTTTTAATGTATTTGCTATTGTCCTGCTTGTCTGTTTAGGCGACGCTCATTGTTACAGTTGTGATTTCCCCCCCTTAACCATTGGGTTGGTCGAGGACAACGTCATGTCGATAGTATCTTATCTCCATGTCCAAAGGTGTCGTTGTTCGTAACCAACATTTATTTCGACCCCAACCATTATTGTTACCGTGTGTCAAGGTCATCGCTGCTTATCAACACGATCATCCTCGTCCGCGTCATACTTGCTATTGACAAGGTCGATCATGGTCGTGCCTTTGGAGCACGCTTGAGGCATGTTTACCCCATATTGAAAGTTGCAGTTGAAGTTGAGTTGCTTGTAGCCACGATTTGTGTCTATCTTCGTCCTTGATTGTGGGCTCGTTTGTTATTACATACGAGCATTTTTATTCACCTTCGAGACAATTGTTTTCTGTCTCACGGTCGCTAAACTGCACATTGTTGTGCTCGCCGAAAATGTACGAACCTAGCCGAAATGTTAGTCGGATGCATTAAATAAAAGAGCGTGGGGGTAAAATTTGACGTTTCTAAGATGGTAGCCCCCACTATACGATTGGTATAGTTGAGAGGTTAGATGAGGCAAAAGAGGCTATACAGAAGAGGCAAAAAGGGAGAAGAGAAAGTTGTTGAGGTGTATCTTTCAAGGTTATAGTTGAAAATTCATCCTTATTTTGGGCATGTGGTGGGTGGCGGATTGGGATCGCTATCTTCGTTGGTGGTTGGAGTCGTGACTATCCTTGCTCTTGAAGTCAACGTCACTATATCTGTGGTAAGTGTATACAACTTCATGGTCACTACCTTTGTCGGTGTGAATACCCTTACGAGGGTATCTGCCTTGGTTTTTGCAACTGATAGAAACGGGTTTTTATTTAAAATTTGGTTGTGAAAGTTAGATACGCCTCGTAAGCCGCAGTCAATTTTCCTTTTGTGATGGACAATGTGTTATGAGGAAAAATAGAAAGTTTGTGGGCGTGCAATTTTGAGGCGCACGTGATTGTTCTTCATGTTTATATTATAGAGCAGACCCAATTGTCGGGCAACTTTTTGTTTTGATTAAATTAAGATTAAAATGTTTTTTTTTTTGGTTTGTACGTCTATTTGTAGCGTGTACTCATGCATGGAGGCGGTATTGCTACAGTAGACGTCCGGTTGAATGTCGACATCGCAAATTTAAAAAGTAACTACCTTGAATTTATATTCGGGACGCACTGAATTTGTGTAGTATGAGAATTGTTGTGTTTCTAGTGCCGTTAGATACCACCTATTGACCTTTGGTGTTGTGTTCCTAGTGTCGATAATGACCTCCTATTGACCTTCGGTGTTGTGTTTCTAGTGTCTGTAGAGACCTCGTATTGACCTTCGGTGGGGTGCGCAGATATAGGTCGAAACGAGAGAAAGAGTCATTTGCCGCTGCTATATTAATGAAAATACGGGATGAAATCGGCCGCTTGAGCAAACACGGAGCAACGATGACACAATGATTTGTTTGTCCTGTTTTCGGGACATGGAACTAAATACGACATCAGTTCAGGTGTCCGTGCTGATACCAAAGGGCTTAGCTCAATTGGTGCAACCATCAACTATTGGAGTGCGGGTTTGTGATTCGAACTCAGATGGGAGCGAAAGAGTAAAATAGTGCAATTTTGAGTTCTCTGGGGCCGACTTGTCCCTTAGTGATACCTCATGACTGTGCTTGCTGGATGGTCCTTCGGGACGTCCGTTAAAATTGGGACAACATAGACAAGATTAGCATAATCCCAACGTTGATTCCACAACTGATTATGGAAACAAGTGGCCTAGCTCAATTGATACTCCCCTGAACTGTTAAAGTATAAATCTGAGTTTGAACTATGTTAGGAGCAGATGGATAAAACACTGAAATTATGAAATTGTCAACGACTTTTTTTTTTTCCTTCGGCCTTTTATGACATTTTCTGATCCTCTCCCTATACCCATTATTGATCCCGATGCATTAATTTCCTTTCTCTGTCTTAGCTGCAAAGCCTTTAATAAATGTCATTCAAAATCCGCATGTACCAAGGAAGCTTCGAATATCCGCGATAAAGTTGAATGGCACAAACCATTCGATAATTTCATTTACCTTCTTTATATCTGGTCGATGACCATTCTCATCGCAGACGAATCATAGAATCGTCGCTTTCTTCATATAATGTCCTGCCTTGGATCCACTTGCCGTAAGATTATGCTTCTCCAAAAGGGGGTAGAACTTTTTAAAGGTCCAGACATAATCATATCATATTTTTTTCTCCTTACGCTATTTGACCGCCAAATCGTCAAAATAAGGTTGCGTAATATGGAGGTAGAATAAATGCATGGCCCGGATCACATACCTTTGAACCATCGCCACTACAATCTTGTGAGGTCACATTCATATGAGTTAGCCCTCTCGGCGTATGCATGGTTTTCACTGGCGTGTCCAGCGGATAAATGAGAAACTGATCATAGAAATTATAGGTCTTTCTGCGCAGGACCCCGATAGTGCGTTCGTTTTGCAAGCCTCCCGCATCGCGCACCGTTAAAATATTCAATTGATGTAAGTTTTGAACCCACCTTAGTGTCTCATTCGACTTAATAAGGCAAAACCATAACAAGGCATATGGTCCGATGAAAAAATCGGCTACATGCTTTCATATTTTGTCATCCAGATAGTCAACCACATTTAGCGTTTCACCTCATAAATTTCACAGCTCATGCAGTACAGTATGATTATGAATCATCACAATTTTGTTCACATTCAATCTTTCGTTGATCGTCACTAAAGGTGTACGCGCGATGTCTTTTCTTCATCAACTTTACCACCAATTCCTAAGTTCTCATTTTTTAGGCATGAAAAAATCAGGGTCACCGACTATCAACTTCCCTTCATTTTCATTATTGATACGACATGATTCATTTGCCGCTTATTCACGCATTCACTATATCAATCCTTATTCCGGTTCATCATATGTCCTCTCCTCTTCAGTAACGCGCACGAAAACCGGGCGACACTTCTTGTCTACCGGCTTGTACTGCCTTTGGGAACCGAGCAGTTCGAGTCCGTGCTACGGTTGGGTCCCCCACACTTCTAGCCAATCAATATGCCAACCCCACTTCCCCCACTTGAGGACTTTTTATAACATATTCTTCTAAAACCCTGATCGCCCCAAGGTATGCTAACTCGTAAGTTGTAATCATCTTCATAGCCTCGTTGATATTGGACATGCTAAGAGACAATACCTTGGGACGCTCTTCTTCTTCCAACTCCGCAACTAACCTTTGTCGCTCATTCGCCGATTCCTCAATAGTGAATGAGTCGGGGTTAGGTCATTCATGCACGTAACTACCTCGTAGTTTCTGCACACTCAACTGGATCACATAGTACCAGAATCATTGTTCCATCGTGCTTATTAAAGATAAAAATACTGGTTCGACACAGGAATGATCTCCCCAACAATATGGGATAATCCACATAGGGCATGATAAAGAAACATGTCCCCGCTTTCACTTTCCTAACCTCAACTACCACGTTCGGGGCCGTCCCACAAAACACAGTTGTACAATTGGCTTAATGCAGGATGCTGCAGTCAAGACTGTGGATGTCCATCCCCGACCTGATTGCGTCTCTTTCCCTGATGATGTTCATCTCCGCGGATACACTTTGAATCTTCCACCCACCAGGTCTACCAACCCGTATGAGACACATTTCCAATTTATCTTGGTACCCATTTCTATTCATTCAACTTCCTTAAAAAGTATAGTTCCTAAATGAACATTTGACACCAATCTTCTCGACAGACAACCCTTTATTGGGGTGGATGCAAGCATGTGCTTTAAATTGAGAAGGTCATTATGACCCTTTAAGAGTGAATCACTATCCTTTCCACATCGAACCCTTCTTTAAGCCGAACTTCATATTTCATCTTCTTTTGCACGCCATCTCGCTAACTCGACTCGACCTCCACCTGGACTCCTCTCTTCCTAGCCCTCTGCTTTGCTCGCCTATTTTCATCCTGTCGGAGTTTTTCGTCTTCCTCGTCATCATCCTCATCCGGAACTTTCACATATTTTTTTCTATGTTTCAGCTTTGGCTCCTTACGAGGAGGAGGTTGGCTTGGACCGACTTTGTTCTGGGCTCTGGTTCTGGCAACTTGTGGCTCCCTTCCATGCGAGGTTGGGGGTTTGAAGGTCATTTCTGACCTTGGCGCCGACCCCACCGTGGCTACTCCTGGTACCTTTGTTGCCCCTCCACCACCTCAGGGCCTGAGTCGTATAAAAATACCTTAGGCAACTCGACCCCCCATATCCTCACCTCTTTACATATTCCTACCAATTTCAGTTGATACCTTTCCATCTTTCCTACCATAGTATCCTCATTCTGTAGAGGATACCTGACGCATATTCTCGTTCAATACTTGCTTTTTCCTCACCCGACTCAAGGATTACAATCTCTTCTACAATTCTGTCGGCCTTCAATTGTTAAGTCAACTCTTCACCACTTTCCACCTCCTCGACTCGCACAAACGACTTCTCCCTTTTCTGCCATACTCTAAACATTGCGGGCGGCGGGGGCAGCTCGTTTGGCCGTTTGACGACCTCCTTCATTATACCCCCTGATATATTGGGGTTAGTATAGTTTTCAAATTTATCATAGATATCCCCGTCCACATTTGAGGACATCAGGCCATTGCTTTCATCAAATCTTATCACTTGGCAATAACATGTAGTAGGACCCTTTATACCGCAATGCCTACAAATGACGTTTCTCCAGTCGAAACGTGCCCGCCCGTATTTTTGGCCTTTTCCCTAACCATCCTGACCCTTGACCACCTTGGTTGTTCCATCCGCCACCGTGGATGCCACCATTACGCCCCCCTCCTCGGCCTTCGCCATGCCCACGTCCGCCACCACCACGACCCCCTTGGTCATGGCCACCGTTCCCTCTCTCACCATCTGCCCCATGTTTCTGGTTTCCCCAACCTGCCACACTGCCCTGCGATGTGTGTTATGTAGGTGGAGGAGATGCCCCCATTGGCCGTGTCTGCGCAACAGGAAAACTTGGTGGCATCATACTCATTTTCGAGTCGGGATAGGGTTCATACTAGACTTGTCCGCCCATCGTCCTTGGCATGTACGAGCTATATATCAGCCAAGATCTCATTGGACCAAATGAAGGTCATTGCCTATAGGATTGCAGTCCTGTTTATAAGGACCCTACACCACGTGGTTGGCCCCCTGCTTCGGTTTGGGCCACCACCAATGCTTAAGGCATTTGCCCTTTTCATGAGCCTTATCCCCATAACATTAAATTGCGCTGCTTTCGTCGTGCCTTCGTCAATGTTAAGGTTCTGACTTCTCTTCCTCCTCATATTCTTCTTCTTCACCTTTCTCTTGCACGGAAGTTTCTCTGTTTTTCTTGGGTGACAGTCACAACCTGCCTCTGGACCACCTGTTTTTTTCCCAACTCTCAATTTTGCAAGTACACTTGGTACAATTTTTCGCACATCTGGGGCTCCCGTTGAGGCCGGCTCACGCTGCTTTCATTTTTTCTTATGTTGACGCATCTGAAATATATACAGTTGATTCAAATCGCCTTCTTGAATACTCTTAATTATAGTGACCCATGTAAGCTTATTGCCGACCGTGCCCCGACTTGTCAATGCTTTTGCCTCGGTCGCTGAGAAACATCCCAGGAAGATGAGACACTGTTCAAGGACCTCCTCTAATATCCCCAAAACTTTCTTTGCCCTTTTTCTGAAAGCCGAAGTAAATGCAACGACTATCGTGTAATCGTTACGACTCATCATGATTTCCAAATCTGACACGACTACCATACAATCTCCCAACTTAAAGAGCCTCGGCATCTCTCTCCAAATCTACTTAAACTTTCTTTCGTGTCAGTTATCACTTTATTTACCTCGGACTGAAGTTCGTACCACACATACTTCATAATGCGCTTGAATTTATTGGCATCGGATAATCTCACCATGCCTGTTCCACCATCTCTAACCAATTACACACAATTTCCCCTTTGAACAGGAAAGTCTCAACCCTCAGGATTTGCCCTCTAGTCACCTCTTGTCAATCCAGTGCATCGACCAAATCATTCACCGTTAAACTTCTTTATGACCCATTAGCCGCGGCATTCACGTTCGTCATTTCCTCTCGTCTTTTAAGGTTTTCCTGCTGTCAATGAATAAAACATACTTAAAATACTACCACTCCATTATACTGAATTCGTCTTCTATCAGGACTGCCTTTGACCAATCTTTAAAAAAAAAAAAACTTTGTCCGCTTATAGGGGTAGTACCTTCCTTATTTCTAACCGTTTCTTATACATACCATATCACTGTTACAAAAACTTAAACGACCTATTTGCTACAAAAAAATACTTACGTGGCTTAAAACAAAACAGAACATGCACAATCTTGTTGATAGCGCCTCACTCATCCTTAGCCGCACCTTACAAGCGTGTTTTTAGATATTTCAATAATAAAAATAAAAAAGGTACTACCTTTAGTTATCGTCGTGCATATCAGAGTATATGAGTAAACTATTGAGTTATTTTCACCCTCAATTACCCTCACTAAACCTAGAGAAGGTTAACAACAGTCGTATTTTTCATCACCACTTCAGGACACCCTCCACCACTTTAGGATGCATCCTGCATAAACATGTGGTTTTTATGGTCTTGGGACCTTTCACCACTTCAGGACCATTCATGTCTGAAAATCCGGAATGGTCATGAAGTGGTGAAAGTTCTGACGACCCAAAAAACCACCTATTTAGGCAGGCTGCATCTTGAAGTGGTGAAGGGTGGTTTTCATGGTCTTCGGACTTTTTACCACTTCAAGATCATTCAGGATTTTCAGACTGCCAAAAACTCTCACTTGATCACTTCAAGACACTCTTCATCACTTCAGGATGCAGCCTGCCTAAACATGTGGTTTTCAGGGTCTTCGGACCTTTCACCACTTCAGGACCATTCATGATTTTCAGACTGCCCAAAACTTTCACTTCATAATTTTAATTCTTGAATCTTCAGCTACCCGATAACCGCTTGTGACTAAACTATACTTAACTAACCCAGTCAAAGTCCGCCCATGACTTTTGACTATCGTTAAGAAACATTAATTTGAACAGTTAAACTCTCTGACTTTTTATATGGTTCTACCCCTAACACGAGTGTAGCCTGACACTGTCGCTATAACTTAGGTAGCTTAGTGACCGTGATCAAGTACCAAAAATTATTGCTCGAGTATATGATAATGCAAAGTTTCACTAATATAAACGTTAGTCCATCCAAACGATATCAGATACACACAACATTGCCCAGATACTCTATGATATCCGGATCAGATTCCATAATTTTTTTACTGCAACTGCCACTATAGGTGTCAGGATACACATGCAATGCTATTGCACACACTGTTCTCTATTCTAACTTATTCCCAATATAATCTTTAGTTAATTACCCTAGCTTTAACACCTCAACATGATCAATAATAAACTTATCGTTTTGTTTGGATCATCAATCTGCCTCTAACCTGGGTGCGTTCACTAAGGACTCTAGTAGGCAACTAACATCCCTTGCAACGACGTCACTTGTCGTGCGCATTGGTCTCGCAGGGGGACCCTCCCGACCATGCAGAACTTTGCATGACTTTTTTGCAAGAGAACTTTCGCCGCCTCCTCCGGGTTTAAACAGTCGCGGAGTATTGTTGTCACCGCAACGGACTATTTCTTGGAGATTGTGACGATCTTATAAATTTACGACGTAAAGAGGCAAACGCCATCTGTCGTGGCGTGCTGAGTACTGTTGAACCTTGCCACGATGCCTTGTTACTGCAGATTCGGTGCGTTTATGCCTAACAAGGTATTGTAGCGACGCCTTGTTACTGCAGGTTCGGAGCGTTTATGTCCATATTTGAATAGAGTACAAGCGGTGTGATTTATTAAAATGCGGTGTTTATAGGTTGTGCAACGACGACTTCATCAAAGGGAATGACATTGCGACACGAAGGCGTGGTCAGACTCCGCAAGGGAGTCATTGTTGCGGCTTAGAGGTTAGTCAGAGAACCACTACTTGATGTTCTGACCACGGTTAGAGTCTCTCTTACGCAAGTCTAAGTGCACCTTCCTTAGATCTGAGCGACTTTATATTTATTCTCCTGCCCTCTCAATCTAAATCTAGTCATTTACGAGAGGAAGGCGGCAGGCGGGATTTAAATTCCGTAGGAACACAATAACACCTTGTGGGAGGTCTACCCACTAATGGCGGAATCTCTGTCGGAACCTAGGCGAGGTTCTGAAGACAAATAATTGACAGATACTTTTATTTCCTCGTATAAACCCTCTATGCCTTTATCATTACATCTTTTGCCTAAAATAAAATTTATGATCATTGATTGCGATGATGTGAATGGGTATGGGCGTGATGTCGTATCGACTGATCCGGGCGTTTTGCTTCAATTATCTAAAAGCTTGAATGAGTCTGGGCATGATGTTGCATCGATGGATCTGGACGTTTTGTATTGATTACCTGAAAGCTCGAATGGACTTTGGCATGATGTTGTATCGACTAATCAAGATGCTTTGCTTTGATTGCTTGAAGTCGAATGGGCTTGGACATAATGTCACATCGACTGATTAGAGTGGTTTGCAATCATGGTACAATTGATTTGCTTGCAAGTTCTACTCTTGTGTATGCCTACTAAACCCTGTTTTTACGTCTCTCAAGCCTTATTGATACGCATGCATATGCTTCTATAATTCCTGTTTTTTTTTTTTAGGATTCAAATTAGATTAAGTACAGGAAACGCATGCGTGAAACTTACAAATTTGTGTTGTTTGTTTGGATTGAAACTAAGGGATGAAAATGAGGACGGTGGGAGGAAGGTGGTACTGTATGCGTTTGACCGGCTCGATCAAAGATTTTACATTGTTTCTAATTAGAATAACCCAATGTTATGTTTGTTTTTTTTGTGAAGGACTAAGCATTGTTCCTAAGATTAATAACTAAGTTCTTGTGTTTCTTTAATTTGTTTTTTCCACAACTAGATGTTTTTTCTAAGTTGAATGGTCTGGTTGTTGTTTCCTTAAGTTTTTCACTTCTTAAACTTTAGAGTCGGACATTGTTTTTAAGATGAATGGTCTGGTTGTGTTTTTATTTTTAGGTAGTCTCTGAACAGGCTATGAGCATTGTTTCTAAGGAGAATAACCCAGGGTACTCTGTTTTTTCTGCACTGAAAGAACAGTTGAGTATTGTCTGAATTTGTTTATAAGTTGAATGACTTAGTCTAAAAAGTCGAGCATACAACAAGGAACCTAAAAATAGTTCTCTCTATATTATATGTTATATATCTTAGATAAACAAGCTAGTCGGACATAGTTTACAAGTTGAATGGTATGACTATAACCTTATTATAAATAAGAGAGTATAAGTAAGAGTTATAACTGAAGGTAACATGGACTGACTGAGCATTTTTTATAAGATGAATAGCTCGACCTTACGCCTACTTTGAACATTAAGCTAAAATATATTTATAAAACTTAACTATTAAATAGTCTAAAAAATGCCTATATATTATTTTAAAGATGAATGGTCTAGTCACATGTCGAATGAAGAGAGAAGTAGTTGTGTAACCTGTTTGTATATAACTAAGGCAAAGAGTTATACATTATTTATAAGATGAATGACATAACTCAATACCCTATGTAAGATGGGATAAACGGTTAATCATCTGAAGGTTCAACCAGCTACTTGCATGAAAGACAACTTGGGATTAGTGAGAGATTTACTTTGGTTGCATGTGTCTGCTTGATTGTGAGTATAGTCTGAGTTGTCTTTCGATAGGTAGTAGCTTTAGATGTTCGTCATGTGCTGAAGCCATAAGAGTCAATTTTTTTCCTTTCAAAGTTTAGTTGTTCTACCGTATCTATCTTTGTATAAATTTTCGAAATGCATTTTCGTTAGGGACAATGCTACCAAAATTGATGTAAATTCATGGAGTTAGTCAAATTTTATTCTTGCAAAAGTCAACTTTTGTTTTAACTAGATATTTCATTTAGTAAATATCTTAGAAACCTTCTTCGTTGGAGGAAGTGTTGCAAAAAAAAAAACTAAATCAGAGAGCTAAACAAAGTTTAATTTGAAAAATTTTAATTATTTTTAAGACTCATATTTAACTTTGTATGAATTTAAATTTCTACAAATATAAATAGTTAATTAAAATTGGTTTTTGAAAAACCTTAAATTTTGTCTTCAAATCATATCTGAGCTAGTATAAATCTTGAAAGTTTGCTTTTCCAAGGAAGTGTTGTCCACATTTTTACTAAATTATTATAAATGTTTATAAACTTTTAACTTTGCACTATTAGAGATAAATTTGAGACTTAGTTTTGTGAGGACTGGGTATGATACGAAATGGGGTTTTTATTCTCTATTCACTTAAGCACAACTTTGAAAACTGACCCGTGTTGTGTAACATGTTTTCGCAATTCATTTTTGATTCAATACCTGACAAGTTTAGCCTGATCCTACGAGGATCATCTTCTGTTATCACTTGTAACATGTTGATTGCCGATCCGGCGGTTTCTAACTTAACTCTAAATCGTTCTAGCTACTAGACCTAAGGCTTTAACCCCTGTGGGTTAAAATGTTTCTTTGGGGTTTTGGGCCTTTATTAAATGACAATTTAAAAAAGATTGAGTGTTTTCTTTTAAAAGGTTGGACAAAGGTTGAGGCTTGTGTAAATAAGGCAACGGATTTGAGTGCAGAGAGTAGTTGAAGTCGACCCCGTATAGTGTGTGGTTTGTCGATGTGGAATCTGCGAACTAACCAATAATAAATAAGAAAAAAAAACAACAAGAAAGAAATTATACTCAAATAAAACAATTTTGTCCATTGGACCCTTTGTGTTTTGTAACAGCTAGGACTAACAAAACACCAAATTTGATAATGGAAAAAAAGAAAACAAAAAAAAGGGCGAAACTTAGAGAAATTTGCATATATGTTTTCAAAGCTTTAGTCATTTGTGTGCAAATAAATGATGGTTTTTTATTGCATGTATGTTTTGTGATTTGAATTCAAAATTTGACTTGTGCGTAGTCATTTCTATATTTTGAAATAAGTTGCACTTTGATTGTGAGAGTGATCGCCTCCAGTCTTATAACCTCATTATATTTATATTTTTGGTATTCTCGCAGCCTGCTTTGACCGTGCGTAAGGATCGAACGCATTTTAGTCGAGAAAAAATAATAGATCCTTTTTTGTTTGATCCTCTTTTTGTCTGCTTATGATAATTTTATAGTTGGACGTTGAGGTCTATGGCAACTGTCAAAGTCAGCCCTCTTGACCTTGTTTCAAGCCTCCAAAGATGGAGGCCGGTTCCTAAAGTCAGAGGCGTTTGACCACTACAAAAAGTCGAAGCCCGCCTACAACTCCTCCGCGCAGGGTGCACAATAGGGTAGGTCTCGCAATCGCATTCGCGATTGTCTAGCGTCAAAAGATTAACCTCTCAGGACGCGTAACAACCGACACTTGAGTGGTAGGCGATATATCTGCGAGGTTATGGGTACCACATAGTACATCGTCGGGTACCATATAGTACGCCGTCCTTGCGACAACTTGCACATTTATGCATTGCTAGTCGATATGGCAAACCCTACGTCGCCTCGACAGATATTCTGAGTCTCACGCCCGACGTCCGCATATCCTGTTGCCAAAAGGTTATAGGTCGGATGTGGAAAGGGGATTAGGCATGATTTATGTGTGAAACTTGGTTTTATCTTTGTGAAGTGTATCCCTTGGTTAGATGGACTGTCCTAGTCGAGTGACACGGAGCCTCGATTGGGAGGTGTTCGATCGTGCTTACCCCCTATGGTACATCGAACGAGAAACTCCCTCAGCTAGGCCACCTCTGCGATTGCACTCGAGTAGCTTTCACAGGTGGTTCGATAGCTCGACGAGGGTACACCTGTTTAAGGGGGGTGACAACCCCTTGGGGCAGACGTAAGTTGTTCTTCACACGACCTCTACCTTGTCGTAGGGGTTCGTGAGAGGTACGACAAACGCACTTGGCCTGAGCGACGAAAACTTTCTTGCGAAAAAGTCCTGCAAAATTTTGTGTGACGTGGTCGGAAGAGTCCCCCTTGGGACCGATGCGCACGACAACAACCTTCTCTGCACGAGTGTGATCGCCCTTGTTACTATTACAAGCTCGTCACTATTGTGTTCCAGTCGTTGTTATCCTTTCCCATGTGTGATTGTACTCAATGAGGAGAGTGATCACACAAACGGTCGAGTTATCCTGCTGTCATAATTTAAGTCACTATCTAAGTCTAAGTTTTATTGCCTCCTCATACAGTATGATGTTATGATTGCCATTTCATATCTTGTGTTTACCCTACAGATATAGTTACATGACAACGCAGAGGACGACGATGAAGTGGACAATGATCACGAAGAATCAACCCAAAGCGGTCGAAAGGAAGAAGGGAGTAGCGTGAACAAGGAAAAAAAGAGGTTGAGAAAAAACGCAAGGAGTAGCAAGTGGTTGAGGTAGGGAGAAAAGCATGATAAACAGTTAGCATGCAAGGAGACATCAGTTGAAGGACATAAGCAAACAATGTATGACAAAAGTCGAAATACCACGCAAATGCATACAAAGTATTGTTCAACGTGATACATTGCCATCCACAATTCTTAGTGTGAAAAGTCGTGAACTAAAAACGTTTTTTGACAATAACAATGACTAACCAAGTGTATGTTGGAGCTTATGTATGTATGAAAGTGTGTGTATGAGTGAGAAAATTTGACTTTCGACTTGTATTTGTTATTCACTTTGCTGGTCACAAGATTGTAATAGGAGGGAAATATATAAAAAAAGAGTAAAAAAAATGGGTGCTTTGACAGGATGATATGCCCGACGAATGTGATTTTTTAGAAAAAAAAAGAAGAAAATGTTCAAGTTTTTTGCGAAAGCGTTTCTGCACTTGGCAGCGAGACACGCAACATTCCACCCTTCAAGAAAAAAGTCTTGAATTCGTTGCCCTTAAGGGACAAAACTTATCGGGAGTAGTTTTCAAGTAAGGATTCATAAAGTATTTAGAGGAGATTGATGTGAGTTGTGAGTTTGTAGAGTGCAGTCGAAGGATGACAACGGTCCGTGGCGAGTTCACTTGGGAGTTGAGGCGTTGTTTGTGGGCAGAGAAGAGTCCCTCACTTGTGCGTTGCACGCAGTCGGATCATAACAGACTGCTCGAAGCAAATTTTGTGCGTAAATGAACACGAACAAGACATAGTGAAGGAAGAGCGTCAAGCCATGGCGAACATTAACTTTCAAGAGGGTTGTCACAAAGGTGTTTAAAATCAAAAGGGATGACGAAAACTATAACATTACCTTCCATGTTTGCCGAACTCGTGATTCACACATAAATAAAACAGACAAAGAAAAAAACAAAGTGTTTGATCAATTACTGAAAATGGCCGCTATAAAGAATAACATAGTGAACGCAACACGAAACTGCGGCATAATCATAACTTCTTGCCTTTTCAAGTTCGATCGTGATACATGTGTGGCGGATGTGGTAGCATAGTACTTCAATGCAGGGAAAAGAAAGAGAGAGAGACGAGTGCACTCAACTAGACGAGCAATACAGAATATGATATATAATTCGAAGTCATAGCCCCACGGATACAACCACAAAGTTTCTTCATATAACCTTGAAAGGAGAGCAGTAACACTCGCGTTATTTCGACAGAGGCGACATGAGTGAAAATTTGATGGGACTGCGTGTCTGTAACTCTTGTCACAACAAGATGAACTTTGAGAGAGAGAAAAAAAAAAAAAAAAAAAACTTCAAATTGTGGAGAAGAGGTACGGAGAAAGATTCATAATGTTTTTTCAATAATAATCGGAGTTCATAGTAGCGGGAGTATAGCATAGTCTCGTGCGAAGAAAGTGCCTTAGTGTGGGTAAAGGACAAAAAGTTGAGTATTGGTGCCACATTCTTACAACAACGATGTCTTATATAGCCCTCAGTACAAAACCATGTGTAAGGAAGAGACTGTAACATTACCTGAAGGGAAACAGACTGGACGTTATTCTTCTGGAAAGAGAGAGATTATAAAAAAACGAGAGAAAATACTTTCTTTATGTATTGTTTTGGACTGGGGTGACCTTTTCCTTTTTGCTCAATATATGTGTTTTCCCTTTTCACAGGTATGCAATTAATGCGTGTGATATAACATTTTATGTAGAGAAGTGTTTGAAAGCATGTAGATTTTTTGCGATTCGATTTGCAATTAGTATTATGCATGTGAGCATGACAACCTGCTGCCAACAAAACCTTCAAGCTCATCTCACCCTTTTTCTCGATGTCTTAATTTGACTTGCACTAAGCATCGCTATGAGACGTGACAATGAAGAAGAAAAAATAAAGGAATATGGAGTGTGTTATTTGTTTATTTTATAATTGAATGAATCTACAATCGGGATTGACGGCTCTTATTCGGTCCATGAATTCACTCTCAGGGTGAGGGCAAGTGATCGTTGTCATCAGCAACGAACTGCCACGAAGGTCAAAGGACTTGTTTTTTAACTGTTCTATATAACGAAGATAAACCCGTCGTGATACACATTGGCGGACGCTAGAGTGTCGCACGAGATCCTTAAACCCACAAAGGGTCATACAGAGCAACCAACGACATATTGTGAATACATAAAAAATGCAAGTATGATCAAGATAGTCGAGCTAGTCATAAAAATGATTGCATTTTTTTATAGTGATATTATTAAATCCAATCATTTTTGCCACTTTTTTTTTTCCCCACACCCGTTCCGAGCTCCTCATCTAAGAGTATTAATTCATCGATTTCTGTTGCACAAACTTTTTGTGTCAACATCGTTTTTCTTGGTTTGTTTGAACTGAATATCTAACTTGGTTTGTAGTTTTGCCCTTGATTTGTCTCTCTTACAAATGCAAAAAAATTATATATAATCAATAACAATTTTTTTTATAAATAAAAAAAATTCCATAATAAAAAACATTCCAAGATTAAAATTATCATTCCACTTTTAAAATGTTTTGTCTTACATTGAAACTTTAATTTCAAAATCAAGGTATCCATTTTAGTTTGACCTGCATGCTCGAGATCAAATGAAAGTCTGAATGAGTTTATAAAATATTGTAAATAAACTATTAATGTCTATCATTATATTATTATGATTTTTAGTAAAAAATGAGTTAATCCAATATAAACTAGAAAATTTTTGTCGTAGTACAATGAAAGTTTAATTGAGATATTTCATAAACTTGTCCAGACTTTCATTTTATTTTTTTAACAAATCGCTGAAGTTGAAATAAAACTCCCTTTTAGACGAAAACTTATCAAATAAAGACGAAATTTGTAAAATTTGAGAAAATAATTATACTATGGAATGATAATTGTGAAATATGAACTTGTAAAAACATATATATATCTATATATATATTCTTATCTTTGATTTCTTGTGGGAATCTCTATGTTGATAGACTACGTCGCACGTGTCAAACAGTAGAATCTGTATATAAATTGTCACCTTAAGGAAAAATTATCATTATTTTTGAAAAATAAAACGTTTACTGGATCCATAAAGTAGCATACTGGTCCAGATTGCAAACATGATATCAACGTTTCAGCATCATGCATTATGCCTCCATGATGATGATTCGTTTGCGCCCATAAGTCATAATGTTGTATCATTTTCAATATAAAAAAAAAAAGAATTACGGTTGTTAAGTGAAAAATAACGATAACTTAAAATTTTGATTTGCCATCGAATCCAATGAATGAATAAAAAACACGATACCTAAAACATCTAATATCTATTCACTATACAACAAAAATTCAATAAAACAACTTCTAAGTAAATAAATTAGCGGTTGCATTATTGTATCAAACTCCCTGTTATTAATTAATAGCTAATTATTCGATTAAATAAAAATCAGTATTTTACACTCCCCTCTCTCTCTCATATACATAAGAAGAAAAGTAGTAGAGACGATGTCGTTGGCTACTTATTCGTTATGACCTTTATCTCGAAGGCCGGCAACACCAACACCATGATTTATAGAATGTAATTGATTTACAACAAGTTAGAAAATTAATGGCTTAACACTTTCATCATTTTATACCTGCATAATGTATACATATAGGTGTATAACATGTGTCTAACTTGCATTGTTTGCATCATATAGACACATTATGACCAAGAAGTTATTGCAGTCATAGTCCCTGGAAACAAAAAACATATTGCATCCCAACATTTCTTATTTGTACCATATGGAGATTTGCACTACCTTACCAATGATCATTCTCTCTCTCTCTCTCTCTCTCTCTCTCTCTCTCTCTCTCTCTCTCTCTCTCTCTCTCTCTCTCTCTCTCTCTCTCTCCCCCCCCCGCGAGTGCGCACGTAAGATAATTGTCATCCAATGCCATTGGATCAGTTTGTTTTGTATGTTATTGACAATTTATGAGTCATTGTGTGTGAGGCTTTAATGTAAACATGCTGCTACAAATACTAATCGTAAATTGGGCAGCCAGCCGCCGAAATCTTGAGCATAAAGAAAACCTTGAGATACACTCTTGACTAATATATCCCATGAAATTTTCCGAATTGTATAGCGAAGCTTATTTCCAAAAGGTTAGCGAATTCACTAAACACTTTAGTGAATATAAGGTTAGTGTTATTTAAGACAACATATGTCTTTACAAATTCATAGTTTATCAACCACGAGAACTCCTTTTTGAAAGAACTACAAATTATTAGCCATACACGAAGACATAAAACGAAATTTATAACTTTAGGCGATATATAACCACCTAAAACGTCTAAGTAAAATCCAAAAAATCTTGAAGTGCCTTCGGGATTTCGTTGCGGAAAACGTTCTTCCAGATTTTCGGATTTAACTTTTTTTTTTGTGTGGCTAGATTCCGAAGTGCATTCCGGATTTCGTTAGTGAAAACCCACTCCGGGATTTCGGATATAACTTAGTGGTATTTCTTTGTGTGGTTATATTTTAAAGTACATTTGAGATTTCGTTATCGAAAACGCTCTTTGAGATTTTCGGAACTTTGTTTTTTGTGTGGTTATATCCCGAAGTGTGTTCGGGATTTCATTACCGAAAACGCAATTTGGGATTTTCGGATTTAACTTAGTTGTATTTTTTGTGCGCTTATATCCCGAAATGCGTTTGAGATTTCGTTACCAAAAACACACTTCGAGATTTTTAGATTTGACTTTGGTTTTTTAAATATGTATGATTATATCTCGAAGTGCGTTCGTGATTTTATCATCGAAAACGCACTTCGAGATTTTCGAATTCAACTTCGTTATATATGGTTTTGGTGATTATATCCCGAAGTGCGTTTGGGATTTTGTTATACAAAACACACTTCAAGATTTTTCAATTTAACGTTTTTCTTGTGTATGTGGTTTATCCGGAACTGCATTTGGGATTTCGTTACCGACAACCCACTTCGAGATTTCGTTACTGAAAACGCACTTAGGAATTTTCAGATTTAACTTAGGTTTTTTTTTTTATATTCAGAAATGCGTTCGAGATTTCGTCACCGAAAACATGTTTTAAGATTTTTGAATGTAACTTTGTCATATATATATATTTTGGTCATATTCCGAAGTGCGTTCGGGATTTGATTACTGAAAACGCACTTCAAAATTTTCAGGTTTTAAGTTTTTTTTTTTTGTTATATCCTGAAGTGCATTAAGGAATTCGTAACTGAAAACCCACTTCGAGAGTTCGTTACTGAAAATGCACTTCGGGATTTTTCGATTTAACTTATTATTTTTATTTTTTATATTTCGAAGTGCGTTCGGGATTTCATTACAAAATATGCACTTCATGATTTCCAGATTTAACTTAGTGGTTTTTCGTTGTGTAAGTGTATAATGAAGTTTGTTCGGGATTTCTTTGTCGAAAACCTACTTCAGAATTTTAGATTTAACTCGGTCGTATATTTCTTTTTGTGGTTATATCCCAAAGTGTGTTTGAGATTTCGTCACTGAAAACACATGTAGGGATCTTCAAATTTAACTTTTTTTTTTTTAAAACTTATTTATATCCTGAATTGTGTTCTAGATTTCGTTATCGAAAACGCTCTTCGAGATTTTCAGACTTAACTTAGTCGTATTTCTTTTTGTGCTTATATTTCAAAGTGCCATTGGGATTTCGTTACCGAAAACGCACTTCGGGATTTTCAGAATTAACTTCATTGTTTTTTTTTTAATGTCTTGAAGTATGTTCGAGATTTCGTTATTGAAAACGCACTTCAGGATTTTCAAATTTTCTTTAGTTTTTTTGTCTGCGTGATTATATCCAAAAGTATGTTCGGGATTTCGTTACGAAAAACGCACTTCACGATTTCTAAATTTCTCTCTGTTATGTTTTTTGTGTGGTTATATTTTGAAGTGCGTTCGAGATTTGGTTACCGAAAACGCACGTCGGGATTCTCAGATTTGACTTAGTTTTTTTTTCATGTTTGGTTATATCCCGAAGTGTGTTCGAGATTTTGTTACCGAAAAAACACTTCGGGAATTCCAGATAATTCAGTTGTATTTCTTTGTGTGTTCATATTATGAAGTGCGTTTGAGATTTCATTCAAGTTACCAAAAACAAACTTTCCGTTTTTTGGATATAACTTACTCGTTTTTTTTCTTTTCTTAATCGTTATATTCTGAAGTGCATTCGAGATTTCATTACTGAAAACGCACTTCAGGATCTACAAATTTAAGTTAGTTTTGTTTTTTAATTTGCTTATATCCCAAATTGCATTCGGGATTTCGTTACCGAAACGCTGTTCGAGATTTTCAGATTTAACTTAGTCGTATTTCTTAATGTGCTTATATCCTGAAGTGGGTTCGGGACTTTGTTACCAAAAATGCACTTCGGTGTCGTACCAGATACCCTAACAGAGGTATTTGGCGTGCATTTTGGAAGTCACGCCAATGCGGCCTTATCCGAAGTTGACGGGCGCACTTGCGAGTGATAGTTGAGTCCTTGTCTGGGTGAGCGGAGTGCGAGGTGTGTTGAGCACGGGGTGCAACCATGTGGGGCCTGGATGTGCGTGGCGTCACAGGCCGGCGGGACGCGCGCCCCCTTGCCCCATTACTTTTGTTTTGTTTCCTCGTATTTTTTTTATTTATTATTAATTTTATTTGATTTATTCCTACTTTTTTTTATGGCTGTTTTTGACCCGGTGGCCGGGTCTGAGACCGACGTCGAGCTCCTCGACCTGGCCCGACTACTACTTTCCCGGACACGGGTGGCCGTTATAGCATTCAAGGACTTTGATCACTCCTCTTTCGACGGGCCCGCTCGGGTTCCTGAGTGTTTTTTATGTTGGCGAAATTCCTCTATCCTGTCTATCTTGAAACTTGGACCGGGGAGTTCAACGTGCATGCGAGCTGGTAGGTAATTGGCCCACAAGGTGGAAAGAAACCTGGGTGGTGGGGGCCGTTGCGGGTGTGCGGTCCTCCACCCGCCGCCTGCCATGAGTGGGTTGTGTGTGAGCATGCCTGCTGGGCCCCGTAAGATGGTGAACTTGGGCGTAGGAGACACTAGTGGGAGGCTGCCTCAGTGTAGGCCGTGCGCCAAGGCTGTCCCAACTGTTGTTCCATAGGACACCGCCCCCACTTCGATCTCCAAAGTTCTCATTTGAATATTTGCTACCACCACCAAGATCTGTACCGGGACCTGGCCAGCCTGGGCTTATGCCGCAAGTTCAGCAACAGGCCTTGTGCCCTCCTACTCCTCACAGCGTCGGAGCACCGACGATGGCTGAGCAATAGGTCGCACGCCTCAGCACAATCCATTTTCGTCGGTGATTGATTCAGCAGGTTAGTTGTTACCCACTCCTTAGCGGATTTCGACTTCCAGCATCATCGTCCTGCTGTCTGTATTGAGAGGCACTGGCTTGTAGTATCTGGACTAGCGCACAGTGGCATCGGGCGGAGACAGGAAAAAAACGAATGAATCTGGACGGGGTATGCGCCGGGGTGCATTCGAAGATGAAGACAAGGAAGAGTAGCCATGACACGCTGCAAAACACGTAGATAGCTCGATTCTTGAAGGAATCGGGCGAATCGGAAGACAAACTTGAGGTTTTCGACATGGGCAAACCCGTTTTTAAGGTTAAATTTAAGTTTTAGTTAGTAAGAGAGGAGGTAGAGAGAAAAAAGAGTGCGCGGAGAAGTGACAGAAACGGATATGGTACGAGACAAAAACTGATTATCGCGCTCGTTCCTTAGAGAAATCGAGCGAGAAAAGAAGCTAAATGGGGGTTTTTAGTAGTTGCGAGTCAGATCATGAGGTTAGTTTATGATGTTAGCGGATAGATTTGCAGGTACGTGAGAAATGGACTGCGTGGAGCTGTCGAGATGGAAGAGATGAGGAATAAAGATCTCACCCTAATCATGATGAAATCGGGTAAAAGACAGAGACAGTGGCTTTGGGCCATGACGACTCCGGATCCATGGTCAGAATTAAAAAAGGACAGGCAAGGAAGGAGTTAGAAGAGAATTGTGGCACACGAAAGTGTCGAGGAACAAATATGGTGTGATCAAGAGGCGGGTATCTCCATCGATTATCAAAGCAATCAAGCGAAGGAGGGATTCACGATTTAGGACTACTGCTAACATGATGACGTCGATAGAATCAGGCCTCAGGTAGCGTTTTTGGTGGTACGGACATCATGGGCTGCGCGGTAAATCAACAGAGCGAGCGAGGAAAATAGCGGCATCGGGTGTGTATTTGTACGGGCTTTAAGGCTAGATTCAGAGAAATACGACTTCTCTGACTTCTAGCAGAAGATTCTTTCAATTTTTGCTCATCGTTTCGATGGAAGTAGTGAAGGAGAAACCACGAAGTTGGAGACATGGAGACTTACCTGGTTACCCAGTGTGTTGCTCGTCCTGTCGATCGAAGTAGCATGAGGCGAGTAGCAGGTTCGTGATTACCTGTGGTTGGTACGTTGGTCATCCTGATGATGAAAGAGGCCATCTGCCATCTCGCTGCGTGCGTAGCTGGGGAACAACGTATATTTCCATATTCTACCGAAAGATTCATTCATGGTTCGGTCGATGACAGACATAGCGGCAGTTAACGGGTGGGCCTCCACTAGGCGACAACGGGGTGTGCACGCCAGAGAGAGAGAGAGAGAGAGAGAGAGAGAGAGAGAGAGAGAGAGAGAGAGAGAGAGAGAGAGAGAGAGAGAGAGAGAGAGAGAGAGAAGCAAAAACTTACCTGCCGGTGATTTTTTCATGCGCACGGGTTGTGCGGCTTCATTATTTTTATAATGTAGGTCAAATTCATTATCGGGATCTTGCTGGCTGTTCTCACGGGCATAATCGTCTCTGTTTTGGCAGCAACACGCTGTCGGCGCGAATACCCTTACAAGAGTATCCACCCTATTTTTTGCAAGTGACAGCAAAAGGTTTTCGGTTTGAAAGTTAGGGACGCTGTGCAACCCACGATTGAATTTCCTTCTGTGACTAAGAATGTGAGACTGTTTGAAGGGAGTAGGAAGTGCGTGGGTACTCAAGTCTTAAGGCGCGCGTGATTTTTTCTTTTTGATATTATAAGATCGGCACAGTTGCCGACCAACCTTTGATTTTGATTTAATCAGGACTAAATAAAAATTTTTTCTTCATCCGCAAAATTGTTTACGGCGTGTATGCAACTACGGAGGTTGGCACAGATAAAAGTTCGAGCTTTCTACCACTAGGAAGGAAAAGGCGTGGCCTTGAGGCAAGGCGTGGTGCGTACTGTGGTTGTGAGTGAAGTCGAGCTCTTTGTATGGTGAGTGATTGCGCCTCGGTGACCATGGGTACGGGTGCAGACCAAGATATGGGCTTGGGGCATTTTGGTACGCTTGCGTACGACGTAGAAACCATTTTCGCGGTTGTTAGTCTTAGACTTGGGCTTAGCCCTATAGGTTACGACTTTGGACTGACAATACGGAAATTCGGGGATCGAGGCCAGCAGCCGGCAGTGAAGGAGCGGAGGAGCGTCTTATGAAGGAAACTAAGGGGTCGAGGGTCCCACGGGACTATCCCTCTTAGTTTTGCCAGGGAGTTCAATCGTGGGACCGATGGGCAGGACCGAGGGCAGGGTTCCGACGGTCCTTTCCCTCCCCTCGTCGCCTTTTCTATTTTCTAATGTTTATTTTTATTTATTCTTATTTTATTTATTTCGTCCCATTTTTGGGGACGCATCCCGGTACAAGTGTCGGGGCCAGCGTAGGTACCATCTGGCCAATTTCAATTGGAACACCCGTGAACTGTTGAAGTACAGACCCAAGTTTGAATTCCAATACAAGCAGACGTGGAAAATACTACAATTTCCAAGTGCCAAGGCCCAGTTGGTCCGATAATGGTAAGTTTAAGGTTGTGGCCCATACTACTTAAGGTCCGACCACGGTAGAGGTTTATCGGCTTATGTTTCGTGCATGCCGCTGTCGGACTGTCCGCCAGTTGGCGGTATAGCGGGCAGAAGCTGCGCTATTCCCGCTAGTTGTGGAAGTGAGAGGGCGAAGTTGGTGCGAGACTGACGAGGAAGAACATCACGAGAAAATAATTGTGGTAATAGAAAGAAGGAGAGAGCGGGGCGCTAGCGGAAAGGTGAGGTAGAAGAAGGGGGCCGACGGGTATGAACACGAGGAGGAAAAAGGGAATGGATCTGGATGCGGATCCACGCCAGATACAATCAGTGTAAGGGAGTGATAGGAAAATGGGCATGGGGGAACGAAGAATGCGTAGCTCGGTCGGTTCTTATCGAAATCGAGCGGGAAGAACTGCTACCCGGGGGTTCCTTGCCACGACAGGAACAATGGTTATGTTAGATTTTGTGTTAGAATAGTGAGAGCGAAGTTTGTAGAGAGACGGGGTGCGTGGAGATGCCACGAAAGCGTCTATGGCGGGAGAGCAAAACGTGATCTTGCTCGATTCTTGATAGAATCGAGCGAAATAAAATTCTAAATAGGGGATTTGGGCTATGACGACCTAGGATATGAGGTTAGGTTTAGGAGAAAATTACTATGAGGTGAACTAGTAGAGGAAAACGAAAGTGCGTGGAGGCGTCGGCGGAGTGGGTATGATGGTGTGAGCGGGGAGTTAGTATCTCGCTCGATTCTCTATGGAATGGAGAGAGAGAAGATGCGAAGTTGGGGCTTTGGGAAGGGGCGAGTATGTCGGTGAAGACGGATTTGAAGATGGGGAACCGAAACAGATGGTACGGTGTGAAGGAGTTGTGTGGAGGGGAAAGTACTAAAAAGAGGGGATATATCAGTCCGCGTTTCAGCGGTACATTCATGCTGAATTTGGTCATCCTATCGATAGCAGTAGCGTGAGGGTCGCCGTGAGGTTGAAGACTTACCTGTTTAGGCAGAGCGACAAGGGGAGGAGAACTAATAGTGGAGTTTACGAGCCAGACTACAAGTTGGCATGTCGTTTAAGTCGCAGTGTATCTGTCCGAGGCCTAACGAGAGTTTCATTTCTGTTTTCCGTATTTTGATGGGTAATGGTTGCGCACTCATCGTCCTCGCCCTGCAAACTAAATCGTTCTTCATCGTTGCGACAGTCCGGATTGCCATCGAGTATTGCATAGCGTGGAGGTGGCCAATTTCCAAATTGGCACGCCCCCCCGCTGTGCTTATTCCAACAAGGGGCGCAATTACAGTCGCCATTTCGTTCTGGGTGATCGTATTCATCGATGCAGCAATGTTCGTCACTCGCCAGTATTGTGGTTGAGTTTGGTTTCCGGAGTATGAACTCGGCCGTGTCTGAGACCGGGCACGTTTGAAGAAGTGAAAGGCGACTTACCTCGTGGCATGACTGAAGTACAGTGCATCCTTCCGCCTTAGCGGAACATTCATTCGATTTTGCCCATCCTATCGATGGAAGAAGCGTGAGGCCAGCGGCAGGGTAGGGGACTTACTTGTTGGGCGGTGCGGTGCTCATCCTATCAGTGGAGGTAGCCTGAGGCAACAGTGAGGTTGGAGACTTACGTGTTAGGCGGGGCGCTGCTCATCTGGTGACTGAAATAACCTCTTTCTATCTCTCGTGCGTGAGCGGCGACGTTGGCATTTGGCAACTCGTTGGTCCACACTCACAGCGGGATATCTTTTATCTGTCTGCCGCAACCACCTAGGCTGGTAGCCTTGCGAGTTCTACTGTAGAGGGGAGAACCTGGCCGGGACGCCAGACCAGATGCATTAAGGAACAAGGTTCGATAACGCATGCACACACACACGAGATAGATAGATAGATAGATAGATAGATAGATAGATAGATAGATAGATAAATATATATATATATATATATATATATATATATATATATATATATATATATATATACAGAGAGAGAGAGAGAGAGAGAGAGAGAGAGAGAGAGAGANAGAGAGAGAGAGAGAGAGAGAGAGAGAGAGAGAGAGAGAGAGAGAGAGAGAGAGAGAGAGAGAGAAAGAGAGAGAGAGAGAGCACCGACTAGGTTGAGTGGAGTCGGGCGAGCGGCTTTGCGCCCGGATGCGTTGCACTTGACCAGGTTCAGGTAACAAATCCAGTCTCATTTGCTAGATATGGGCGTTATAGAACAAGGGAGGAGTACAGTTCAAAGGTGAGACCACTACTGCTGCTATACACGGTATCGAGTATCGCCCAGATACCTTGCTGGTGCGGGCAGTTGCCGTAAGTTGCTGCTCAGAGCGCTGTGACCTTGCTGTTGTTAGGATCACCGGGCAGTGCAGCTGCCGGGCCTTGCCATGCATTGTTATGCGCACAATGCCCGACTGTGTTTTTCTGAGTCCAAGTTGCTGGTTTTTGTTGAGTTATACGTGGTGCATTGTTGCGCCTTTGCTGTGTGGCGCCATGTTTTACTTTATTTGACATTGCGTAATACTGTGGAGACTTGATGCTACGCACGGAAGCTGCGTCTACACCTTCACCTTGAATAGAGCAAGGGAGGGCTATGCTCGATTTAAACGGGGCTTTTCTTGGTTGCGTGACTACAGTTTGGTCAGAGGGAAGTGTTGTGACTTTGGAGGAGAGATCAGACTCAGCAAGGGGTTCGGTGCTACGATTTGGAGGTCTGTCAGGGTGTTGTTTTTAACGTCCTGGTCACTGTTTGACCACTCTTGCTGCGTGTTCTTGGCCACCATTGTGGGGCCCTCAGACGATTGAAGATTTCAAGGTCCTCTCCTGCGAGTTGAGTTTGTCCCTCTCCTGTACATCGAGCGTCTGAAACCCTTTCTTCTGCCTTTCTTAATCTAAGTTTAATCTAAGGTTACGAGAGGAAGGCAACAGGTGGGATCGCAACCCGTAGGACCGGAGTCAGACCTTCTGGGAGGTCAGCCCACCGATTGCGGGAGCTCTGCCGGAGCCCATATGGGTTTCTGGAGGCAGGGAACACTCGAGTATAACTTCGATTTACTCGTGTGATCCCGCTTTCCCCTAACTCTATTACCTTGCTGACTGAGATCATGATAAAGGCAATCTAATTTTTACTTTATTTTCAAAGCCATTGTGAACTGAAAGGAATGAATTTGTGAGGAAGTCAGATATTTGATCTGTTTGAATAAATAAAAGGAAAAAATGAGGAAGGCGGAAGGAAGGCGTTTTGCATGAGTTTGACCGGGTCAACCCAAGGCTGGATCCCTCTAAGTTGAGTGGGTTTAGCGCTATGTTTTATTTTGTTTGTCGGGTTGAATGTGTGACCTTTTACGATTGGGCCTATCCTAAGTTGTACGGACCAGTCGCGGTTTCTTTTAAGGGTTTCTGAGCACAAGAACGAACACCCTACGTTGGGAAGACTTAGAATTCCGATGTTTCTTTTGGGTTGCTGAAAACAGAGCTGGGGGATATTCTAAGTTGCGTAGACCCAGTTCTGTGTATGTTTTCTTCTGAGGGGGACAAGGGCATAAGACTAAGCGTACTCCTAAGTTGGGGCAGCTTAGTCATGTGTTGTGAACTTAATGGTCAACCAAAGTATAAAATTTGATACATATATTATATGACCTGATATTATCTGGCAGACCAGGCACCGTAAGTTGGGAAAGCCAGTCAGTAAGTCAGGTTTAGAACAAAAAGGGAAGAGAGACAAATGAATAATATAAAATGAAGGTAACCCGGACAGACTAAGCGTACCCTTAAGTTAGGGTGGTTCGGTCTTATGCTCGTGATAATACAAAAGGAGCAGAGAGTTAGTATAAATCTTCTTTTATTTTCTCTTTTAAACACAAGGCAAGGTCGGATGTCTCCCTAAGTTGGGTATGTCTGACCATCTTCCTTAGAAGAAAGAAAATTATAAAGTTTGTGCAAAGTATTTATGGTTGTTTGAAATGTTGTCACGGAGGCTAAGCGTACCCTTAAGTTGGGGCGGCTTAGTCATACGTCGTCTGTAACTTGTTTAGGCAGATCAGGCGTACCCTTAAGTTCGATCGGTTTGGTCGCATTACCTTATGTAACCTAAACCGTTTAGGCTAACCATGCGTACCCCTAAGTTGGGGCGGCCTAGCGATATGCCCTTGTTGTGGATGCTATGTAGGTTGGACATACGCTTAAGTTAGGGCGGTCTGACCATTCGTGGTTTGTGTTTGTTTAGGCAGGTTAGGCATACCCCTAAGTTGGGGAAGTCTAATCCTATGCCATACATAATTTTCGTTTACAGCTGACTAGGCATACCCCTAAGTTGGGGCAGTCTAGTCTTATGCCTCACGTCGTCAGTTAGACAGAAGTCAAACGTACCCCTAAGTTGGGGCGGTCTGGTCATATGCTTTATGTTCACAGTTTATATTAGGTTGGGCATACCCTTGAGTTGGGACAGTCTGGACATACGTTTTTGTCATGGAAGCTAGGCATACCCCTAAGTTGGGGCAGTCTAGTTGTGCGTACCCTATTTGTTTCACTTAGGCAGGCCGAGCGTAGCCCTAAGTTGAGGCGGTTTGATCCTATACCATAGGAAAGGGGGTTACTGAGGGTCAAAAGAATTGAGAGATTAACGAACTATTTGAATTAAACTGATGTGAGACCGAGAGAGATGTTTGTTTATGCATGTTTGCGGACACTCGTCTATGACATCTTTTTGATAGCTTAGTTGCTTTAGATGCTTGATGAGTGCTGGAGCTATAGGTAAGTAAGATGGATGATGAGAGGGAAGCTTGAGATATGATAGGACTGACCTTATTGGAAGTTAGGACTAGTGATAGCTCATGATACCAACTTCAAAGGGAGATCGTGTAAACTATCTCCAGTTCTTAACTATCAAGTGAGTGTCAGAAGTTAGTCTCAAGGACAGTTGTGCTTTGTCTTTGCATTTTTCAGCTTTATATAAATCTTGGCAGTCTCCTGTTCCTACGGGAAGCGCTGCCAAGTTTTTTACAGATCTGAAGAATTAGTCATTTTTTGAACACCTGAAAATTCTGAAAAGATATTTTTCCTACGGGAAGCGCGACCAAAATTTTGCAGAACTTGGAGAGTTAGATTATTTTATGCTATGAGAAATCTAAAGTTTCGCCCTATTTTGGGGAGATGATGCCAAAGTTCTTGATAACTTTTAAGAGAGGTAAGGTAGAGGTTAGTAGAGGAGCTGAGTTATAAGATGGAACATGTAATCTGTTTGATTTAAACATAATAGTGATTCTTTTGATATGTACTGTGATGCAGATCTACGTATACGATTGAAGGCTTGACTCGTTCGGCCTGATCCTACAAAAGCTCATTCTTCTGTTATCGTTTGATAACATGTTGGTTTTCCGGCTCAACTCTAATTCATTCTCGTTACTCAACCTAAAGGCCTTAGCTTCTGTGGATTGAAATGTTTCTTTTGAGTTTTTACCCGGACTTTATTAAATGACCATTTAAAAAGGACTTAGTGCTTTATTTTGGAAGTTTGGACAAAGGTTGGGGTTTGTGTGGATAAGGCAAAGGGGTGTGAGTGCAGAGAGTGGTTGAAGTTGACCCCGTGTAGTGTGCTTTGTCGATGTGGATCTTTGATGTGATTGCATGTATGTTCTGTAAGTTGGATTCCAAACTTAGTTTTGCTTACGATCATATATTTTTGAAGGAAGTCACACCGTAATTGTGAGAGTGATCATTTCCTATCTCATAACTTTTATATCATGTTTTTTTTGTGCCCACGTGACCCATTGAGACCGTGTGTAGTGATTAAATAAGTTTAACCGATTGCTGTGTTAAAAGGTTATGGGTCGGACACTGAAGGGACTAGGAGACTTCTATTTTTGTGTATTTTAATTTTATTGTGGTGTAACGTGTAGTGAGTGGATTGCGTCCTAGTCGGCCGACAACGAGTCGTGCTTGGGACCTCAACCCCCCCATGCGTCGATTCACGTGGGGGTCTCATTGAAGGGCGTTGACCGCGCGTACCCCCTATGCTATAGCGGACGAGAAACGCCCTCGGTCGGGCTACCTCTGCGATTGCATACGAAAAACTTTCGTACATGGTTCAGTAGCTCGACGGGGATACACCCACCCAAGGGATGGTGACAACTCTCGCGGGTGGAGGTGAGACGTTCCTCGCGTGGCCCTATCCTGTCGTAGGGGCAAGCGAGAGCTACGACTGATGCACTCGGCTGAAACGGCAACCCGCACTCTACGACGAAGTCCTGCAAATCCTGCGTAACGCGGCCGGGAGGGTCCCCCTGCGGGACGGATGCGCTCGACAACGTACTTGACCATGTTCTAGAGGCAGATTCATCCACGTTCATTTAAAAATCACGTTTTAGTTGAACAGTTGTGGTGTATGTCGTGATAGCTGCGACCCTATCCGGAGCATTCTCTCCGTGTTTGGTCCCGAGATGCTTGCCCCTGTGCTCTTCGGCGGGTCTTCGGGTTCGCCCCCTCGTGGTGGTCATGGTGTATCTCCCTGTGTTTTAGCTGGAGAATCGATTCTCAGAATATAAAGTGAATCTTCCCTTGGTCTCAAAGAAGATTCACTCCTCCTATACCTGATGTCTGACGAACAGCGGTTAACGAGTGTGAGTTGTGCTCTGCAGATGAAAGGTAGGAACACTCACCTGAGCGCTGCATCTGGCCGAGGCCAACACTGGTTTCACTCACAAGTCTAGCGATGCATCTGGTCGAGGCCAACAGTGGTTTCGCTCACAAGTCTTGGGCTGCAGGAGACGACTTCGTTGAGGTGAGCCTTCTCATATGTTGGGGCGGTGGTCTGCACGGTTGACGCTTGTGTATACTTTGGGTATTGCGGCGGACATCAGCAAGGTGTTTGTTGTTCGAAATTGGGATAGAGTAACACTGTAACCACGGTCTGAGCGCAGGACGCCGCTATGGAGGAAAGCTTGGTTTCACAAAGCGATGGTTGAGCTTGTTGTTTGGACTCGGAGGAAACCTGTACAGCAGTATACCGCCTGCTGCCGCAACTGTGGGAGGTGCGTGTGTGAGCCAGATCTTTGGTGGTGGCAAGAGAATGCTTTCATTGACACTCGGGTTCGGTGTTTGGGTTCTCCGTTTGTATAATATCTATGCAGTTCTGCTTTGTGGATAGTGTTGGACTTCCTGGCTCTCAATGTGACTTCAAGCTACACCAAGAGAGGAGAAGGGGTGCGGTTGCCTGGGTAATTAAGGACACGAACAGTTGTTGCAGCTGGTTGGGAAAGCAACCGTTGTTGCTCCACTTGAGCTATCGCCACGCATAGTGGTAGTCCATCTGGATTTAGATTAGAGCGTAGAAGAGAGAGTGGGAGGTCTATTCAAACGTTGTACCTATTGGTTGTGCGAGGGCATTTCGGTTAAAGGGTACCACATTCTGACTTTGGAGGAGTGGTCAAGTGAAGCAGGGAAGTCACCGCCCCGACTTGGAGGTTCGTCAGAGTGCTCCTGTTCTACGTCCGGTTGTGGTTTGACCATTCTGCTGCGATCCTTGGCTTCCATTGTGGGACCCTCAAAAGCATAAAGGAATCAAGGTCCTCTCACGCGAGTCTAACTACACCTCTCTTGTACCTGAGCGACTCAATCTCTCTCCTTTTGCCCTTCTCACTCTCAGTCTAGTCTATTGGTTCAGAGAAGAAGGCGGCAGGCGGTATTGAAATCCGTAATCCGTGTCAAGACCTATGTGGGAGGTTCGCCCCACCGATTGCGGGAGCTCTGCCGGGGTTAAGGCTGGACCCTAGAGGCAGGGAACTATGAGGTAGGCCGAGACAACTTCCCTTAGGATCCCGTATACCCCTATTTATACTACCCTTCATTTAGTTTGACCAAGTTTTGACTTTTTGTATATTTCCTTTACTTTAATTCAGAACTTCAACTGAATCAGATAAATTTACTATGGTTCAAGTTGTTTAATTTCATTTTGCTTGAAAGGGAATCCAAAATGGTTGTTTGCGATGATTTGAATTGGGTTGGAGATGAGGTCCTCCTGACTGATCTGGTCGCTTTGCTAGCTTGCCTAAGGCATTGAAACAGGGCTGAAGATGAAATCCTCCTGACTGATCCGGTCGCTTTGCTCGTTTGCCTAAGACATTGAAATGGGGCTGGAGATGAGGTCCTCCTGACTGATTCGGTCGCTTTGCTTGTTTGCCTAAGACATTGAAATGAGGCTGGAGATGAGGTCCTCCTGACTGATCCGGTCGCTTTGCTCGTTTGCCTAAGATATTGAAATGGGGCTGGAGATGAGGTCCTCCTGACTGATCCGGTCGCTTTGCTCGTTTGCCTAAGATATTGAAATGGGGCTGGAGATGAAGTCCTCCTGACTGATCCGGTCGCTTTGCTCGTTTGCCTAAGACATTGAAATGGGGTTGGAGGTGAGGTCCTCGTGACTGATCCGACGACTTTGCTTGTTTGCCTAAGACATTGAAAGAGGGTTGGAGATGAGGTCCTCCTGACTGATCCGGTCGCTTTGCTCGTTTGCCTAAGACATTGAAATGGGGCTGGAGATGAGGTCCTCCTTACTGATTTGGTCGCTTTGCTCGTTTGCGTAAGACATTGAAATGAGGCTGGAGATGAGGTTCTCCTAACTGATCCGACCGCTTTGCTTGTTTGCCTAAGACATTGAAATGGGGTTGGAGATGAGGTCCTCCTGACTGATTCGGTCGCTTTGCTCATTTGCCTAATATATTGAAATGAGGCTGGAGATGAAGTCCTCCTAACTGATCCAGTCGCTTTGCTCGTTTGCTTTAGACATTGAAATGGGGTTGGAGGTGATGTCCTCATGACTGATCCGGTGACTTTGCTTGTTTGCCTAAGACATTGAAATAGGGTTGGAGATGAGGTCCTCCTGACTGATCCGGTCGCTTTGCTCGTTTGCCTAAGACATTGAAACGAGGCTGGAGATGAGGTTCTCCTGTCTGATCTAGTCGTTTTGCTTGTTTGCCTAAGACAATGAAATGAGGCTGGAGATGAGGTTCTCCTAACTGATCTGGTCGCTTTGCTCGTTTGCCTAAGACAATGAAATGGGGCTGAAGACGAAGTCTTCATGACTGATCCGATCGCTTTGCTTGCTTGCCTACGACATTAAAATGAGGCTGGAGATTAGGTCTTCATAACTAACCCGGTCGCTTTGCTTGCTTGCCTAAGACATTGAAATGGGGTTGGGGATGAGGGTCTCCTTACTGATCTGGTCGCTTTGCTAAGTCAGTCAGTTTTTGCTTGTTGACAAAGGTCTGACTTTTCTCCATGTGAGAATAGTCCAAGCTAATGTGTTAAGGATTGCATGGGGTTTGTCTGAGAGGAACTTGAAAAATTAAGATTAACAAAATAAGATACAAGACTCATGTCTTTGTAGATCAGGACAAACGGGAGATGAAAGTTTTTGGTGAACGAATCCTTGTTATCGAGATGGATGAATGAGTTGTTGACATGACATGCTTGCTAAGCAATGCCTTGTCCTTTTGTTCAAGCTCTGTCTGTTTTTGCTTCTTAGTAGGGTAGTCTGTTAGTATTCGCCACGTGCTGGAGTTATAAGAGTTAGTTAAATTCCTGCATTTTCTTAGTTAAGTTTATTCTACTGAGTTAAATTCCTGCATTTTCTTAGTTAAGTTTATTCTACTGAGTTCAAGTTCTCGTATTTTCTGGGATCATTTATTTACTTGGCTCTATATAAATTTTGGAAAGTCACTTTTCCTACGGAAAGCGCTGCTGAAATTTTTACAAAACCAAGGAGTTGGTCAAATTTTAATTTTCAAAGTTCAAACTTTTGTCTGAGTTTCATATCTTGCACCGTTAAAATTTGGGAAACCTACTTTTCTAGGGGAGGTATTGCCCAAATGTTTACTAAATTAGGGAGTTAGACAAAAAATTGACTTTGGGAAGTCAAAATTATTTCTGAGTTTTATATTTAGCCTCGTATAAATTCCGAAAATGAATTTTTCCTACGCGAAGCACTGCCAAAATTTTCTTAAATTTGAAGAGTTAGATTATATTCTCGTAGGAGAAGTCTTGACGATCCACCCTGTATGATGCTGCCAAATTTTTCTTATTTCCTTAAGGTTCATGAGAGAGAGAGATTTAAGATTCAGTCTAATGAGATTTTGAGTGAGATGTGATATGGGGATTTATTCTCCATGCACTTAAAGTTTAAGTGTTTGGGATTTGGCCTATGTTGTATAACAGGTCTTTATTGGCCGTTTTGATTCAAGATCTTTCTAGTTCAGCTCAATCCTACGAGGATCGTCCTTTATTATCTTTTGATAACAGGTGGGTTTGTTGATTGCCAATTCGTCGGCTCACGAAACAACTTACACTTGTACCTCAACTTGAATGGCTTAGCCCTGTTTCTTTGAAGGTTTTAACCATACTTCTTTTAATGACCATTATAACGAACTGATGAGTTTTTATGGAAAGTTCGACAATGGCTGGGGCCTAAATGTGTGAGGCGTGGTGTGAGTTACCTGGAAACAGTAAAGTTGATCACATTGGTGCTTGACAATGTAGCTTTCGTGTGTGTCTTTCTTTTATGCAGGTTAATATTTTGGAGCTTGGTATACGAGTCTTACTTTGGAGGCAGTGAGAATGACAACCATGTGTCATGCGATCTGCATACTTGATGGGTTTATTTTTCCTTCTTTTATTTTATCTCGAATTCTGATTTAATATGACTATTGGGATGCCTGTTTATTTATTGAGTGATTTTGCTTATTAATTTTTATAGTTGGATGTCGAACTCCGTGACAGTCGTCAAAGCCAAACCCCTTGACTTCTCTCCAGACCCTGGATGATAAAGCTTTTCTCCATGGCCATAAGGGTTGACTGTCACCACAGGCCGGAATCTGTGTACCACCCACTCTCCGCAGGGTGCAGAAGAGAGTGTGGTTCTCAACCGCTTTGGCGGTTGTCTAGCGTCGAGAGATTAACCCCTCAAGGCGCGTATCAACCGACACTTGAGTATCGAACGGGATCCTCGAGACCATTGAGGACCGCACGATCATGGGTACTACATAGTACGCCATCATTGCGACTGCTTGCATGGCTAGTCGATATGAGAAAGCCTTGCATCTGTGCAGTTGTATATTAAGTCACCCGCTCGATGTCTGACCGATTTCCGTATCAGAAGGTTATGTGTTGAATACTGAAGGAACTATGAGTGTTTTGTTTCGTGTGAGTGATCTAACTTTTTGTTTTGGCGTGGTGTAACGAGTGGTAAGAAGGATGCGTCATAGTCGACCGACCCCCCGGCTCGCTTGGGACTTCAGCCCCCCAGTGCGTCGGCTCGAGTACAGGTCCGATAGAGGGGTGGGACCACGCGTACCCCCTATGCTATTGTGTATGAGAAAACACCCTCGGCTGGCCCACCTCTGCGATGGCATTAAAAAACGTCCGTACTGTGGACTGGTAGCTTCGCAGGGATACGTCCACCTAAGGGATGGTGACAGCTCCCGCGGGTCGAGGTAAGTTGTACCTCGTGTGGGCCTATCCTGTCATAGGGGTTCGTGCGAGGTATCGCTGGTGCACTCGGTCGGAACGACAATACTCTACAACTAAAGTCTTGCCGAATCCTGCGTGACGTGGCCGGGAAGGTCCCCATTTTTGCGGGGACTTTGCGCTTGACATTGGGATTTTCATATTTAACTTATTCGTGATTTTGTTTTGGTTATATCTCGAAGTGCGTTTGGGATTTTGTTTCCCAAAATGCACTTCGAAATTTTCGGATTGAACGTAATCTTTTTTTTTAGTCTGATAATATCCCGAAGTGCGTTAGGGATTTCTTTACCAAAAATGGAGTTCGAAATTTTCGGATTTAACTTTGTCATATATTCTTTTGGTGGATGTATGGCGGAGTGCGTTTGAGATTTGATTATCAAAAACTCACGTCGGGATTTTCGGATTTAACTTAGTTTTTTTGTGTGGTTATATCTCGAAGTGCGTTCGGGATTTCGTCACAAAAAACGCACTTCGGGATTTTCGGGTATAACGTAGTCGTATTTCTTTGTGTGATATGTCTTGAAATGCGTTTAAGATTCCATTACCATTTTCGTTTTTTCGGATTTAGCTTAGCCATATTTTGTTTGTGGCTATATCCCGACGTGCGTTCGAGATTTCATGACCGAAAACACACTTCGGGATGTTAGTTTTGAACTTAGTCGTCGTTCTTTATGTGCTTATATTCCGAAGTGGGTTCACGATTTCGTTTTCGAAAATGCTTTTCGAAATTTTCGGATTTAACTTAGTTGTATTTTTTTCTGGTTATATCCCGAAGTGCGTTCAGGATTTCGTTACTGAAAATACACTTCAAGACCTTTGAATTTAACTCAGTTATCCCGAATTGCATTCCGGATTTCGTCACCGAAAACACATTTTGGGATTTTAAAATTTTACTTAGTTGTATTTATTTGTGTGCTTATATCCTGAAGTGTGATTGGGATTTCGTTACCGAAAACACACTTTTGTATTTATTTGTGTGCTTATATCATGAAGTGTGGTTGAAATTTTGTTACCGAAAACACACTTCGGGATTTTTGGATTTAACTTTGTTGTATTTTTGTTTTGGTTGTATCATGAAGTGCGTTTAAGATTTCGTTATTGAAACTGCACTTCAGGATTTTGGAATTTAACTTATTCATAATTTTGTTTTGGTTATATCTTGAAGTGTATTTGGGATTTCGTTACCCAAAATACACTTCGTAATTTTCATATTTAACTTTTTTTGTGTGCGATTGTATCCCAAAGTGTGTTCAAGATTTCGTTACCAAAATGCACTTCGGAATTTCAGGATTTGACTGGGTCAGTGGGCATATTGTTTTTGTGGTTGTATTCCGGAGTGCGTTCAAGATTTGATTACCGAAAACTCACGTCGGGATTTCCGGATTTAACTTTTTTCTCCGTGGTTATATCCTGAAGTGCGTTCGAGATTTCATCACCGAAAACGCACTTCCGGATTTTCGGATATAACTTAGTCGTATTTCTCTGTGTGTTATATCTTGAAGTGCGTTTGGGATTTTATTACCAAAAGTGCACTTTCCATTTTCCGGATTTAACTTAACCGCATTTTTTTAATGGCTATTGCATTTGGGATTTCATTACCGAAAATGCACTTCGGGATCTTCAGATTTAATTAGTTTATCGTGAATTACATTCGAGATTTCGTTATTGAAACCGCACATAAGGATTTTAGAATTTTGCTTTGTGTGCTTATATCCCAGAGCTGGGCAGTGGGCGCCCATAGCCTCACCCACCTGCACCCACCCGACCCAGAAGGTAATGGGTCGGATATAGGTCTACATGAGTTGTCTTGGGTGGGTTATGGGTGGGTGCAACCAGCATGCCTTTCTGGGTGACGGGTGGGTGAAGATTTGACCTGGGTCACCCGCTAGGTGGGTGGAAGGAGGGTGATGGCTTGGCCTGGGTCACCCGACCCATAGACCCACGATGACCCAAAAATTATGCAACCCCCCCCCCCACCCCCCCCCTTTGTGTAGTACGTCGGGCTTGAGGTTGCGAGCTAAGGAAAAAAGTGGCTGATTCAGTTGACCAGGTTCTGGTAAAGTTTTTTTTTTTTTTTTTTTTAATGAATAAAAGTCTAGGGTGTTGTAGAGGTCAGTCAGTGTGTGCACAGTGATCACTTGGAACTGTGAGCCGTGGGTGTCATAGAATATGAGACCGCCTCCCAACACATCCTCACGTTAATACTCCTAGCGCATCCCCTATCCCAGTATTCTACCTCAGTGTGACCAGCACTCAGGACCATTGCCCTACCAACGGGCACGCAACTTTGACCGAATAGCAGTGATAGGCACCAGGGCTGATAAATTGCCCAACCCTGGTGGAAGTGGAATCGGACGAACCTTGTCGAACGAAAACTCTGGACGCCAGACCCAGACAATGAACTACAGACCCCATATATATATAACCACCAAACAATTATATCCGAATGTCAGTAGGAACTGCTCACCCAATGACACCCTATGCAACCTACCTGAACCTACTGCAGGCACTAGACCTCAGTAGGAACTACACACCCAATGACACCCTATCCAACCTACCTGAACCTACTGCAGGCACTAGACCCCACCAGTGACTAGCTCCCCAACCTGTTTTTTTTTATATATTTTGTGAATCTGTGTAGATAGTATCATGTGTAGAAACTTGTGTATGTAACTTGTAAGCGATATACAATTCGCAAGCTATGTGTGTATGCCCGAAAGCTATGTGTACTTTGTGAATCATGTATCGAGGAGAGAACGGGCCAGTTGGACAAGGACCCCCGCCAAGGACCGAACCAAGCTTGAACCCGTGACCTTGTAATATGTAATCTAAGACTCTACCGTATGAGCAACTACCAAAAATGGAATGATCGTGTGATATGCCAGACTAGGGAGAACATCAGAACACCCGAGACCAACACCCCAAGCAAACCTTGTGAAACCCACAACCAACATATAACACTATTGTCGCGCGCATCGGTCCAGCACCGCACGAGGCAGCGTGGGACCCTCCCGGCCGCGTCACGCAGGAGTTGGATTTTAAATCCTTCGTCGCGAATATACATGGAGCTTCCGCAAGCCGCTCCGGCCGAGTGCGCCAGCCATACCTCTCGCGAGCCCCTACGACAGGATAGGGCCTGCGCGAGGCACAACTGACCTCCACCTTACGAGAGTTGTCACCTCCCTTTGGTGGGCGTATCCCCGCCGAGCTACCAGTCCACAGTACGAAAGCTAATCAGTTGCAATCGCATAGGTGGACCAGCCGAGGGCGTTTCTCGTTCGCTGTAACATAGGGGGTACGTGCGGTAATATGCCTATCGGACCCGCACGCGAACCGACATCTTGGGGGGCTGAGGTCCCAAGCGCGACTCATCGTCGGTCGACTATGACGCATCCCACACACTACGCGCACTCCACTCTACGAACACAAAAATAAAACACAGACACACACATCAACAACGCGACAACACTCCTAGTCCCTTCAGTAGCCGTCCCATAACTTTCCAATGCGGAAATCGAATAGGCGTTGCGCGCGAGACTTAGTATAAAAACCGCGCGGACGCAGGGCTAACTCATATCGACACGCAATGCAAGCGTACACAAGCGGTCGCAATGATGGCGTACTATGTAGTACCCATAATCACGAGGCCCTCGTTAATCTCGAGGGTCGCGTTCGACACTCAAGTGTCGGCTGACACGCGCCTTGAGGGTTAGTCTCTCAACGCTGGACAACCGCCATGCGCGGTTGAGGACCACACACCCTCTTCTGCACCTTATGCAGAGCGGGTGGTACACAGGTCCATACCTGTGGTGGCAGTCGTTTCTTACTGCCCTGGAGATGAGTCCCACTCCGGGCCTGGGCGAAAGTCAAGGGGTTWGACTTTGACGGCCGCCACCGACTACAATGTCCAACTATAAAAATCAATAAGCAAAATCAAACAATAATTAAATAAGCATCCCAATACTCGTATATCGAGTCAAGACCCGAGATAATAAACAAAAGGAGGGGGGACATAAACCCATCAGGTATGCGGATCGTGCGACACATGGTTGTCATTCTCACTGCCTCCAAAGTATGGTTCATGTACCAAACTCCAAAATACTAACCTGCATAAAACACAGGCACACACAATAGCCACATTGCCATACACCAATGTGGTTAACTTTACTGTTCCTTGTAACTTACACCACTCCTCACACACTCAARCCCCAGTCATAGTCAAAATCTCCATAAATCTCATAAGTTCTTTATAATGGCCATTTAAAAKAAATTCGGTTAAAACCCTCAAAGAGACATATCAAGTCTCAGGGCTAAGGCAATCAACATGAGGTACAGGTATAAGTAAAGTTGTGTTGTGAGCCGACAAGTCGGCGATCAACCAACCGACTTATTASCAGTGATAATAGAAGATGATCCTCCTAGGATTTAAACTCAAGGTAGTCCAAATCGTGAATCAAACGACCAAAAGGACCTGTAACACAAGACAGGTCAACGCCCCAGGCTAAAACCATAAGTCTCTGGAGAATAATCCCCATACCCCAATCTCTCTCAGAGCCTCTCCTAATAGCTAAGCTTAAGTCTACCTCTAAGCCAGCGCCCAAAGAAAGATAGACTCATGGCATAATCTCCCCCATCCAGGGTGGATTACCCGAATCGCCACCTGTCGAAATATAATCTAACTCCTTTAAACTAAGAAAATTTCGGCAGCGCTTCCCGTAGGAAAAGTGTCTTTCCAGAATTTATACAAGCTCAAATATRAAAGCADAAATAATTTATAACTTAAGAAAGTGAAATTTTGTCTAACTCCCTGAATTAATAGAAATTTGGGCAGCACTCCCTTTAGAAAGGGAGACTTCCCAGATTTACACTAAGTTAGATATAAACTCAAAGGACAACTTGAGTTCGACTTAGACAAGATTTAACTAACTCCTTAGTTTTGCAGAAATTTCGGCAGCACTCCCTTTAGAAAAATGCTCTTCCAAAATTCAAACAAAGCTAAGTCCAGAACTTGAGAATAACTTCAACTTCTCAAAGTCCAATTTTGTTTAACTCCCTGAATTAGCAAAAATTTTGGCAGCACTCCCTTTAGAAAAGGAGACTCTCCAAAGTTTTACTAAGTCAGATATAAAGAAAATACAAGCTGAACTTTGACACGTCAAGAATTGACTAACTCCTTGGATTTGTAGAAATTCCGGCAGCGCTTAAAGGGAAGAAGTTCGTTTTCGCCCGCCCGTTCCTCGTCGGAATCGGGCGAGGCAGAGGTCGAGATGGGGTTTTTTYGGCAAGGCGAGTTTGATRGTGTTGTTAGTTTGGTTGATTAGTCAGTAGGATTAGAGGTTAGTAGTAGTAGTGGTGCGTCGGGGCTATGGCGGAAGTAGCCTACCAAGAAAAAAATGCAGGAATTGAAGCTAACTCCGATGACTCTAGCACGTGGCGAGCGACTAAAGCAACTACCTATCAACCTGAAACTCGAACCAAGTAGTAGCCTCACCCAGTCACATGCAGGCCAAACCACGAAGGTAAGTACTCTCACCAGCCGCGAGTTAATCTGGACAAGCAATAGTTCATAGTCTTTCAGTGATTTAACCCTTTATACCTAGCTTACATAAGGCATAGGTCAGGCCGTCCAATCTTATGGAACATGCTTGACTCAGTCATTAAGTATACAGGAACAGGTTGCACAACTACTTTTCTCTTCCTTTGGGCACATGATTAAGCCATTCATCTTAGAAACAATGCCTAGTCGCCCTGAACTGTTTAATATCCTAGTTATATATATATATCTGAACCTTAATCTTCAAGGTGGGCGTATGACTGAGCCATTCATCTTAGAAACAATGCTCAGCCGACCCAAGTTACCTTCAGTTATATTCTTAATTGTACTCTCTTTAAGTTATGATAAGCTATAGTCAGACCATCCAATCTAATAAAACCCGTGTCTGACTAGCCTGTTYTTAAATAAAATAATAATAACGTATAGTCAAATTATAACCTTGGGTTCCAGCATGTGCGGGGCTTTGAGTCAGACCACCTGAACTTACAGAACAGCCTGGGTCTCTGCCTGATTCATTTATTTCTGAACCATCATGTGTGTGACATTGAGTCAAACCCCCTGAACTTACAGAAGGGTCTGCCCCTTTGCCAATGATTACTCTCTCAAAATAAAAGCAGGAAGAGACTGAGCCACCTGAACTTACAGAACAACTCAGCCCCCTCGTTCAGAAACAAGGAAACTTAAGAAAACCAAAAAAAAAACAAGGCAATTCAGGGTACCTAAACTTATAGAGCGCCCTGAGCTCCTAAAAATCAAACACAATCAAACCCTCACAAGTCAGAGCAGTCAGGTCACCTAAACTTATAAAGCGTCATGACCCTCCATGCAATTCGRAAAATAAAACACATCAGTCAGGCCATCCAATCTTATGGAACATGCCTGACCCCTACAAGACCCTTTCAATCTCAAGCAAGACCACCTTACTCCCAACCTTCCCCTAGATGCATTCCCCTTCGTTCACAATCTGYCTTCAGTCAAACAACAAAACTGAAACTGAATTCGCACAACCGTTTCCTTTTCTTCAGTCGGACTTATGTCCTGAACGTCAACCCAAAGTCAAATACAGGGTTCACACCATACACTTAGTCAACCATAGAGAGATGTACAGATAGGGGTTATAGTTGGGTTTATAGAAGGGGTCAGGGAATTACCACTCAGTTCCCTGCCTCCAGGACTCCTCCCGAGTCCCGGCAGAGCTCCCGCAATCGGTGGGGCGAACCTCCCACAGAGGCCTTGGCGCGGATTACGGGTTGCAATCCCGCCTGCCGCCTTCCTCTCAGAACCAAGAGACCAGACTTAGAGTAGGAAGGGCAGGGAAAGAGGCATTCAGCCACTCAAATACAAGAGGGGTGCTCTCAGACTCGCGGGAGAGGGCCTTCAAGCCTTCAGCGCCTGAGGGCTCCGCAATGATGGTCAGATGGTACTATGCTAGTTAGCCCGCAGCCCAAGCCAGAAGAGATGGCGCTCCGACGAACTTCTAGAATCGCAGCGGTAACCTCTCCCTTTTTAGTCTGAACCTCCCTTCTAGTTTACTCATTCCTCTTCTCGCACCTCATCCGAACAGCGGCCGACCGCAAGCTAAGCACCCAAAGAAAGCTCAGTATGCCCCRTAGAATAGACTAACTAAACCGTATATACAGGAACTGCTCCCGCAACACACTCTTGTTCTCTGCGCACCATCGCCTCACAGTTAGCCCTGTTGTGGCCCCATCAACCGTAACCAACGTTGCCAGCCAACGACGTGGCCAGCAGCCTCGCAGGCTGTTCTTCTATTGCCTCGCGCTACTGAACGAGCGTCGCCCCCCCAACAGGCCTGCAACCAGCCTACGGGGTTCAGCAGTGGTAAGGGCAGGAAAGCTCAATCTGCAGGCGGGCACCGCTGTAGCGGAGCAGCGAGGCGCYAGGCGATACCACAACGCGGCCACACCGCACACTTACACGTCCGCCAGCAACACGTCCGCCTGAGGAGAATCACACAAGATGCAGGCGGGATAGGCAGCGAGGCAACAGCGGGGCGCAGACGAGGGCGTCGAACGCGGAGCAAGCAGCACATGAACCTGAGGAGAATCACTACTACCCGCAAGCTGTTGGTTCCCACCATCCGCTGGGCCGGGGAGCCACTCCAGCAACCTTCCGTCCCGGCTCGCTAGCAATGCAAGTAACCCGAACCAGGCGCCCTCCTTTCCGTCGTGCATGGCCCGTTGTGCTGGCCATGCTCCCACCGCGGGTACGTGCGCACTAGGCCCCGTGTACACACCCCGATTGCTGCGCAGARTACCCAAAGCTGGGAACAAACAATGGACCTATCCTAAAARACGAGGGAAATACGTTACTATAATCGTTCTGTTGCTATTCTTCATTCCCCTGGCTCCATGCCCTCTCTAACATCGGGTACGGCCCTGCCATGGTCACTAACCCGTAATTCGGACCCCAGCTCGTCCGAATTCATAAGGATTCGAGCCCGCCATACACCCTGTCACCCTCCATGTCCATTTCTTACCGCCTTACAGCGCACCATCCCCCCTTCCTACTGCCCCTTCCATTAACTCCCGACCAAATCTAGTCTCACCATTCTGTTCGCCTCCCCTCCAAACCCCGACTTCGGATCTCCATTCATCCAAAATGACCGAAGGGTTGTCGGGCTAACAAAACTTCCTTCCCGTTCACTCCTCCCCCCTTCCGCCATAGCCCCGACGCACCACTACTACTACTAACCTCTAATCCTACTGACTAATCAACCAAACTAACAACACCATCAAACTCACCTTGCCAAAAATACCCCATCTCGACCTCAGCGCAGTAGATTTTCATACTACCTCCCTCCTTACTCACTCCAGTACCAAAATAGGACCGGATTCGGGTCGCAGCCCCCCAAAACCCCTGTCTAGGCTCTTACCTCGCTCGATTCTGTCAAGAATCGAGCGCGGTACACATCCTCCCGTCCGCCATAGCCTTGCTCCCCGACGTTCCCCTCGTCGAATGCATCGGGGATGAACCCGGGTCCAGGTTCGTTCAGCCCCTTTCCTCTCCGACTAACAGCGCTACACTCCCTCCACTGCGCCTGACCAGTCTCCTCGCTATCTACGTTCTCCCTTCTCCAAATGATCCCGGCGTGAAAGTGCGCCCGAGTTCGCCCCCTCTCCTTCGCTGCCACTCGCTACTGGTAACCCGGTCTCCCCCGTTGCCTCACTGCCTACACTTCATCGTTCTCCTTCCCCCCCCGCTCCCGACTGCACCTCGCTCGGCCTGCTCCCTCGGCCTGCTCCGCCTGATGCTAGCGCCCGCCACCCTGTTCCTTACTGCTCATGCATCCGGTGCAGAATCCCATCCGGATTCTTTCTCCCCCGTTGCCTGCTGCTTCGCGCTGCCTCCCGTAGCCCGTCTCGCAGCTGCCTCGTCCACCCGTCGTCGTTAGCATAGTGCTCGGCCGTTGCACAACACTCTGACCAGTCCTACTGTGCTGCCGCTTGCCTCCCCGGTACTACTACCCGCGGCTCACTGCCGCTAGTGCCGCGTCTGACGGTCGTAATGGCCCGACCCCACTGCCTGCCTTCGCCACCTGCGTCCGAGTCCGACCAACGGTGAGCCCGCCCGGTACTGCTGCCAACCAGCAACCGCCTCCTCCAGGCCGCTTTTCCCCCTGGCAGATCCCACCACCACTTCGGACCTCCAATAGCCAGATCCCACCGGGACGGCCGGTCACCACACAGCCTACTGCAATCCTTGCACGGGCCTTGGTGAACCGGGCCCGGTGCACTTCTTGACGATAGCAGCAAGGGTCGGCATGCTCCCTCGCTGGAGGCTTGGACACAAGTGTCGGTACTACGGGGTAGCTTCCGCGCTGTCGCAAAAACGGCCTGTAGTCACCCTTCCGGCCATCCTGCGAACTCAACACACCCCTATGCGACCTCATCGGGCCTGAAGCATAGGTCATATACATTCAGCACCACCGGCCCCCCCCTGTCTGAAGTAGAATTACGAACTCAGATCCTAACTACGCCGTGGTTTTCTCTGCCACGGCGTGGTAGGGGACCTTTGCCAGCACCCCGAGCTCGCGGACCGTCAGACAAGGCCCGCACTCAAGGCCCTCGACTACCGTAACGTCYGTTAAGTCCAGCGTCGCGTCCGAGTCAACGGCACGTCGGAGCCTAACCAAAATTTATACAACAACTATTTAATATAAAATACAGACAGACGTCGAGCGTCCCGCTGGCCCGTGACGCCGCGTACGCCTAGGCAGCGTACAGTTGCGCCTCACCGTCAAGGCTCACGCCGCTACTCACGCCTCTCACCCTGACAAGAGCCTATGCTTCCGCTCACGCGCACGCCGTCAAGCRGCCGGCGCTGCATTTGCATGACCTACAAAAAACACGCCAAATACCCTCAAAAGGGTATTTGGTACGACAGTCTTCCCGGACCTTTTTAAACGACGTCCCCGTCGCACCAAGTATTTATATTCAACTATAGTCTTCTGAAGAGGTACATGATAACTCCCTCGAGTTCTCAACTTCAGTTGAAACGGTCATCTAGCTGTATCAATACTAGACCTTGTTTCCTTAAGACAATTCGTGCAGAAGTCAAGGTTCAAAGACACCCTTCAATCCCTTATCAGAAATAGAAATYTATAATAGCTGAGTAATCGGCTAAGCACAAACACTTCTCAACCTCTAACTTAACGAAGTGGATAACCCATTTCCCACCCACTACAATCACGGACAGAAGTAATCCAAAACCACTCTTAGGATCACAACATCCCCGGTCTCTTTGAGCGATATTTTACCGCGCCGGACACACTAATCATCCCACCACTGACTAAGACTCAGACTCAGTGGCGGGTCAAATTTTAGGAGCTCAGTCTCTAGGTATGTTCTTCACTTTTCACCCATCAATTACTCAACTCGGTCGATCCATACACTCTCGCATAARCTCTCTCTCAAAACAACTTCACTATGGGACCAGACATCTCAATTTTTCGGCTAATCTAGAAGACTAGGGTGTTTGACTTCATCATGCGTACCACAAATGTACCTTATGGGCAGGGCCCCGTTAAGCCCAGTCCCACAAGGTACTATCACCATTCAAAAGCCACTCATTTTGCTAACCCATCAAAGGTGTGGTTGGTGATGTTCGCTTAGTCTTTCAAAGTAAAGAAAATCACCCCTCTTCCCCATAAATCMTACCTTTATGAGTGAGGTCCTTCACTTTTGTCACACATTTTACCAATCAAACCCATAGGTTTTGCTCAGTGAGCGACTCTCATAATCTTCCTCTAAATAAAGTTTCAACACCACTTTCAATCAGGACTATAGCCGATTGGAGGGCCCCATAACCAGGCCGATCCTTCCTGTCGTAGATGACACTCCCACCGGCTATTAGTCAAAACTTTTAGCTCTTCTGAGGAAGTCTTAATCATGGAAGTCCCCGTCACAGACTAGACCGCTTATGACCTATAATAAGTTGAGTAAAGGACTCACAACCAGCCTTACCAACTTTTACGTGACTACGCAAGTAGGGATGCCGAATTGAACGGATCTTTCCTTACTCCCTGCCACACACAGAACCACCCGGGACTCACAGGCACTGGTCGGGTAAGGGCTTTCTTACATGACAGGTTTCCCTGCCGCAGATGACACGCTTACTGGCAGATGAGGCCCACAGAGTGGAACTGCCGATTAGGCCGAGGATAGCACTCTGACTYCATAAAAATTCTCATTAGGCCACCCCCTTGCTCTCAAGGGTGAGTCTCTCATAAAACTTTTTAAGACTCCTCCCACTCTGAAGGARAATCACCCATAMAAATCTCTCAGCTATCCTCCCACTCATGGATGAATTTGTTTATAAAACCTTAAAACATCCTTYACTTAGCAATAAACCCAAAATCCTTGTCAGGCCGCCCCTGGGCATAACCTCTTCCTTAATATGATTTTCTGGACTCTTTGAACCTTCCAGAAATATCCCACAAATAATCACACTTTCTTCACTCCACCATTAATCAAGGTAGTACACAAAAAGACTCACAAGGCCACTTTGTTGAGAATGCCAATGACAACCGAAACACGCACGATCCTGCACCCTGGGGGAATCAAAACTCATACCCAAAAAATAATTCCCTAAGAGAAAATCAGGTCACCCCAAGTCTCACATCCTTAGAAACCTCAAATCACCACAATTCCATATCCTAATCAACAAAAGACCTTGTATAGCGCCTCACACAAGTCATATACGCAAAAATAATATCAAACGTTCTCGCACAATTGGGTAAGCGTTAATCATACAGACGACAACGTCTTAAAAGATCTCCACTTGTATTTGACACAAGCTAAAGTCAGCTTAAGGAGAGGATAATCAGATCCAAAATGTACGCACAACCCCAAAAGTAAAAACGTACCCTCGATATCAGAAATATATACAAGAAAGGACCTATGTCTCATAAAACTCATAGGTTTGGAAACAAGGGCAACATAAGCAGATAATCGCTCTTTAGTTCTATCAATTAAACGTACCGCGCTGTCACGACCTTTCGAGTGTCTATCTATTAGTCACTTAAGATCGCTGACACYATTCTCATCTATGCAGACAACCTTACCCCTCAATTCCTTTCTTTGCCATCTTACATCTGCGAGAGGTATGACCAGTCTTCCCACAACAAGCACATACTATCCTCGYCCACAGTTCTCGCCCTCTTCTATTCCTTCGTCCAGTTCGACTTTCAGCTGGCGACGTCCCCTTGTCGTCACACTCCTTACTAAAATCAGATGCAGTGTGCGGCAGGGTCATACCAACTTCTCCCTGAACTCTTTGTTCCTCTATCCCTTCCTCGTTTGGAGCGTCAAGCGTCCTCTCACAGGTATGAGCTGCATCAACTCTTACTCTAGCCGGTATCTTTTTCCTCTCACCTCCCGACTCATTTTTGTTCTCTCTGCTCCACCTGTGATTTCGCCTGATGATCTCAACGTCCTTCTGGGTTCCATATTTCTAAGCATCAGAGGTGCCTACCGCAGGATCATTCGACCCCTTCTTAAGCTCGCTCTTCTCACTATCCAGCGCATTCTTTCTTTTCCTCGCTTCCCGCAGGGTATGACAGAGATACTGGTTGAAACCCTTCTGTTCAAGGTTTTTGCGGATCTTATCCCATATTAGTCTCCCCTCTGTTCCACGAATCAAATCTCGCTGTTCTACATTCGTAAAGTTCACGAGGAAGACAAAGCATTTGTCATGTTCTGACAGTGCCCAGACCTTACGCGATGCGCGCTCATACTCTGCCTGGAAGTGCCCGACTGACACATAACTATACCGATCTATTTTCTCAAGATCGTCTTTGGTCAGTTGTTCCTCACCTAGTCGGTACTTATTCCACATGTCATCATATAATTTGTTCTATGACGTTCCTGCCCTTCTGATCAGCCCACTGACTTCCCCATGCAGACCTACATGGATATACTTTACAACCTCCTTCAGCATCTGCTCCTCATTCCATTTGCAATGAGTTGCTATCTGCCCAAACTTTTCGAGGAAGTTAGAGACATGATAACCCTTAAAGAAGTTGATCTCAACCTTGGGCAGACTGTCTCGCTCCCAATCTCGCATACCCAATAGAGAGGCAAGTTCCTCGACCCCAATCCTTCCCTGAGGCTCCTCCATCTCGAGCTTCCTCGACCCCATCACCTGTTGAACAACAACGAGCGACGTTAGGGTCGCGACTCGAAGGAAGTTATGCAATTAAATCTAATGCAGAATATATCCCACTAAAATCATTATGTTCTCATCATGAAGGCACATATAAGAATCTATTCAAAATAACGGCGTTACCGAAGAGAGTCTTTAAATAAGTATCCACTTAAAACAAAACATGGATATTCACTAATAGATCCTTCTGATCATAACTCAGGCATTAACCACTTATAGTTCTTATTATCAGGGCAGGGCACCATATACATACGTCACGTAGGTGGATACTCAAAACATGAGTCCAAAATGCAGTACAACCCMTGATTAAATATACTCACAACAATAATCTCAACATAATAAGCACAACATATTGACAAAGGTTGTAACTGAAGAACACGACAATCCTTAATAAACAACCACATGAAACCAACTCAACTGCCAATTATATAACAAGGTAATCTCCAACAATATTCTATGAAGCAAAAATAAAACTTGTAATGAGTAAATAACATGATACAATTGTTACCCCTTCAACTCTTAAGCGAAGCATATATTACAGAGGGGCGGTGTAATCCTCATGAGATAACATCTCGACTCCTGAACCCCGCTCTAAAGATCGAGCCTCACCGCATCCCTCTCTGATTTCAGCGCTTGTTCCTTACTAATCCTATCGTGGCCAGACGGACAACCCCATTCATACTCATCTAGGCAAACGAATAGYGAATTCGCTCCTTTACAAGTATGGTAGCCCTACTTAACATGGAACGAGCTTAGGTCTACTTTAGGACCGCTCTTGTTAAGCAGTAGTTGTTCCACTTAACCATGATAGTGTCAGCAAGGGTAACAAGCCATTTCCTMCTCTCTCAACAGATAATGTAGTTACTCTCCCATCRCAGGAAAAACAACAACACCCCACTAACGGACCATGAACATAGTTCCGGCGTGGGTCTCACTATCARTTTCGAAACTAATAACCGCTTCCTCAAGCCTCATCGAAGGGGTAACAACTCAAGAATGCGCTTCCACTGAGGAYAAAATTATACACGCCGACTAACCCCTTTTGGGAAGAACCACCCTCCAGAGAAGCAAGTCACCCCATTCACCCCTGGTCCCATGCCAAACGTGGGTTTCATGCAGAATCTACGTCCTCGTGGAAGGCAATCCATACATACGCCATCTATCAGACATCAAACAAACCATAATAAAAGCACACGTATAGAGACAACCCAATAGGCCATCATAAAYGCAGTATTAACACATAGGCCTCTCTTCGGACTAGCCAAACTGCTATCCTAGCGACCACTACTTATCGAGATTTATCGATAGTTAGCCAGACAGTCCGCAAGCGACTCAAATCATCACCAACTCACACTATCGAAGAGTCTAAGCATCGTACTGGCCGTAGTACCTATCATATCACATCTTAACCTGGGCTCAAGGAAATATTTTTACAATTAAACTCCTCACTTCGCACTTTATCAGTTATCCCCTCACCCATGCTGCCCCCGTGTTAGCAACATTCTTTAACGCAGGGGTCATATGACTAAGGGAAATGCTTCATCTTAACTTGACTATCCCCCAAAGCAGGTCTAACACACCAATCCCGTAACGAGTCAATTAGCCTTGGATTCCAATCGTATGCATACTTAGCAATGTCAGTTCCACCTTATCCATTTTTAGCCGCATCGAGTCTGCAAAGCACTGCCCAAACTCATCAATCGTTAAAGTTAAAGAGCCTCTCCACTCCATTTAATCGCATACTAGGCAGTGCTCACAGCGCATAGTCAAGGCGCTTATCGACCTCAAGCAACCCTTACTGCATCACTCAAACCCCACTCACGGAATTAACCGTCACTTCATGCTTTACCAAATACCATATATGATCAACCATTCCTCCTAACCCGGTCGATAGGGCAGAAGCGATCATTCTCCGCGGATTATCAACCCGCCTCGAATCAAGGCTCGATTCCTAGGGGTCACTCAGTCTTTTCAGTACTTCCAACGATAGTCAACATATTAGCCAATCGCTCATACAAGTTTACAAAACTTCTCAGCTGCCTATTTCTCATTTCCATACCCGGGTGTCGTTCCACCAGGGACAACGTTAGGCAGCCGTCATCCCCGGCAACGGCGCCACCTGTCGCGCACATCGGTCCGGCACGCACGAGGCAGCGCGGGACCCTCCCGGTCTCGTCACGCAAGAGTTGAATTTTAAATCCTTCGTCGTGAATATACATGGAGCTTCCGCAAGCCGCTCCGAGTGCGACAGCCATACCTCTCGCGAGCCCCTACGACAGGATAGGGCCTACGCGAGGCACAACTGACCTCCACCTTACGAGAGTTGTCACCTCCCTTTGGTGGGCGTATCCCCGCCGAGCTACCWGTCCACAGTACGAAAGCTAATCAGTTGCAATCGCAGAGGTGGACCAGCCGAGGGCGTTTCTCGTTCGCTGTAACATAGGGGGTACGTGCGGTAATATGCCTATCGGACCCGCACGCGAACCGACATCTTGGGGGGCTGAGGTCCCAAGCGCGACTCRTCGTCGGTCGACTATGACGCATCCCACACACTACGCGCACTCCACTCTACGAACACAAAAATAAAACACAGACACACACATCAACAACGCGACAACACTCYTAGTCCCTTCAGTAGCCGTCCCATAACTTTCCAATGCGGAAATCGAATAGGCGTTGCGCGCRAGACTTAGTATAAAAACCGCGCGGACGCAGGGCTAACTCATATCGACACGCAATGCAAGCGTACACAAGCGGTCRCAATGATGGCGTACTATGTAGTACCCATAATCACGMGGCCCTCGTTAATCTCGAGGGTCGCGTTCGACACTCAAGTGTCGGCTGACACGCGCCTTGAGGGTTAGTCTCTCAACGCTGGACAACCGCCATGCGCGGTTGAGGACCACACACCCTCTTCTGCACCTTATGCAGAGCGGGTGGTACACAGGTCCATACCTGTGGTGGCAGTCGTTTCTTACTGCCCTGGAGATGAGTCCCACTCCGGGCCTGGGCGAAAGTCAAGGGGTTWGACTTTGACGGCCGCCACCGACTACAATGTCCAACTATAAAAATCAATAAGCAAAATCAAACAATAATTAAATAAGCATCCCAATACTCGTATATCGAGTCAAGACCCGAGATAATAAACAAAAGGAGGGGGGACATAAACCCATCAGGTATGCGGATCGTGCGACACATGGTTGTCATTCTCACTGCCTCCAAAGTATGGTTCATGTACCAAACTCCAAAATACTAACCTGCATAAAACACAGGCACACACAATAGCCACATTGCCATACACCAATGTGGTTAACTTTACTGTTCCTTGTAACTTACACCACTCCTCACACACTCAARCCCCAGTCATAGTCAAAATCTCCATAAATCTCATAAGTTCTTTATAATGGCCATTTAAAAKAAATTCGGTTAAAACCCTCAAAGAGACATATCAAGTCTCAGGGCTAAGGCAATCAACATGAGGTACAGGTATAAGTAAAGTTGTGTTGTGAGCCGACAAGTCGGCGATCAACCAACCGACTTATTASCAGTGATAATAGAAGATGATCCTCCTAGGATTTAAACTCAAGGTAGTCCAAATCGTGAATCAAACGACCAAAAGGACCTGTAACACAAGACAGGTCAACGCCCCAGGCTAAAACCATAAGTCTCTGGAGAATAATCCCCATACCCCAATCTCTCTCAGAGCCTCTCCTAATAGCTAAGCTTAAGTCTACCTCTAAGCCAGCGCCCAAAGAAAGATAGACTCATGGCATAATCTCCCCCATCCAGGGTGGATTACCCGAATCGCCACCTGTCGAAATATAATCTAACTCCTTTAAACTAAGAAAATTTCGGCAGCGCTTCCCGTAGGAAAAGTGTCTTTCCAGAATTTATACAAGCTCAAATATRAAAGCADAAATAATTTATAACTTAAGAAAGTGAAATTTTGTCTAACTCCCTGAATTAATAGAAATTTGGGCAGCACTCCCTTTAGAAAGGGAGACTTCCCAGATTTACACTAAGTTAGATATAAACTCAAAGGACAACTTGAGTTCGACTTAGACAAGATTTAACTAACTCCTTAGTTTTGCAGAAATTTCGGCAGCACTCCCTTTAGAAAAATGCTCTTCCAAAATTCAAACAAAGCTAAGTCCAGAACTTGAGAATAACTTCAACTTCTCAAAGTCCAATTTTGTTTAACTCCCTGAATTAGCAAAAATTTTGGCAGCACTCCCTTTAGAAAAGGAGACTCTCCAAAGTTTTACTAAGTCAGATATAAAGAAAATACAAGCTGAACTTTGACACGTCAAGAATTGACTAACTCCTTGGATTTGTAGAAATTCCGGCAGCGCTTAAAGGGAAGAAGTTCGTTTTCGCCCGCCCGTTCCTCGTCGGAATCGGGCGAGGCAGAGGTCGAGATGGGGTTTTTTCGGCAAGGCGAGTTTGATGGTGTTGTTAGTTTGGTTGATTAGTCAGTAGGATTAGAGGTTAGTAGTAGTAGTGGTGCGTCGGGGCTATGGCGGAAGGGGGGAGGAGTGAACGGGAAGGAAGTTCTGTTAGCCCGACAGCCCTTCGGTCATTTTGGATGAATGGAGATCCGAAGTCGGGGTCTGGAGGGGAGGCGAACAGAATGGTGAGACTAGATTTAGCCAGGAGTTAATGGAAGGGGCAGTAGGAAGGGGGGACGATGCACGGTGAGGCGGTAAGAAACGGACATGGCGGTTTACAGGGTGTATGGCGGGCTCGAATCCTTATGAATTCAGACGAGCTGGGGTCCTAACTACGGGTTAGTGACCATGGCAGGGCCGTACCCGATGTTAGAGAGGGCATGGAGCCAGGGGAATGAAGAATAGCAACAGAACGATTATAGTAACGTATTTCCCTCGTTTTTTAGGATAGATCCATTGTCTGTTACCAGCTTTGGCTACTCTGCGCAGCAATCAGGATGTGTACACGGGGCCTAGTGCGCACGTACCCGCGGTGGGAGCATGGCCAGCACTACGGGCCATGCACGACGGAAAGGAGGGCGCCTGGTTCGGGTTACTTGCATTGCTAGCGAGCCGGGACGGAAGGTTGCTAGAGTGGCTCCCCAGCCCAGCGGATGGTGGGAACCAACAGCCTGAGGGTAGTAGTGATATCGGTTGGTCATGTGCTGCTTGCTCCGCGTTCGACGCCCTCGTTTGCGCCCCGCCGTTGCCGCGCTGCCTATCCCGCCTGCATCTTGTGTGATTCTCCTCAGGCGGACGTGTTGCTGGCGGACGTGTTGCTGTGCGGTGTGGCCGCGTTGTGGTATCGCCTGGCGCCTCGCTGCTGCGCTACAGTGGTGCCTGCCTGCAGATTGAGCTTTCCTGTCTTTACCGCTGCTGAATCCCGTAGGCTGGTTGCACGGTTTAAAACCCTACCTGTTGGGGGGGCGACACTCATTCAGTAGCGTGAGGCGATAGATTTCGAGTTTCAGGTTGATAGGTAGTTGCCTTAGTCGGTCGCCACGTGCTAGAATCATAGGAGTTAGTTTCAATTCCTGCATTTTTTTAGCTAAGTTTATTATACTTAGATCAATTCCTGCATTTTCTGGAATCATTTGTTATACTTGGTCTTGTATAAATCTTGGCAGGCTACTTTCTCTCCGTTTCCCTCACTCCCGCCATCGTCAGCGCAGTAGATTTTCATACTACCTCCCTCCTTACTCACTCCAGTACCAAACTAGGACCGGATTCGGGGTCGCAGCCCCCCAAAACCCCTGTCAAGGCTCTTACCTCGCTCGATTCTGTCAAGAATCGAGCGCGATACACATCCTCACGTCCGCCATAGCCTTGCTCCCCGACGTTCCCCTCGTCGAATGCATCGGGGACGAACCCGGGTCTAGGTTTGTTCAGCCCCTTTCCTCTCCAACTAACAGCGCTACACTCCCTCCACTGCGCCTGACCAGCCTCCTCACTATCTACGTTCTCCCTTCTCCGAATGAACCCGACACGAAAGTGCGCCCGAGTTCGCCCCCTCTCCTTCGCTGCCACTCGCTACTGGTAACCCGGTCTCCCCCGTTGCCTCACTGCCTACACTTCATCGTTCTCCTTCCCCCCCCGCTCCCGACTGCACCTCGCTCGGCCTGCTCCCTCGGCCTGCTCCGCCTGATGCTAGCGCCCGCCACCCTGTTCCTTACTGCTCATGCATCCGGTGCAGAATCCCATCCGGATTCTTTCTCCCCCGTTGCCTGCTGCTTCGCGCTGCCTCCCGTAGCCCGTCTCGCAGCTGCCTCGTCCACCCGTCGTCGTTAGCATAGTGCTCGGCCGTTGCACAACACTCTGACCAGTCCTACTGTGCTGCCGCTTGCCTCCCCGGTACTACTACCCGCGGCTCACTGCCGCTAGTGCCGCGTCTGACGGTCGTAATGGCCCGACCCCACTGCCTGCCTTCGCCACCTGCATCCGAGTCCGACCAACGGTGAGCCCGCCCGGTACCGCTGCCAACCAGCAACCGCCTCCTCCAGGCCGCTTTTCCCCCTGGCAGATCCCGCCACCACTTCGGACCTCCAATAGCCAGATCCCACCGGGACGGCCGGTCACCGCACAGCCTACTGCAATCCTTGCACGGGCCTTGGTGAACCGGGCCCGGTGCACTTCTCGACAATAGCAGCAAGGGTCGGCATGCTCCCTCGCTGGAGGCTTGGACACGAGTGTCGGTACTACGGGGTAGCTTCGGCGCTGTCGCAAAAACGGCCTGTAGTCGCCCTTCCGGCCATCCTGCGAACTCAACACACCCCTATGCGACCTCATCGGGCCTGAAGCATAGGTCATATACATTCAGCACCACCGCCCCCCCCCTGTCTGAAGTACAATTACGAACTCAGATCCTAACTACACCGTGGTTTTCTCTGCCACGGCGTGGTAGGGGACCTTTGCCAGCACCCCGAGCTCGCGGACCGTCAGACAAGGCCCGCACTCAAGGCCGTCGACTACCGTAACGTCTGTTAAATCCAGCGTCGCGTCCGAGTCAACGGCACGCCGGAGCCTAACCAAAATTTATACAACAATTATTTAATATAAAATACAGAAAGACGTCGCGCGTCCCGCTGGCCCGTGACGCCGCGCACGCCTAGGCAGCGCACAGTTGCGCCTCACCGTCAAGGCTCCATGCTGCCACTCGTGCCTCTCACCCTGACAAGAGCCTATGCTTCCGCTCACGCGCACACCGTCAGGCGGCCGACGCTGCACTTGCGTGATCTGCAAAAAACACGCCAAATACCCTCATAAGGGTATTTGGTACGACATCGTGGACTACCCTTGTGGTGCGTAGGCAGTGTCTGTAATAGTACCATGCATCAGCCCAAGGGGATGTGCGTCCAACTGTGCGTCAATCTAACGCCCTGCTGGTGTCCATGCGCAAGGCTGCGGGGTTTTGAACCCGCAACCTTATACCACAATGCGCATTTCCAACCGGTGCTCTAACCACTGAGCTACATCAACTGGACATGTCCTGATAAAGTAACGCCGGTGTGGGAAAAAAAAGCGGCACGCTCCAGCAATGCGGTTGCCCCTGGGCAAAAAAAAAAATCTTGAAATATTTTCCTTTGAGAAATTTGAGTTTCATTGTTGATGTTGCTGTTGTTTTAATAAAAGGATTTTAGATGTCTTTGTTGCAATGCTATGTTGCTGATGAAATCGTGATGGTGTAAGGGATTGGCATGGGCAGGCGAGGGCTTATGCTCGTGGGTGTGGGTGAAGAAAAATTAGGTATTGGACGAGGGCGGGTGATGATACTCTTACGGGAGCAGGTGGGTGTGGGTGAGGGTTTTTTTCGGGTCATGGGCGGAGTCGGGCGTGGGTCTGAAATTTCAAAAAATATTTTGGGTGGGTGGGGTCGTCTAAAAGTAAAAAATAAAATTCTTGGGCCGGGTAGATGGGGAAAGAAAAAAATTGCACGGGTTGGGTCGAGGGTGAGGAAAAAAAAAAATGCCCACCTCTGTTATATCCCGAAGTGCGCTTGAGATTTCGTTACTGAAAATGCACTTTGGGATTTTTGGATTTAACTTAGTCGTAGTTTTGTTTTGGTTATATCCCGAAGTGCGTTCCGAATTTCGTTACTGAAAGTAATCTTTCTTCTTAGTGTGATTACATCTTAAAGTGCGTTCAAGATTTTATTACAGAGAATGCACTTCGGGATTTCTTGATTTTACTTAGTCATATATTTTTTGGGTGGTTGTATCCCGAAGTGCTTTTGGGATTAGGTCATCAAAAATGCGCCTCGGGATTTCCTAATTGAACAATTTTATTTTTTTTGTATGATTATATCCCTTAGGCTGCATTGGCCGCGGGGGAAGGTCTATGACGAGCTGCACACAAGATTTGGGTCGAAGTTTTGGTGAGGGTGGACAGATGAAGGTGATCGAGGGTAGGGGAGTGTGCAGAGGGGTGCGTGTACCGAAATATTCACAGCGCGCCATTAAATGAGAGTGCGCGTTGTTGTACCAAATACCCTTACAAGGGTATTTGGCGTGCTTTTTGCAAGTCACGCCGGTGTGGCCTCTTCCAAAGTTTGACGACACGCTCGTGGGTGAGAGTTGAGTCCTTGCCCGGGTGAGCGGCGTGCGTGGGGTATCGACGGCGAGGCGCAACCATGCGTGGCCTAGCGGGACGCGGCATGGCAGGTCAGCGGGACGCGCTGCCCCTAGTCCCCTTACTTTTTCTAGCATTTATACTTATTTTATTATTTTATTTATTTATTTATTTTCCTACTTTTTTTTATTGATATCTTTGACTCAGTTACCAGTCCCGAGACTAACATCGGGACCAACGGGTCTGGCTCAATCACGGCATTGTCGGACACGGGTGGCCGTCGCGGCAGTAGAGGACCTTGATCACGCGCCTTTTTCGATGGGCCCACTCGGGTTTCGACATGTCCTAGATGCTGGTAAAATTCCTGTATCTTCCCGTCTTGATACTCAGAACGGGGAGTTTAACGTGTATGCGAGTCGGTGGGAGCCGGGCCCTCGAGGAGGAAGCAACTAGGGTGACGGGGCTCGCTGTGGGCGCACAGTCCGCCACCCACCATCTGCTGTGAGAGGTTCGAGTGTGAGTATACCCGCCGGGGCATGCAAGGTGGTGAACTATGCCTGGGCGGGGCCACTTGTAAAAGTATGCCGCAATGCTGGCTGCGCTGCCCAAGCTGTCCCAGCAGCAGGCCACTTTGGCTTGCAAATTTCTCATTTGAATATTTTTTACTTCCACCAAGAGTTGCACTGGGCCCGGCTCACTTAGCTCACGCTGCAGGCTATGCAGCGGGTCTGCGCCCTCCTGCTCATCAAGGAGGCGGAGTTGTGAAGGCCCATGTATGTTGGGCGTTGCAGCGCTATCCTTCAAGGCAGGCAGGCGACAGAATGAGTTGATACACACTCCTTTGCAGATTCTTGACTTCGGCGATCACCGGCCTGCGGTTTGTGCCCTTCGATACCCGCCCGCTATACAGGATTAGAGCACACTTTGGCAGTAGGTGGAGAGAGGAACAGGGCGAACGAACTGGAACAGGGATTGGCGCCGGGTGTGTGCGAAATGAAGTTGGAGATGGCGGAAGCGACAACAACGAATATGCCGACGGGGAAAAAAATGTTTCCCGCCCGTTCCTCGATGGAAACGGGCGAATGAAGGTTTGTTTCCCATGTTTTTTGCCACGGCGGCCCTGAATCTGCATTCATAATGGCCGGAAAGTTAGTAGAAGGGGAGGTAAAAGAGAAGGTGAGTGCGTCGAGGGTGAAGAGAGAGAGAGAATATGGCGGGACTGGAGACATCCTATCTCGCTTGTTTTCCAACAGATTTGGGCGAGGGAACATGCTAACTGGGGGTTTTTGGCCATTGCGAGTTGAATGGGGGCGTTAGTTTGGCCACTGGATCGTTGGTTTGGGAGCTATGAAGGTGATGGGCTGCACGGAGCTATCAAGCAACAGGATCATGACAAAGCGAAAATTTGGAATCTCCCCCGATACTTACCAGAAATAGGCGGATGATGGTGCGTTTTGGGGGGTTTTGGCTGCGGTGAGTTCAATGGCGGTGTCAGATTTGACGGGGGGCAACAGATTTGGAGCTGCGGTTCGCAGAGGATGCGTGAGAGGGGGGATGCCTTAAAAAGAATGTATCTTTCCTTGTTCCAAGGAAAGATTCATTCTCATTTTACACATTTGATTAATCTGTCAAAGGCAGCGGGGCCGTGTCGCTACCGCTCGTTGGCCCATGCTGCTACAACTCGCTGTAGACATCGCCATGATTGCGATCGACGTCTTGCCGGTAGTGGCATGGCTGACCCTCATCGTCATTGAAACACTTATGATCTCGAGGCCACTCCTCGCGGCCGTTGCCTAGATCGGGCCATCGCTCCTCGTAGTCGCGTCTAAGATACGGATGGCTGCTCGACGTACCAACTATGGCCGAGGTCACGGGGTAAGGGCGGAAAAGGCATGTGTATGCATGTGTGTATGTGTGTGTGTGTGTGTGTGTGTGTGTATGTGTGTGTGTGTGTGTGTGTGTGTGTGTGTGTGTGTGTGTGTG
>BFEA01000255.1:1333733-1345081 GCA_003427395.1 Chara braunii
TATATATATATATATATATATATATATATATATATATATATATATATATATATATATATATATATATATATATTTGACGATATATATATATATATTGTTTTTTGTCCTCTTCTCCATCATTGCCTTTGGTTTATCGAGTAACTTTGTTTGACGATATATATATACACACACACGTACGAGAGAGAGAGAGAGAGAGAGAGAGAGAGAGAGAGAGAGAGAGAGAGACTCTGGGACGTGGTCTTCGGGTCATGGTCGTCAATTTAAGGTACCATTCCCATCCCCAAGGTCCCGGGTTTAGGTCCTGGATCTAGCAGTAATGTTTTTAGTAGCAAGAAGACATTAACATGGTCAAAACTGAAAAATCTGCAAACATGTGAAAAAGAAGTTGGATTTTTTTTCTAAATATAATTATAAATTAAAAGCAAAAAAAAAGGAAAGAAAGTGAAAATCTTCGTAACAATGTTGCCCACTCAGATTTTTGAACACCCTCCTCCTCCCCCTCTCTTCCTTTTCTTTATCCCCCTCCTCCCCCCCTCCTCCCCCACTCCTCCCGTTCCAGCTCATCCCCTTCCTCCTTCTCTTCTTCCTTCTTTTCTTCTCCTCCTCCTCCCCCATCTCTCCTTCCTCCCCTTCCCCCTCCTCTTCGTTGTTCACCTTCCACAACTATTAATCCTCGCAGGATACCCTAGGGATGTTGGTTGTTAATGTTGTGGACAAGGGCAACCTGATGATAGATAGTAGGGAATATATATATATATATCATAGCAAATGAAGGAGCATAGTGATTACAAAGAAGGTAGTCCTTAGGGACATCTGTTCAAATTGGAATGACACATAGAACATTAGCATAACCTTTGCATAAGGATGATACACATACACCGAGAAATGGTCAAAATTATATAATAAAAAAAAAATAGAAAAAATGAACTTTGATAAGAACAATAATAACATGAAGAAGAAAAATTCAAGATTTTCATCAAAAATGTAGTAAAATCACTAATTACATCCCGAAAATCCCGACGTGTATTTCGGTAACGAAGTCCCGAATACACTTCGGGATATACGATAGTAAAATCACTAAGTTAATCCGGAAATCCCGACGTGTATTTCGATAACGAAATTTTGACTGCACGTCAAGATACAGCGTAATAAAATCACTTAGTTAATCATAAAAATCGCGAAGTGTATTTCGGTAAGGAAATCTCGAATACATGTCGAAATATATCATCGAAAAATCACTAAGCTAATTCTCAAAATCCCAAAGAGTATTTCGGTAACGAAATCCCGAATATACATCAGGATATATCGTTGTAAAATCACTAAGTTCATCCCGAAAATCCCGAAGTGTATGTCGCTAATGAAATCCCGAATACATGTCGGGGTACAACATAGTAAAATCACTAAGTGCATCCTGAGAATACCGAATACACGTCGGGATATAACATTATAAAATCACTAAATACATCCCGAAAATCCCGAAGTGTATTTCGGTAATGAAATCCTGAACACACGCCGGGATATAAAAATCACTAAGTAAATAAAAAAAATCCCAAAGTGTATATCGGTTACGAAATCTTGAATGCATGTTGGGATATACCGTAGTTAAATCACTAAGTTAATCCAAAAAAATTCGATGTGTATTTCGGTAACGAAATGCAGAATAACCACCAGGATATAATGTAGTAAAATCATTAAGTAGAATGAGTTAAGTAAAATCCCGAAGTGTTTATCACCACACATATCATAAAACCATTATTCGTTATAGATTCGGTGAAAAATATAAGGTTCATTAATCATCTCTCTTGAGATAGAGCAAACACTCCCATTGGATTCATCTACTACGCCATAAAGACAATATGTCCCTTTGGTACGACCTACTACGATCGTGTATAAAACCAATGAGGAAGATTTTCACTATACATACCAAACACTCTCCAAATGCAGAGGCATCATTTTCACTATTTATCTACTCCAATATAAAGAAAAAAAAATAAAAAAATTACAAGCTACCATCTTCACCCCTGAGAGCATGTAGAGATATATTTCCCCCTCCCTTAATATCGAGGTCATCGTATCTACATTGCACATAAGAATTCACTTACAACAACTTAATAGCCTCTACCACATCCTTTTCAAAAATAACTCATAGAAATAGGGAAAGTGGACTAAGTATCCGTAATAGTTCAACTGAAAAAATAGGAAGAGAAAAAAGTGACTAGAAACCATAGGTAGATGTTACTACAACAGAGAACAACAAAACTTGACTGTCATTATATGTTTTACCAAGTAAAGCGTCAATCATTATCACTGTATCTTATGTCAAGTACAATAATAATAACCAGGGTTTCTATTAAGGTGAAGACGATAGCAATATATGCTAATTATCGCAACATATTAAGCAAGAAAAAAAAAAAAAAACATTCATCAAGCAAAGCAGCAGAGGATGTCAAGGAGGATGCCTGTAAGCAATACAGTCATCAAACACTTTTTCAAACACAGATGTTTTCGCTCATCGGGAGTCGGATTCAACCCGTGATATGTTTTGTAATCAATTTTTGCAAACAACAAAGTGATCAAATACTTCAAGAGAAGGACAAGTATTGTACTAAGCTTAAGATGAAAATAAGTCTTGTGAAGACAATTGTAGTGCAAATATTCCAGCTTCCAATGATATACATACTATGACGTCACAGTTTGATTTATCAATAACTGTTTGGGTCACTCATGTCTATACCAATGTGTGTCGACCACGGAGATGGCAGATGGGTGGGGCAAACAAATTTGGAAACTCATACAAAGGGCATGGCGGGACAACGGGGTCAATCTTGGTAAAACAAAAAGCGATCCGTTTTTCATGATACGATGAATTACAGTTCGGTGTTATCTTCAAAAACAAACACAAAGTCATATGAAAATCACATGAAGTACCCCACCCGTCATTTTTCTATTGCTACCTCGGAATGAAACTCACACTATGAGCAACAATCGAGGATATCGTAAAAAAAGGTTAATTCAAATAATACTACACTCCTCTCTTTCTCTCTCTCTCTCTCTCTCTCTCTCTCTCTCTCTCTCTCTCTCTCTCTCTCTCTCTCTCTCTCTCTGCACACGCTATGGACCAGACCTAATGTGCCTTATAAATTTTTAGAGAACTATTGAAGCACCAGGGCCATTTCCTAGCTTCGGCTGAGAAATTGCAAATCAATTTATTGAAACTTCTAAAAGTTTTTTGATAAAAACAATTACAAATATGAATGCAGACTTCATGATATGATTTGGAACATAATCCAAAAAATGTTGAACGACTAGTATATCCTCGTCTTCTTTTGCCACAATAGATTCGCACTGCACACTAAGCTTTTCCGGTTGGCATTACCAGCCACAATGGTCCATTACCACGGATCCCCAAAAATTCTCAAGTGTGCCTAGGTGACACATCACCCGGTAGAAGAAAAGCAAAGCACGCTTATTAGGTTATATCACCACAATCATACACACAAGTAAGACTTTTTCAACTGCACGTAACCTTGAATATGACTATAACATAAATTCCAAGTTAAATGAGAGAAAAGCATAGCAAAAGTGAAAACAGGGCAAAAACAAACATGTGAAAACTCACCGAGAACACTATACAATCGCCTGCAATTGCAATCCATAACTCTAACCTGTCACAAAAGTGTTGCTTTTATCATGCCACTGTTCTTTTCCATAGCCTACATAAAACACAATACACAAATAGACTAACACACATTCACATTTCTACAACCTGCCCATATAGACCACCATAAAAAAAAGGAATAGCAAAATCGAGGTAGTATTTTAGAGGTCCGGTAGCCTTAGGGGTAGGTATCAGTCACTGGTACAACTATACAATCTCTTCTGCACACAACTAGCGTATCTGCAGAGATGACGTTACAATAGAACAACGTCAATACACTATTATCCCTCTTCTAGAGGACAGGTAGTGAGCGAACCAGGAATCCTAAGCAAAATCCTTGCAGGGAATGCTCAGGTGTCGTGACAAGAAACGGAATGCGATGAATATAAATTTCATAAAAGTAATACAAAGAGAGACTCCAAGGAGCATGGTGAACGAGGTATTGGCAAAGTGCATAAACGAAACGGGGTTATAAACTTACGCAAAGTTTTGAGTGGAGTGTTTATTGGGGGCCAATTTTAGGGCACAAGATAGTAATAGTGACACATACAAGAAAATGATATAGGTTAGATATGCATAGAAGAAAAAATCAGCGTATTCATCAAAGAAACAACGCACAACATTGAACGGAAGACATACAACACTGTGTCGATCTGAAGACTAAAACTCGACAAGACATTGAAGAAAATATAGCTAAGAAAGACAAGTATTGTGGAATGTCCTACCAGGCTGTGCCAGCTATGGCGACCAGCCCCATCTCAAGGTCCTACCTTTCCAGCCTCACCTCTCTCTTTGTCCTCAGCAACCTGTCTCTCTTGGCAGTTGTTATCTTACTCTGTTTTTTTTCCCTTAATAATAATTTTTTGTTTCTATTCAAATCCAAAAAATGAAACTCTAGAAAAGAAGGGCGAGAGGAAACTACGCAAGTTATCTAAAATATATCCTTCCCATCCCAACAACACATGCACAAACTTTCACATCTATTAGTGACATGGAGTATCATCAATCGATGTGCACCCGGGTGCAAATTCTCCTGCCTTTGAGAGTACTTTACTGGTCGAGAAAAATAGAAGCATCAAACAAGAAGCAACGACTGGGGCCCTAAAAAAAAACAACCAAAAAACCACCTCTCCCAACTTGTTTTTTATCCTTCTTCGCCCCCCTTCTCTCTTTACCCAACTTTTTCTTCTTCCTTCATTTCCCTTCAATGATTTCATCTTTTATTTATCCTTCTCTTTCTATCTTTCCAGAATCCTCCATCTTGCTCAACCCCGAGGAAACCATTCCCCTTCACTCCACCTCGACTTTGCTACTCTCCGGCTCAAGCTAAACTTTGCTACTCTCCGACTTACTACACTAGACTTCAACTTTGTTACTCTACGGTTCTAAGCTTGACTTCGACTTTTCGACTCTACTTTGTTGTGCTTGACTTCGACTTGACTACTTTACTCTGCGATACTATGTTAGACTTCGACTTATTTATTACATTACTACTATTGTTAACTTTGACCTCACTCTACGGTGACACAAACACACACACACACACAAACACATACTTTTTTTTTCGTGTTGTTGTGTACAACAAACATGACAACACGTACACACACACCACATAGAACACACGCACACCCATGACACACACACATACACAAACAAACACAACCACCCAAAGTTTTTTTTTTTTTTTTTTTTAATAAAGGAGATGATGCTCCAATCTATTTGTGGGAAGCAACACAGCTTGCCCAACGTCCCTTATCAAAATATAAAAATGAGCTACCAGGGTCATTACTCGGCTTTATCTAAGAACAATTGAAAAAAAAGAAAAAAATTGGAAACATTCATGCAAGTCACTAGAATTTGTGTGTCAAAAAGCCTCCCAACCACGAATCAGATAGGTTAAACATATTCAATCCACCTACACCTACCACCTGCATGGTTGTTTTCAGCACGAACCGAAGCTCTTCCACGCCTCATGCTCCCATCAGGCTAGGTTACAGACTTGCACCACCTTGCTCCGACACCGGTCAGCATTGCTCTAGTTACAACCCCCGATGACCATTGAGACTTCCCCCGCAAACAACCTCTCAGATCTCTCTACCAGGCCTCACGCCCCCACTAAGCTAGGTCACACAGTTGCACCACCTGGCTCCGGCTCCGGCCAGCGTTGCTCCAACATTGGTCTTCGAGCAACGGAAAAATTTTCGGAATTAAATAATCATTCTATAGTAAAATTACAATCTAAATTTCAAATTTTCATTCCATCTTAAAAAATGTCATTCCAATTTTAAAATTTTTCATCTTACTTGCAAACTTTCATTCCAATAATAGGGTATCCCTTCTTATTTGGACTGCATGCTAGAGATGGAATGAAAGTCTTGATGAGTTCATGAAATATTTTAATTGGACTGTAATTCTAAGTAAGGATTTCCAGTCATAAATAGGTTAATCCAATTTAAATTAGACGATATTTGTTGTAGTATAATAAAAATTTAATTAAAATATTTCATAAACTCGTCCAGACTTCCATTCCATTTTGAACTAATAAATGTTTTTGGAAGGGAAAACTTATATTTAGACGGGAATTTATCAAATAAAACTGGAAATTTTAGAATTGGACGAACATTGAAATGATAATTTATAAATAGGAAGGATTTGTTTTTTATGAAATGTTTTTTCAACTTTCATTTCTCGTGGGAATTTTTCTGTTGAGGGCCATCAAATTTTCGACCACCTTTCGCAACATCATAGATGAATTGACGGATAACACTTATTCCTACAACCTCCTCGAGAGGCAAACCAAGTGGAAAAAATATTAAACTGGATGTTAGGGTTCTTCGAGAGAGATCACCCTTTCCTCTCCCCACCCCTCCCCCCTCAACCCTACACTGCCTTCGCCGAGGCGAGCCTCCCGCTCTCCCTGTACCCCAGTATAGGACCAACCTCCTTCCCCTCTTTCCCCAGGGGCACGCAGTTCCCACCTTAAGCATGCCCCCCCCCCCTTGCCCATTTTTGTCTGCACTGGGACTGATATTAACCCACACACCAGCCCGTGCCCCAGAATAGGGCAACCCCCTACTCCGCCCCTACCCTCTTCGAGACATTCACACCCCAACTTGTGATGCCCCTGCAAAATAGAGTTCCCCCCTCCCCCTTCTTACCGTTCAGCCCTCCAGAGACGATCCGATAAAACCGAAAACACCCTACATCTTTAAGAACAACCGTTGAAGAAAGTGCAAGGCGGCTGTAAGACTATTACACTTATTCCCCTGGCCCTTGGACCAATCAATCGTTTGACAGCTCCTACCACATGCATATATCAGCAATTTAAAAGAAGCAAAATCTAATTATCGGAGAGGGTCTTCAAAATTTATGACTGTAATAGTAGAATACCAAAGTTTTCGGGTTCCAAAATTAAAAAATCATGATAAAAGTTTACTTGGGAATTTTAAAAATTATAGTCAAAATTAAAGGATAAGTAATTATAGAACAAATCCCTACGAATTGTGCTAGCGATTCAGAGTCGAGGCTTCCGTGAAGTTTGCTTAGTGACCAGGAGTGTATGTAGTTATGTATATATGTTTGTGTGTATGTGTGTGCATGTAGATGCAAATTTGGCTGATCAAATAATAGAAGAAGATAATAGAAGATAAGATTAAAAGTTTTTTTTCAAAAATTTGAGAAACTGATTATATAATTGTGTAAGCACTAGATTGGAACAAGAATATAGGAAATTCGAAGATGCAAAATTAAAATCAGTGAAATCAATTTGAAAAGGCAGCTGACGCGAAGGACGCCACACATGTTTGCACAAAATTCTCTTGCTCCATCGCCGCTGTCATTATTGCGCCGCTACTTGCTTCCGTGTCTTTAACCGATGAACCAACTCAAACGAACGCTTGAGACTGCCAACTCTTTTTGACGCTCCAGCTTATAATAAGCCCCCCTCCTCCCTTTCCACCCCTGCTTCCCAACCAACCTCCACTCGATTCACACAGGAGCATAGGAGCAGGGCCATTACCATGCCCAAGATCTCATGAAGACTATCCTAGTCACCTCAATAGCCTCCCCTTGAGCCTCCCCTTCTTCCAACGTGTCAACCCGCGACACCACATAAACGAAGCACAGAGCAAGAGACTTATTCAGCCTAGGTTATCAAGGCTGGAAGAACCCATAACCGAAGCGTCATGTCGATGGCTGCGCTAGATAACATCAACGGAACCTCGTGCCATTGCCTGCCGCCGTAGCCCCCGTTGCCCATATCAACTCCTCGATATTCCCTCGCATAGAGCCTCGCTGACAAGGCCCCACCAACTCACGAACCGGCCCATGTCGATAGCGGAGCGGCATGACGCTCGCGGAAATCTTGTAGTTGCGGAGGCTGCAAGGCCTATGCTTGTGGTGAGGGGAGAGATGCCTAAGGGATGATAGCCCCAAACTTGCCTGGATTTACATCTCCGTTGGGGACACGTCTAGGGGATAGGGGCCCGAAGGATATCTGCGAGTATGATTTTTGCTGATACCAACCAGCACGAAGAGCATTATGTGGTGACCACCCTATGAGTTGACGACGTTAATGTTTTTAGTTCCTTAAATGTTTTTAGCTCCAACAAGCCATGGCGCACAACAATAGTCGTCGATGGCGCCTTTTTTTTCTCTTTTTTTTTCCCAATTTGGACCAAATCTCGATTCACGTGTGTCACCCTCCCTCGATTGCAAGAATCGTATTAAATCATCATTTGCTGCCATGAAAATGCTTTTATTTTTTTCCCAAAAAATTGATGAAAATGACAATTTCAATGACGTGGTCCGCAATTGCATGAATGAAGTTTCTGCTATGAATTTCCTTTTTTTTTTTTCTTTTTCGAAAGTGGCAAATTTCGAGTGCCGTGATTCATCATTTTTTTTTTCTTCAATTTTCCTCTCTCATCCATCTTGACCAAGACCATATGTTTATCCTTCTCCTTCGAATCTCGATGGCATTTGTCAACATGTCTTCTTTCATCCTCCTCCTTCATGCTGGGCCTTCCCACCTGATTCTCTCTCTCTCTCTCTCTCTCTCTCTCTCTCTCTCTCTCTCTCTCTCTGATTGGATGTGGTGTCGAAAAAGCTCGACGGGATAAGTCGCAAATTGCAAAATTCTCCAAATCATTATTATCATTATAAAAGCCAAAAAAAAACAGCGCAATAAAAGACGTATATTGCAACAATGATTGTAATCTCTCCCTCGTCCTCCGCCATCCTCATCCTCCTCCTCCCTTTTTTTCTCGTTGCTCTATCTGCATCCTCTCTCCTCCTAGATTTGTCCTCGTCAATCCTGCCTTCACCCTTGTGATGCTCCTTCTTCATCCTCCTTCCTCTTTCTCCTCTTTTCTCCTCCTTTCTTTTCCTTCTCCCTTCATCCTCTCTCTTCCAGGATACATCGCGGCCCAGATACTCAGCTCCTTCATTATTCGGTTCATGCTGCGCTGGCAGCCCGTTGCATGTGTGTCTGTGTGTCACAACCCTGCCTTAATAATTGTGATGCCCCTTCCTTCTCGTGCGTCCTCTTCCTTTGTTCTCAACCCATGGCCACGCGATCGAAGAGGCTGGCCGACGATGATCTCGCCTGCTGCCTGCCACATCGGCAATCCATTCACGGTTGGAAGATCGAAGAGGCTGGCCGGCGATGATCTTGCCTGCTGCCTGCCACATCGGCAATCCATTCACGGTTGGATGATCACCATACTTTTTTTTTTTTTTTTTTTTTTTGTATGTATGTGTGTGTGTGTGTGTGTGTGTGTGTGTGTGTGTGTGTGTGTGTGTGTGTGTGTGTGAGTGCAACATGCAACCATAACAACCCATTTATGGGAATCTCCATAGGCCATAGATTTACCATTAGACTTGTACGCAAAAAGCATGGGATACATACCTTGACATCATCACCTTGAGACCATCATTCCTTGCATGTACAACTATAGGCAACATAGCATCCATGGGCGTGTTAGAAGAGAAGTTAAGACTGGGTAGAGCAGTTGAAGGAAGAGGAGATGGAGCGAGAGAGAGAAAAATAGGGAGCATCATGGCCAATGCCATCAACACCAGTCGGATTGCTGGTGGAGGAGCGGCGCATCCCCTAAAGCGTTTTTCGCTGCTTGCACCGGTCACGACTCATCAGAGGGTGAGAAACCTCTGGCTCCCAGAGTAGGTAGTGAGCGGGTACTTGTAGTGAGAGCACGATATTCAGTGTTCCGAGGGAACTTACCATATGCTCAATGAGATCAGCTTCAGCAAGGTGGTCATGAACGGGCACCAGGCCCGCCATATCTGCTTGCGAACTCGATCCTCAGTAGCCCAAAAAACCTTGGTCACAACGCTTAGACATTCCTGTCTTAGTCTGTCGACCACTGCTCACAGGTGTACTGTACGTCCACGTTTGTGGAGTTTACAGTAGCATGGAGAGAAGGGGAGGAAGAACGGGAGTGGAGAGATATGGAGCTTAGAGGGAGCGAGGGAGAAAGTGTGGAGTTGAGAGAGGATGGGAGAGCGAGAAACACACACGTTTCCTTTCTCAGGTAGCTATGGTGGTTGAAAGAGCCTCGCCTGTAGCACCGAGTTTGAGGTCGTGCGTATGAGGTAGGAGGAAGGAGATGGGATATAATGATAGATGGTGCTTATTGTGTACTTGTCGCCAACAGGGGGTTGTGCTGGTTGGGAGAGGTCCAAGCACCCATTGGCCAACATTTTTAGCAGAATGGGAGGCGGTAGGTTGTCGGGGTAGGCTACAGGGACTGATCGTGTTGAGATGGTCAAGGTGGGTAGGAGGCGTGGGGTCCATGTGATAGTATTGTGTAAGTGTTTTGAGGGTTTAATTGGACATGGAGAGGGTTAGGGGTAGAAGGTCCGTTTGCCTAATGTTGAGGGAGGATATGGCGTAAGGTGTTGGGGGATGTGTCTTATGGGGGTGTGCGTGGGTTAGCGAGAGGGGGATCAGGTCCGTAGGGTGAGTAGTTTGTTTGTATCAAGTGTGGAGTTGGGGTGGACGTGGGTGGGATCTGTGTGTATCTTCTGTGTGTATGCTCTGTGTCTTTTGTGTGTGGCGCATCTGTGTAGCTTGGTCTATGGCGTGTGGGCTGCTGCTGCAATGTTGTCCGTATGTGTGCGGTATGGTGTGTGTTGTTTGTTTGGTTTTGTGCAAATTTTGTTCATTCGTGTAGCGTGTGCAAGTTAGCGTCGGTAGTGACCTCTCTCAGGCTGGTGGAAAACATGCTTTTGCCAGGCAGTGTGGTGGAGTCTTGTCATGTTGTGTCGCTTCGTTTTTTGGCTTATCGGTTTATTTTTGTCTTTTTTTTTTTTAAACATATGTATTTTCGCAGGCGGGTGTTTTTGTTGCTGGTATTTTCCTATTCGTCGCAAGAACCCTTGTGGTGTATGCGTATACATCTGAAGCTATGCATGCATATAGATAAACATGCATATATATATATATATAAATGTGTATATATATACATATACATATGTATATATATTCAGCCTCCTGATGAGTCGGTGAAACTCCGACGAAACAGTTTGTCACAACCCCTCGTTTGTTGTCCTCTTCTCCCTCTCTGCCTACGGTTTACCGGGCAGTTCTATTTGACGATATATATGTGTATATATATATATATATATATATATCATCAAATAGAACTGCCCGGTAAACCGTAGGCAGAGA
>BFEA01000255.1:1356925-1373181 GCA_003427395.1 Chara braunii
GGCCATAGGGAAGGGAGGGCTTTTGGAATATGTGTGTTCCCATAGCGTCGTTGATGCCCTTGGATATGGCGCAGACGAAGGAGGATGACGTGGACGATGAGGAACGGAAAGCTGGACAATGACCAGGGAAAAGACGACGAAAACGGGGAGAATAACGAAGTCTGTCTTCTTTTTCTTTTTCTTTTTTCCCAGCTATGCCAGCGCTGAGCAGAAATGGGGAGAAAGAGAAAAAGGGAAACGAAAAGACAATGGTGTATCTGATAAGAAATGTATATATGAGCTATGTTTCCTGTCCTCTCCTCCCCCTTCCTCGTGTTCACTTCGGGACTGTACACTACTCCCCTTTCATTCGCTGCAAAACACTCAGTCCACACTACGCGTTTGGCAGAACTCTATGTGTGCAAAAAGAGAGAGAGAGAGAGACAAAGATCCACCTGGTTTGTGGTTCGCTTTTCTTGCCTTGCATAGACTGGGAACAAATTGTCTACACAGCTCCCTGTCCCCATTCCTCTCCTCCCCCTTCCACATGTTCTCTTCAAAACTCTCCACTGCTCCCCTTTCATTCACTGCCAAATACTCGCTCCACGCCGCAGCGACGCTGCGGAAGGTCCACTTGTAATAATAATAATAATAACAACAACAATAATAGTAATAGTAATATTAACATTAGTAATAATACTAGTAATAGTACTAATTAAATAATAAAGATAATATAATAATAATGGGTTATAAACGTTTTCTAACTTTTCTGCAGTACTGCTCTATGGGCACTTCCTCTTCCACGAGCGCGGATGGCTAACAGGCACAAATCAAGGGAAGGAGGGCAAGATTGCCACCTCCCAGAGGGAAAGGGGGGAGGGGGAGACGAAGGGGCGAGGAAGCTCCGAGTCGAGTAAGCATGCAGCCAGGCCTCTCTACATCTCAATATGCAAATCAGGGAACAACATGCAGTGTAGTCTCTGCACACGAGAAGGTGGACTCGGGCTGCATCTGGCTATTATTGCGATCAGGTGCATACAGGGAAGCCCGAGAACGAGTATGCCCCCAATTTGAGAGGGGAAAGCGAGCCGTTTTCAGTCGGATTTAATGGCAATTCTGTCAACCTTTTAGTGGAAAAACTGCAAAGAAAGCAAAACGTACAGCACGGCGTATGCCCCCACTTTGGGGAAAGAGAGTGGTTTACAGTTGGATTTCATGACAATCCTGTCATCCTTTTATTAGAGAAATGGCAAAGAAAGCGGAACGTACAGCATCGCTAACGCCACGCGGCCCGTCCTCGGGGCAGCTGCCGGCCGCTATGCCCGGCGCTTCCTGCTGCTTGTTGTATGCCTATAGGAAGAGGTGGGGGAGCCGGGAAGGGAAAGAGGAAGAGAAGAGCTACTGAGGCTGTCCATCCTGCCGATTAACGCCGATTAACCCTGTTGGCTCAAAATCACGGAGCGATGACATGGCAGCCAGCGAGTTAACATGGTCACACATGGACTATCACCACTGAATGTGGCCAAACCTACGACCAGATGCATTCTATCGACGCCGTCCACACGCTAATAAGAAAGCTGCAAATGCGCCCAAACCAGTGTCAATCCTGTTTCAACAGGTCAATGAGAAGGGCAGCTAACCAATCCTGAACCAGCCACCGAACTTAATCACCAGGAAGATTATAACATTAGTGGCGCCCCCCAGCAACGCCATCTTCATACATAAGAGCAGGATCTCCAGGGGCATGATTCCCCCCTGGCCATAATTAGGCATTTCTGACCGTCAGTTCTGCAGATCAATGGCCAAACCGTTCCACAATGGTGGAATCTTATCTCGGAGCGTGCTAACAGCAGGGCATTTCCTCGATGTAAAACAACATGGCCGCAACGGTGGCCGCAGTCAGTTAGAAGAAGGCTTGTAGCGCATACTGACACTGAGAAAGCGCTACCTTTCCGACTGAAGCTAGGGCTGCCCAATTGCAGCCGCGCGCATTCAGGAAGAGGAAAGTTCCCACTGTGTGGATGCCCTCAGGCCATACTCACACTAGCACTTATCTAAATGCATCCGACTGCAATTACGCCTACACCTGGATGCATCTGATGGTAATCATGTCCAGAGTGCAGTTGAAAAAGTCCTAGTGTGAGTATGCCCTCAGTATACATAGTATGGCCTAAGAGATGGACGACAAACATAGACTACCTACTAACTACGAAGAGCTGATGAATGATGAACACATGAGCACAGACACGCACGATAGCAGCCGGGATGTCTTGGTAACATGTCCCTGTCCCTTCAGCCGAGTGCCATGTGCCGAGTGCCGATCGCCAACATGTCCCTGTCCCTTCAGCCGGCCCATGATTCACGCCCCATGGGTATCTGGTCAAGTCTGCAGCAAAGGGTGGCTTGTTCGCCCTGTTGGCTGTGGTAGCCGTCAAACTGTTTCCTAACAGGGCGGCAGAAGGTTTCCCACCATTGCCGCATCACTTAACGGCAATGGCAAGGGTGCGCCCCACGTCTTATCTCCGTGATTGCGCAGTGGAGCATAGCATCCCCGTCCCGTCGTTGGCTAAAATAAACGTTGTCGAACTGATTCATAACTGGGCAGCAGTTTCCCGCCATGCTTGCAACACATGACAGGGATCCCATGGGATCACTCCACGTCCCGATCTCTTTTGCCGACCCATGCCTTACGCCCCACGTTACCTCTGCGACTGTGCAGCAAAGAATTCCTTCCCCATCCCAGCTGGCTACATAGCCCGCGACGAACTGATCCGTACGCAGCAGGGCTGCCAAAGGCTATTCAGCACTGCTGCACCGCTATCCCAAGCGATTGCATCACTTTCCGATCCCTTCTCCCGGCCAATTGCCTTGCACAGATGCTATCTCTGCGACTGTGTGGCGGAGCATAGCGTCCCTTCCCAGTCCCCATTCGCAAGCCGTTATCTAACTGATGCATAAAAGTGCTGCCCAAGGCTTTACCCCCCGCCGTTGCTGTGCCCCACTTGTCAGTGATCCCGAGGGACCGTTCCATGTCCCGATCACGATCCCCTCTGCCGACCCATTGACTCCGCCTCGTGCTATCTTTCCAACTCTGCAGTCAAGCATAGCTTCTCTGCCCCCCTTGCCCCATTGGCTAGCCCCATTGAACTGATTCCCTGAGTCCGCAGAAGGTGTCCCGCCCCTGCACCTCGCTTGACGGCGATCCTGCCGGATCGTTACACGTCTTGATCCAAATCCCCTCTGCCAGCCCATTGTCTTACGCCTCATGCTATCTTTTCGACTGTGCCGCAGGGCATAGCTTCTCTGCCTCCCCTGCCGTGTTGGCTATCCGCCGACGAATTGATCCCTCCAGTCCACAGAAGGTGTCCCGCCATTGCTGCACCGCTTGTTGGCGGTCCCAAAGCTTGTGATGCACCTCTGTGTCCAACAGGCCCATGTCCTCATTGAAAGTCAATATCTTGTACGGTCGAAAATACCCCATCATGCCCTCCTTGAACCACATGTCCACAATGTAAGACGGTGAAACCCGGTGCTTGGATGACGATGAATACCAATCATAGAAGTACTCATTTAGGAACCCTTCCGCATCAGGACCGCGAATGTTCGGCAACAGATTAGCCTTTTGCAGAAGATCCTGGAATGTCTCCGTGCATGGTTGGATAACCAAAACCCTCGAGGAGAATTGATCAGGGGGAAACACAGCAGGGCCCGCCGCAAATGGCTGATAATCAAAGAGCGAATTTACATTGTCAACAAAGAGGGACATGGGATTGACGTAGACCACCTTCGCCCACTCCGTGAGATTCCAAAGATAGAGGACATTGAACTCCTCGCCAAGAGTCACTATGCCACTGTCACCTGTCTTCTCCTTCTCCTCTTTTCTCGCCGATTGTTCTGGTTGTGAGATGTTTCCTTGGGAGGGTAGAGCCAGTTCCTTGATGCCAGTGCTCAGCTTCTTGCCTGATTCCTCCCCGCCGCCATTATTTGTACCGTTGGACCCCATGTTGCTTTCTTGAAGCTGGTTCAACCGCCTACCACCAAGGCGTACCTGAAGGGGCGGGACTACTTTAACTTGGTCAAATAAGGGGACTAACGGGTCCCAGAGATCCTTCCTAAGTCCCGAGGGCACCATCAGCATAATGCGTCGGGAAGGATTATTTGATCCATGGTGTTTACGATAGGACGCAGCCCAAACGGCAGCAGCCGCCACCGTTCTCTCAGTAACAAGAGTAACGAGCACCTCGTCTTTAGGGTCAGTCCACAAAGGAATTAGACTCCGGACTGGAGAATGCCGGGGCCGGGGGAGGGGGGAAAAGGATGGAGGAGGAGTAGGAGTGGAAGTGGCGGCGGCAGAGGAGGAGGGGACTGTAGGTGGTTGAAAATGGCCTCCTGCCATTTTAATTGCATCGTAGGCGGGATACCATTCTGGGTGAGGAAGGAAACGTACCGGAGACACCAGTTCTGGCGGGTCAATTGGAGCCCATGAGTTCTGTTGCAAATCGGCTGCCAAACCTCGCCAAGCCGTGCACCAGACGTTCCCACAGGTAGTCATGTTCGGGTTCCACGGTTTGAACCACGGGTTAGCAAAGTGAATCACTCTGATTGGCCCCCCTCTTCGTTCTGAAACTCCTCCTCCTCCTCCTGCTGACGATGACGACTTTGATGACGATGATGAGAAATCTCTGTCCACGTACAGGAACTCGTCGGCCCGATTTGCATCGAACCATTGCGGTGAATGGTAATGACTTGGGAAGTTCACAATGGTGTTAAAACGGAAATGCAGCCTATGCTCGCTCGGCATGTCGTACCACCCGTCGAAGTAAGAGTTGAAAAAACCCTGATCACCGTGATTATAAGATGGCAATCTTGAGGTGGCTGACGCCAAGTCGGTGTACGTGGCTTGTGACGGTTTCAGGACCATCAATCCACTATTAAACCGATTGCCTATGTATATGTCAGGCGCCGCTGCCGGCTCTGGTCGATCGAACAGCTCGTCCAGGTTGTCCAACACTAGCATATCAACGTCAAGGAAGACCACCTTCGAGTACTCTGTCAACAGCCATGCATTGATCTTGTCAAACCCTACAACCCCATTAGGATTTTCAACCTTGTTCACAACCTTCACCACATCGTAATGCGCAAACAACGCCTTCACCATCGTAGTGGTCTCATCGTCGTCCATTCCTGGTCTATACACTTCTGCCGCCGCCCTCTCCCCTTCCTCTGTCCCGTTCCTGGCCGTCCTCTCCATCTCCCAGTACTTCTCCACAATGGGTTTCAAATCGCCCATCGAACTGCTGACCATCAACACGAGATGGTGTGCAGTTCCTGCGCTTCGCAAAGACTGCGCAAGCACCAGCGCTGTCCTAATCAATGACACGGAGCTGACCAAGGTGGCATACGCGTACCTCTGTTGTTTGACCACGATGTGTTCCCCAACCACTCTCCGCACTTGCAATCGCGTTGACGCATATGTTTCACAATTAACCAAGTAGGAGTGCTTCTCGCACACTGCCTCTTGCTCCACCTGTGCTGCGACCATCCCATGGTTGTACTGCAAGGGCATGCCGCCCCACAGCCGCACGAACTCGGCAATACAGTCGGCCCGGGCCACCTGATGGCCCTGCTTGCTCGACACCGCGCCGTTAATCAGGTGCTTCTGGGAGTTGCGCGAGTCCCCCCAATCTCTCGTCTTGCCTTGGACAAGGAGAGGTGACAGGTGGCTGAGGTTGGAAACGAGGAAGTTCATTGCTATGTCCTCGCAATTGGACCCCTTCTCGACGTACTCCCGCACCCCCGGCGCATTATGGCAGGTGTACATGTACAGGTATTCGGTGGACAACACCATAAACTTCGTGAGCATCATGGAGTAGAACTCGCGAGAGTACATATACCTCCAGGCATGCGTGTTGGGATCGAGCCAATGCGCTCTCGGAAAGAAACCGACAATGCGTGCACGATTCTCCCGCCATACCGTTAGTGCAAACGCTAAACTCTCTACCTTCTCCAATCCGATGTCGTCGTCCGCAATGATAATCGCTGCAGTCTTGATGAATTCGCGGGGAAGAAAGCGGTCATTGAAACTCAGCGAATTCTGCCGAATGACGCGGATTGGAGCGCCATCGCTCGGGAATTCGCGGTCTTGCGGAGCTGTGTTGTTGAACCAAAGGACAAAGATTTCACTGACAACTGGGCTACTGGAAAACATGCGCAAATTCTCACGCAGAAGAGGTAGCCGAGACTCCAGGCAACTACTCACTAGAATCGTCACTTTGTCATCTTGTAGATCGGATACAGCAGGATAGCGACTTCGATCGCATACGCCATTCCCCGAGGAGACATTCACCTTTACCACCTCTTTCCCCTCCGTCACCTGTTTTGCCTCCACCACCTCCTCCTTGGCCTTCAAGTCATTCCCTCGCTGCTGCTGCTGAGTCTGCAGAGTCATACTCTTAACGCTAGGAGGCGCGCTGATATTGACAACTGAACGAGAGTGCACATTGGTGGCCACAGTCATCATACGTTGGTGGAGATTGGTAGCCTTCGCCTCAATCATCGGTTCAGAGGCCGAGGAGTGCGAGGGGGTAGCATAAGCCATAATACGCGAGCGCGCATTTCGTGTGTAGACAGCGGCAAGCCAGCATGACCAGCACAAACCGAGGAAGAGAAAGAATACCCAGATCAAACGGGGGAAGGATCTGAAAGACTGAAGACGGCCCCTCACTCCGGGGCCATGTTTCGGACACCAGGTATCCATACTGAGGACAATGGAATAGCCAGCAGCGGGGCCGCTTGGAGGCAGGGGCAGGAGTGAGGGTGGGCGCGGCGGTGGGTGCCAGGGCTGGGGCCGGGCGTGGGTGAGACGGCCAGGGGGCGGGGGGCGAGGGCAAAGTGGGGGTAGAAGAACGAATCAAAAGCTCCTTTCCTCCCTCCCTACTGACCCTTCTGGCAAATGACAAGATGGGTCGTCCTTCGCCACCGCAGTCTCCTTCTCGCAAATCGAGCCTCCCTACTCGCCTTGCCAGCCAAGTTTAGTTTGTGTTAGTGGCTGTGCATCCACCTCCCTTGGTCTGATCACAGCCCTCTCTCTCATCTCTCTCTTTTCTTATTTGCATTCCGTCCACTTGAACACCCTTGGTAAGCATTCATGCGGCCCATATTCCTCTCTCTCTCTCTCTCTCTCTCTCTCTCTCTCTCTCTCTCTCTCTCTCTCTCTCTCTCTCTCNCTCTCTCTCTCTCTCTCTCTCTCTCTCTCTCTCTCTCTCTCTCTCACCCCCCCTCCCCCTTCAAACACTCACAGAGGCACGCACACCTGTTTGTTTCCTTCACCCCTTGCACATGTACTCGCCGACCCTTGCTCTTTCATGTCCTCTGCCCTCTCGTTCAGTTGGTCTATCACTCTCAGCAGACCCGTTTTCGACCGCCCAGAAGCAATCCCTTGTCCACCCTCCACTCTAGCTCTTGACCTCCCTCCTTGCAGCTGCTTGCCATGTGTCAAAGGGAGTTCTCCATTTGCCAAAGGAGGAGACGGCATCACCTCTCAGCCTCTGCAACTGGCTGCTTGCCATCAGTCCTAGGGAGTTCCCGGTCCCTGATGGAGAGAACGAGTCGCCTCTTGCCCTCTCCCGGCTACTTGGATTGGTCTTGCAACTGCCTGAACACCTTCTCTATTCCAGCCCTCTGTCCCAGAAACAAGCCCAGACATCAAGGATATCGAAACCATCAGAAGGAGGGAAGCGACAATGAAATTGATTCCATGATCATCACCAACCCATAGCAATTGTGACTATTTGCGCTGCATGTGCTGTAATTGAGCACACAAATGCATCCCTCAAAGTGCAGGTACCCAAGCATGCACTCAAACTGGCCTCCATTCAATCCCATGCCCATGCGGGGTTACTACTCCACCCCAAAGCTCAAGCACTGTCCCTTTCTCTTTCGAAAGCTGAAGACAGTGCCTATGAGCTGGCTGCTCGGCAACGCTAACTAAACATATCCACAAAGAGAGGAGAAACCAGCGATTGAATTCATCGATTGGGCTTTGCAGGCCAGTCATCCATCGACTTGCGGGTGAAGTGCACCGAACACCCATGCGTGCAAAGGTCCCTCACTGCCATTACTCCTGCCTGACCAGCCACCCAGGTTGCCCTTAGCCTACAACAGAACTACACCACACAAACGCAATGCTGCACAGACATGAGCACACGAACATGCACCAGAGCAGTGTACACGCATGCATGAAAAGGAGTTGATCTTCTCCTATCGCTTCAAAGCACTGCTCTCTATGCTCAGACTGTTTACAAATAACTTCTCAGGGTGCACGCACAACAGCTGCAGACGCAGAGATGGACACATCAAAGCACATGCAGACCATTCATGTGTCAAATGAAAAAAAGGGAAACGCAGAGGGGACCAAGACGTTGTTGCCTGTTATAACTGTTAATTACATCTGGGTTTCATTCGCCCCTCACTGTTTTCAAAATTGCCCTACTGTCTTCCCCCGAACAGAAATATGCCCCTTCATTGTCACTGTACTGGGACTGAAAGATGTCCCAAAGGCAGCTATAATGACTGGGCGTTCTATTGGGGTGAAGACAGCAGTCAGAATGCCTCGAGGCGAATTCCAGACTTGCTCCTGAGAATGACGAGCAAATGCATAATATGCATCAGCACGTGCAGTCTCTGAAATTTTGTTCTGGAGTTTTCAAATGCAGAAGGCCACTATTATATCCTATACCCCAATAAAAGGAGTGATTCCACACCATGCTATTCCTCTGCCAACGCGCTAAGTCTCCTACTGCGAGTGCCGTCCCAATGCCAGTGGAGCTCTAATCCGGACTAAAGAAGCAGACTCAACCTCTGTGCAGGTACACACTGGAGCTCGAATAGAGAACTCCAGCAGAAGGCTGACACTGACACGATCCCCTGGGCCAGACCGCAACAATGCAATTTGTATCTTTAAAAAAAAATACGCCATCATGGACGAAAAAAAAACGTCCAGGTTCATTCATATCTTCGTGTGAAGCTGTGAATACAGCAGCGCCGGGCCCTACTTGCCCCCCTAAGCTGTGGCCAAACCACTCCAACACCCTTACCACCTTTCCTCCATTCTCCAAGTTCTGTCAGATAAAGGGTGCATTTATATATTCCACTCAATTTCTAGATCCATTCCTATCATGCACACCAAAGTAAGTTTTTTTTTTAAGACTTTTTCACCATTATATCATCAATTTTCCAGAGACATTATTGCTGCCGATCAGTTCGCAATCCGCCCCTCATCGGCTATTTTCCCGGTCAAAGTCTTCCCCCTGTAATGTCAGTCTTATCCACAGTACATCCCCCAGTGTGCATCGGTTTTCATTTTCCAAAGCCAGACCCCCCCAAGTACAGCCGTAAACCTGCCCCCTGCCCCCTTCCCCCCCCAACTATGCCTCTACAAGGAGATATTAACGGAGCCGAAAATTCTCACAAAGGCACGTAATTTTCGATCATGCGAGCTCCCAACATCCTAGGCTGCACGTAATTTTCCATCAGGGTTGTAGGTCCTGGGACCCACAACCTTCAAGTACGAGCTCAAAGGAAGCAGAAGGGCCAACCCCCTGATATTTACTAGGATAACAACAAGATGCAAGAATGCTTTTTTTTTTTTAACCAGTGGCAGAGGAACGGCAGGGAGAGAAAAGGAAAGACGCTGAAGGAAGGGGGGGAGGGTTGTGGGTCCCAGAGGGTTGTGGGTCCTGGGACCCACAACCTTCACAGTACGAGCTCCAGGGAAGCAGAAGGATGGACCCTCATGTTTGTACACTAAAACAAAAACGAGATGCAAGAATGTCTTTTTTTTTTAAACCAGTGGCAGAGGAGTGGCAGAGAGAGAGAAGGGAAAAGACGCTGAAGGGAGAAGGCGTGGTGGGCACAGACAAGGGAGAATGTGGTCGATAGGAAGGCGAACTGGTGAAGTCGTGAAGGCCAGAGAAAAAAAACAGCTGCTTAACAAAGGGAGAGAATACAGGGGAGCAGCAAGAGGACACATCAGCAGCATAGATCTCAATCTGTACACGCACAAGCCTTGTCAGAGATCACCTGGAGAATACTTCACTCTTGGTCTACATTGCAATCCGATTAGGGAGAGACTGGGACAAGAATGGGGGCAGAGAGCTGTTGGGCACTGGTGTGGGTGAAAGCATGATAGCACAAAGGTTAGCTGTCTGTTGTTAGCTGTTGGGCACTGGGATAACTCTCATAACAATGGCCAGGGCGATGGTCGCCGATTAGGGAGAGACTGGGACAAGAATCGGGGCAGAGATTCGGCCAGAGATGGAGACTGGGCCAGGGACTGGTCCTGGGCCTGGTCCTGGACCTGGGATACAGGAAGGGAAGGATAGCGCTAAGGATCGGCGGGTCAAGGATCAAGCCAAGGATTCGATCAATGGGCCCAAGATCCTTCCCATGGATCGGCCCAAATATCAGGGAATGGATCGAGCCACATCTTCTGGGCCCAAGGATCGGGCACTAGGGGAGGGGCAATGATTAAACCCACAGAGAATTGGGCCAAGGAGGATCGTTTTAGGGGAGACATTCAGAGGCGGCGATAGTTGGCTAAAGGGGTTTAGGGGAGACAACAGAGGAAGGCCGTCGCCCTTGTGGGGGGGGGGGGGGGGGAGAAGAAAGAAAAGGCAACAGAGGTTTAAAAGAGACTACCGTCTTCCCCCGAACATAACGCACCCTAAAAATGAATGTATACAAGCTATATTTCCGGCCAGATACCGCCAAAATGAGGGTGCGCTGTGTTCGGGAGAAGACAGTAATATTGGGGGAGATAGTTGGAGGAGGAGGCCATGACTTACGTGAACATGGCACAACAGGACGAGGATATGGATGGGGAAACTACATGTTCAGGAACGACGCAATGCGTTTGGCTAAAGATAAGACCCCTCTCTCTAATCCGTCAATCCTGGGGTCTGAATCCCTTTCTTCCCCATTAAGGGGGGGGGTAATTGGAAGTCAAGACTTACAAATGAAAAACAAAAGAGGCTGACGGCGAAGGCAGGGATATCATGGCAATCATGGAAGCAAACGGCCACACACACACTCAGACACATATATATAGAGGCTAGTTGGCTCGCCCGGTCATGCAACACAACCCGGGCAAGTCGCCCGGGAGTCAGCTGCACGGGGCAACCCCGTGCAGGCAAAAATCAGCCCTTTTTTATTTTTCTGGGTGGAGGTTTTCAGAGGATGGCCAGAGGCGGCCAAATCCAGGCTCCTTTATTTTTTTTCGAGCGTTGGCTGTCAAGGGGTTGGGAAGGCGGGGGTATAAATTGGTTTTAAAGGGGGCTAAAGGGGTTAAAGGAGGGTGGCCTTCGTCTGATTCTGTTGTTTTCTTTTCTATCTTCGATTCTGTAAGGAGTTCTGATGTGACCCTCAGCCAAAAGTCGTTTCTATTCTACGCTACGTGGTTCACCCGTCCGTGCAGCATATGGCAGTGCGACTCGGGCAAGTCGCCCGGGGTCCAGGCAAAAATCGCCTTTTTCAACAAAAAAAAATTGGGTGGAGGATTTGTGAGCATGGCCAGAGGGAGTCCGAATCCGGCTTTCTTTCTATTTTCGAGCCTTGGCTGTCAATGGGGGGAGGGGGGGGGAAGGGGGGTATAAATTTATTTTTGAAGGGCTCAAGGGGTTAAAAGAGGGTGACTTTTGCTTTTTCATCTTCGATTCCTTGTCGAATTCTGATGTGACCATCAGCCAAAAGCCATTTTTGTTGCGATTCTACACAACACATTTCTTTTCTGGAATTTTTGAATTTTATTTCTCTTTTGGGGGGCCCGCTGGGGCTGCCCAGAACTCTGCCGGGGGTTCACGCCCGGGCAGGCACCCAGGCAAGTATCCGTTAACAAGTTGGGCGCCCGGGCACCCGGACAAACAGCCGATATATATATAGATATAGATATATAGTCACATAACGACGACCTAAAAGAGCGCATAATACCGTCATGATTCGACCAAATCCCAGAAACTTTATAAGATAATGGTAATTGATTATTAGAATTTGTAAAAAAACCTATAAATACTAAATAGAGAAATCAGAAGATATATGTTTTGACGATATACGGGTACTTAAAAGGGCAGTGGTTGGTGGTCCCCCCCACCTCAGGGTATCAGTTGTCGGGCAGTCGTTGATGCTTAACCACAACCGGGGTTAAGGTGGATTATCACTTACACTGTAATCATAAGTTTAGGGGATTCTGCACTGTTGAGGGTTCAGCCTCCTCCTAATGATGAGTAGATAGGTGAAATTCCGACGAAACAGTTTGTCACAGCCCCCTCTCGTTTGTTGTCCTCTTCTCCCTCCCTCTCTGCCTACAACAAACGAGGGGCTGGGACAAACTGTTTCATCGGATTTTCACCGACTCATCAGGCGGCTGAACCATCTGCAGTCTGCACAATCCCGTATCCGATGATGATACTGTTAAGTGATAATCCACCTTAACCCCGCCACCAACTATAGTCAATGCTGCTATCTTTCACCCTCGGGAACTCACTGCGGTTTGCATAAAACTCTCCGCAGTCTGAAGCCTCCCCTAACCCATGATACTAAATGGATAATACACCGTAACCCCGGTTGAGGTTAAGCATTGATATATATTTATATATATATCGTAGAAAAGAACGACCGGTTGCAAACCACCAGTCCTGACCGACCGGTCTTTCCTCACCCAAAAAAGTAGCGCGCACATGTCCATTTCACTTTTTTTTTCTCTTTCTTTTGCATTTCGATTTCTTTTCCTCTTTCTTTGCACTTCATTTGTCTCTCTCTTTCTTTGATGCAGTTGATACAAAGATCAGGTCGACCGCGCGCGTAATTGCATGGGGGTTGGGGTTGGGGTTGGGGTTGGGACAGAAAAAGCGAAAGGACGGGAAAAGCGAAGGGAACAGCAGAGAAGGGAAACGAGAAGACACAAGTGATGAAGAAGAAGACGAAGAAGAAGAATAGTGGCAAACAGGTGGAAGAAGCCAGGGATAGGATAAGCGGGGAAAGCAGAAGGTGAGAGCAATTCAATATAGAGAGAGAGAAATAGCGAAAAAAAAAAAAAAAAAAAGGAAAAGAAGAGCAATAAACCCGTGTTGTATTCGAATTTCGAAGAGAAATGGTGAGAAAATAACAACAAACCGTAATATACAGCAACGTCGTGCAACGACTGCATTTTCGCATTGCTGTTTGTTGTTGTTTTTCCACCATTTACCCCCGAATACAACACGGGTTTACTGCTCTTTTGTCCTATCATTTTCCTTTGTCCTTTGTCTCGTAGCGAACAATTCCCTCAGGGATTCTTATTATTAGGATTTGTTTCTTTTTCTTTGCCTCAGGGATATTTTTTTTTCCTTTGCCTCAGGGATTCTATTTTTTTTCCCCTCAGGGATTCTTATCTTACTGCAAATGAACCTCACGTACGGAATAGAGATAATTACAAAGAGAGAAAGAGAAGGATGTCGATGGGTGAGCTTTGAGACTTGGCGCCTTCTTTCCGTAGTGACGACACAGAGAGAGAGAGAGAGAGAGAGAGAGAAGGAGAGAGAGAGAAGGAGAGAGAGAGAGAGAGAGAGAGAGAAGGAGAGAGAGAGAAGGAGAGAGAGAGAGAGAGAGAGAGAGAAGGAGAGAGAGACAGAAGGAGAGAGAGAGAGAGAAGGAGAGAGAGAGAGAGAGAGAAGGAGAGAGAGAGACTAGAGATGGAATGTGTTCAACAGACGAAGAAGGATTATAGGGCACGGACGGGATACGACAGAGTCAAAATAGGATATTAAGGGGGGAAAAAGCTGTGTGACAAGGTCAAAGAGGGGAGAGGAAGAGTGCGAAAAAATCAGACAAAATGACAGAGGACGAAGGAAGCTGACAAAGAAAAAAGAAGGAACAGGCTAGGAGCAGATCCAGAGAGATGGAAAGAATAATTTAGAGATAAACGAGGCAAGAAGGTGAAGAACAACGATGAAAGAAGGATGCAGAGAAAAAAAAAAAAGATTAAAAGCATATTACGATGTATCCGAGAAACCTCTGCGAAACATGCAGGTAAACAAGAACCCGGCGAGAAGAGGCGGCGGGCATAAACGAGAAGAAGACGGAAATGTCGATCTAAGAGATCACGAGAAGAGCCGAGATGAAGGCGAGACGAGAGATAAGAGGAGATGGAGACTGACGGAGTGTGACGGAGAGTGACGGAGAGTGACGGAGAGTGACGGAAGCAGCTGACGGAAGGTGACGGAGGAGGACAGAAGCTGACGGAGGGTGACAAAGGTGAACGAGAGAATTGTCCCAACCTTCCAATTCTGATGAGAGGCTCGAACGATCGACCCGGCGACCCATTCCAGGCGACAAAATCCGACGACTACTGTAAAAACCCCTGTTCCGTCCCATGTATATATGATTACCTAGTAGGTATGGGGGGGGGGCTGTACTGGTCATCACCGAAATGAGGGCCGCAGCGGCCCCAGATGAGGGGGTGTGACGCCGTGAGGGGTTGTCCTGGGAGGGTGCCGGGAGTAGCAGGCGAGAGACACCTCCGTGCCGGAAGGGTGCGCAGAGAAAAGGTACAGACAAACGGCCGATCCACTTTTGCCTGTGACTCTGTTTCTCCCGTCGCTTCCTCCACGGCGACTTCACGCTCTCTCTCTCTCTTTGAAGCCAAGCAAGGACGCATGCACACACACACACACACACACACACACACACTCTGTACAGACAAAGGAAAAGGAACGGCGGCCGCAACGCTTCCAGTAAATCAAACGCGGCAGCACGTTCACTAAACGCCTATAGAGTGGAGTGCACGTCGGCCCCTCGTCTTCTCCCCACGACCGCTTTTTTTTTTTTTTTTTCAGTTCTGACCGCTCTTTTCACGTCACACTCGCATATTTCCACACACACATTTCGAGGCGACCGCTCTTTTCACCTCGCACTCGCATATTTCCACCCATTTCCATTTCCTCTGGGCTGGGCTGGGCTGGACTAGAGCGTGCCGCCACCTTCTCGTACCTCTCCGCGCCGGCCGCAGCAGCTGCATTGCACACTCATCCGGCGGCATCAGTTGGGCACGCAAGCGGCATTCACGAGATCTTAGGCTCAATCCCCATTGGCCTCACGTAGCTTCCTGGGCAAAGTTGGCGCCCGCCACCTAGAGAAAGGCCGTTGGTCCCCCTGAGCAGCATTGACCCGGGACTGCTGATGTTCGTAGCGGGAGGAGACCGGAGGGGAGGCTCAGCGACTGGCCCATTGAGCTTCGGTCCTGATGCGACCGGCTGACCCCTGGCCTGTATCGCCCACCTGCTGTAGCAGGTTTAGCACCTGCTGGTGGGTGCAGCACCTGCATGTTTGCTCGTTGGAGGCTTGAACACGGATGTGGCTGCTACCGTTATACTATAATGACAATGAAACTACTACAATGACAAAGAAAAAGGCCTGAAAGGCCATCCTGTCCTCGGGGTGGGTCCCTTGTCCAGTGACGTCATGGCTCTCTCCGCCTTTGCCCACAATTCTGGGTTTTCTGATGCCTTTTGCACATGCACCCCTTTGACATGTGGTTTGCATGGGGCGCCCCCTAACCTATGTTTTCTGTTGGAGATGTCTTGGTCGCTCAAGTTTCTAAATGTTGCGTTGCAGGTTCTGACCACCTGCCTCTTCTTCTATAATTTCTTTTGCACCCGACAACGAGGGTGCATTCCAACCGAATAACGCTGCCCGAATGGGTGGTACACTAAGTGGCGCCAGGCGCGACCTTTGTTCCTTTCAACGGTCGACTTGCTGCAGGGAGGCCTGAGGTCGACTTGCTGCAGGGAGGCCTGAAGGTGGTGCTTATGCGCGGTAATTGTTGCAAAAGCCGATCCAATGTTGGTGGTTGATCAGGCTAGACAGAAATGGACCCTGGTTGGCTCACCTGCGATCAGGGCTGTTGTGAACCGTCAGTGTGTATCATGGCTGGTAAAAGGGGACCATGTGACTGCGGCCTTCTTAACGCCCCGGTGTCGGGCGCATCGGTCCGGCACCGCACGGGGGCAGCGCGGGACCCTCCCGGCCGCGTCACGCAGGAGTTGGTTTTCATAACCCTTCGTCGCAATATACATGGAGCTTCCGCAAGCCGCTCCGGCCGGGTGCGCCAGCCATACCTCTCGCGAGCCCCTATGACAGGATAGGGCCTATGCGAGGCACGACTTACCTACACCTTATGGGAGCTGTCACCTCCCTTCGGTGGGCGTATCCCCGCCGAGCTACCAGTCCACAGTACGAAAGCTAAT
>BFEA01000255.1:1378932-1395841 GCA_003427395.1 Chara braunii
TATAAGAGACAGCTCTCTCTCTCTCTCTCTCTCTTTTCACAATTCTACGTAGTAGTTCACTGTACCTCAGTCGGGGGTAAAGCCACGAGTTAGTATTTCGAAGGTCATCCGGAGGAATAAAGGCTATCAGCCAACATGCAGAATCGTTGCGCAACTCACCATCCTATGTGCGACGAATCTTCCGCTAGAGCATGGGTAGGTGCACTTCTGAATAGCCTGCCAATGTGCAAAATGAGAAGGAGCCTCTCACAAAAACATAAGAAGATACATTGCGACGAACAAGTATATATTGAAAAGGAACCACGGTGTGGGTATGAACTAAGGAGGCATCATGAGCAAAAAGTCACCACGCCTGCGAGAGAGATAAAGAGAGGCTACTTTCGTTGATAGGGCGAGCAAAATCGGCATGAATCTCTCGACAGTACATGGAAACACGCATTGACTTCCCACCATGCGCGCAAAGCTACTTCCATTGATAGGATGAATAAAATCGTAATGGATCTTCCGTTAGAACACGGGAAGATATGCCGCTATATTGTGGTTCCTTCCAGTCAACAAGCAACAACCTCACGACTGACTTCACCTCTTCTGCAACTGACAAGGATCGAACATTCCGCCAAACAACGGCTAGGTGCATGGACTTTGCCTACAACCCAACCAACCTTGACGACAAAGACGGACCCAACAGTGTTTACGGTCACGATAATAAGGAGCACAACGAACGAACTTCGCCACAAGGCCCGCAACAACAGGTAAACATACTTACCTTTCCCTTTTTTTTTCCTTTCCTTGTCGCTGGTCCGAATGGCTACCTCGATCTTTCGATCGAGATGCACAATCACCGTGGAAAAAAAAACGCACCACTATGTAGATCACCGAGTAGCAATCTCCGCAGTAAACACAATCATCGAGATCGAGATGACGAACGACTTCGATAAAAATGCAGTTCACAAGCACCAACAAAGCAGGCACTCCAGCGTCCACCAAATGTGCCTTTTGAAAATGAATCTTCCGTTGGAACGTGGGAAGATACACCTACCGAACCCACACTGTCGTCCCCTTGCTCCCTCCAAGCCTCAGGTATGTGTGCCCCACCTTCCTCTAATTCTTCCTTCGCTCTTTCTCTCTCTTCATCTCCTCCTCACCTCTTCAATCGTCCTTATAACCTTTCTCAACATCTTGTTCCTCTGTTTCGTGTCCGCAGATCTGCCATTGTTAATTGTTATTCGTCGATCGTCGCGAGCCTATTGCAATGGCAAAAAAATGAGGACAAACCTTCCCCTTGAGTCAGGGAAGGTTCGTGCAATTAAGGTTGCTCTCGGTAGGTCTGCTACCGGGAAAGATTAGGAACGTACCTTCGTTGGAGCGTGGGATCATATACCACCATAAGGGCCGCTAGAACCTGAATCGACCACCACGAAGAGAGACACAATCAGGATCAGGATCATGACTGAGCGGCACAAGGGCCATGGCGACGAACATAAGCAATGATAGTACCACCACTGCGTGCACGATTATCAGAGCGGAGGTGATCCCGATGGGTCGTACAGTTACTGATCTTAAAGACTACGATTAGATGAAATCAAAGACCAGGAAGAGGACCGCGGTGGGGATAAGGTCAACAAAAAGAAAGATGACCACGGTCATGAGGAGTTGCCCGATCACCACGAGCGGTCATACGATCATCAGACACTAGTGTGCTAAAAAAAAACAAAAAGAATCTTTCGTTGAAACATGGAAAAATACACCCCACGCGCAGCATCAATCCTCCATAGCGTCAAGACCATCGACCAACTTCAAATTATGGCTTTGCCATCTGATTCGCCCTGGTCAATAATCTTAAAGTCGACTTTTACTTCGCTCGTTACTGTTGAGAAACGGGTGAGCTTCACATTTCTCCCCATTGCATCCGTCTTTGTCTTCTTCGCTCGCTTGTTGACATCAGCTTTGGTCGCACCGCACGGTCCCACAGCTTCGCAGCAGGACTGTTCCCAAATTCCAGCTATCCTAATAACCTCGGGGGCAGTCGGCTACTCCACGGTCCGATTAGTCTTTCAGCCCTGTACTCAAGTCCGACAAACGATTTGCCCGTCAGTATCGTTGCGGGCCTCCACCAGAGTTTCTTTTGCCCTCACCCTGCTTAGGCATAATACACCATATTTGACGTCTCACTCAGGCTAGCATGCTCACACTCTAAGCTCTTGCGACAAATCTCGGTTGGTGTATTGCGCATCTACGGTAAGCACCTCGACAGTCCCCTCTTCGCCTTCCTCCTCCCTTTCGCAGACCCTCTCCCGTACCGTATAGCAATGCAATGGAACTGACATTTCTTTAAAATGACATTTTTTTCTAAATTCACGAAAGTGGACTTAGTCAAAATTTCATTGCTCATCGGGTGAGAAAGTGGTTATCTCACTTTGTCCATCTGATGTACCTCAACGTAAAGTACCGTTAACATACATCTGATAGTCATATCATCGGGAGTCGCCACGACACCTGATGATCTGATCATCTGACGTCATGGAGACAAAAAAAACACTAAAAAAAATTGTTTTTTGATATGCTCAATTTCGTGAATTTAGAAAAAAATGTCAGTTTTAACGAAATGTCAGTTATGGGGCAATCCGGCTATAGCCTGACAAAAGTCAGCCAACAAATGGCCCGATACTATCGGGTCCATTAGTCTAAGTAGCACCGGCTACGCTCATCTTCCCTGTACCAATCAGATTTTAATGGATGTCCCAAAAGATCGATGTCGGGGCACGACCTCAAGATATCATCATCGACCTGACTGACATCAGGCAACTCGAAATAATTTTATTATGGTCATCTAATTGCATTTGAATTCGAGCTCGATTTTCAACAGTTTGTGGGGGTAACAACCAAGTTAGGCCCGTTGGTCTCAGGCCAGGTTTCGATACCTGCACAGGGATCAGCCTTGAAAACCAAAAACAAAAAACAAAAGGAAAATAAAATTAATATTTTTTATAAATAGGCAGAAATAAAGAAAATGGGGAAAGAAAACAGGGTCGACGGAGAGAGGCGGCCGCCGACACCCCTTCAGTCCCATCAATCGGCCCTTATGTCGTGGTCTGTTGCAAAACCGAGGGGGGATAGCCCCATTGGGCCCTCAACCCCTTAGTTCGCTTCAAGATACTTTGTAGCTCCGTGGTCACCAACAGGTCTTGATCCCCGAATCTGCGCTATGAAAGTATGGCACGGTAACCAATAGTGAGAGGCCCAAGGTTGATACTAGCAGCCACACAAGCCCATATAAACTGATGTTGTGCGATGTGGTGCGTGGGCCTATAAAAAATACCCCAAAGTCACACCGTGTATATATATTTTATTTTTTTGGTCCGCGTTTAGCCTGAACGACCGAACGCATCCCCGAGGAGTCCCGTACGTTTGGGCGTTCGGGTTCAGGCATTTGGCTCATCTCGAATGCCGGTTAATCTGTAAATATATGTATATATATATGTATATATATATATATATATATATATATAAATATTGAATATTAAATGATTTTAGGCACCTTAGCAGTGTTTTTGAGTTGAACGGCTTAGTCATATGCCGAATGAAGAGAAGAACTATATTGTGCCCCGTGTTTTATTTATGAATAAGGCAAAGACTGAATATTGTTTTTAATTTGAATGATCTTGTTTTTTTTTATTCCCTATATAAATTGAGATATGGGCCAAGAGTTAAATGAATTATTTATGTGAAAAACAACCAGATATTTTTTTGAAGAGAGTACTTACTCATTGTACTATGGAATTGCATGTGTTTGAGTGTGAGTTGTACTAGTTCTGAGTCTTAGCTTGATAGGTAGTTGTTTTAGATGCTCGCCACGTGCTGGAGTTATAACAGTTAATTCAATTTATTTATTTTTTTAACTAAGTTTATTTTTCATACTTAGTTTAATTTTAACATTTTTTTAGATAAGTTTATTTTCTCATACTTTGCTTTGCATAAATCTCAAAGAGACACTTTCGCTTAGGGAAGTACTACCCAAATTTATGAAAATTCAAAGAGTTAGTCAAATTTTGTCTTTACAAAAATAAATGTTTTGTCCGAGTTCATATATGACTTTAGTATAAATATGAGAAACTTTCTCTAAAGGAGATGTTGCCCACATGTTTACTAAATCAAAGAGTTAGACAAAAATTGGGTTTGTGAAGTCAGAGTTATTTTTAGATTTCATACTTGGCTTGTATGAATTATGAAAAAACAGTTTTCCTACGGGAAGCGCTGCTGAAATTTTCTGAAATTCAGAGGAGTTAAAATATTTTAGAACCTTTAAAATTTAGCAGTCTCTCCTTGCTTAGGAGGAAGATATTGTGGGAATTCATGACGTTTTCAAACAAGTATCAAAGATAAGGGTAGGAAGGTAGAAGTATTTCATGCTCACTTAAGCATAGGTTGGGTACTAACCTATACTGTATTGTAGGTTATTTTTTCTTTCGTATTGTTCTAAGGTTTGACTAACTTCTAGTTTATCATGCGAGGATCATCTTCCGTTATCATTTGATAACAGGTTGGTTTCCGACTCAACTCTGACTTTTTTCCGTGACTTAACCTAAAACCTTAACCCTTGTAGGTTGAACTATTTTCTTTGGGTTTTTACCCATACTTTTATTAAATGACCATCTAAAAGAGATTGAGTGTTTTGTTATGGAAGGTTGGATAAGGGTTGGAGCTTGTGTGAATAAGGCAAGGGGTGTGAGTGCAGAGAGTGGTTGAAGTTGACCTCATGCAGTGCGTGGTTTATTGATGTTGAATGTTTAGTATGACTGCATGTATGATTTGTGAGTTGAAGTTCATATTTGAATTTGCGTGTGATCATATGTATACTTTGAAGGAAGTATAACCGTGATTGTGAGAATGATTACCATTTGTAATATAACCCCATTATATTTATATTTTGCGTACACGCATAATTTATGTTGGTTGTACGTAACGATTGAGAAGATTAGCGTCGAAAGAGAAGAGAGGTTTCCTTTTTACTTTTTGTTTTTCAGAGTTTTCATAGATGGACGATGAGGTCTGTGACGACTATCAAAGTCAAGCCCCTTGATCTGTTTCCAGGCCTCCGACGATGGAGCTTGCTTTGAGAATCAGAGGCGTTTGACCCCCACTAAGGTCCGAAACCCGCCTACCCCTCCTCTCTGCAAGGTGTTGAAAAGGGTTGTATCGCAATCGCACTCGCAATTATCTTACGTCAAGAGAGTAATCTCTCAGGACGTGTGTCAGTTGACACTTAGGTGTCAAAGACGACCCTCAAAATCCTTGAGGACTACGTGGTTGTGGGGACCAGATAGTATGCCATGATTGTGACCGCTTGCGTATTCGTGCATGATTAGTCGATATGATTAGGCCCAGGTTGCCGCACGTACTCTCTATGCCACAACTAATGAGAAACGCCCTCGACTGACCCACCTCTGCGACCGGATATAAAAGCTCTCACATGTGGATTAATAGTTGTCGGTGTGAATACCCTTACAAGGGTATCCATCCTCGTTTTTGCAAGGGACACATGATGAGTTGGATTCAAGGTTTTTTAGTACACCGCGCGAGTCGCGGTTTTTTTTTTTTTTTTTACGCTGACTGAATGGTTGACTAGAAGTAGAGAGCGTGTGGGCATGAAGTTTTTGAGGAGTGCGTGATGGTTTTTATTGATATTATAGAGCCTGCGTTTTTCGTCGGCTAATTTCTAATTTCGATTAGAATTGGACTGGGTGATTTTTTCTACTGATGTGACCACGACGTGTGTGCTCTCATGGAGAAGGACGACATCGACGAGAGTGTGGCCTTTGGACGGTAAATGGAGTGTGTGAGGGAATAGAACGCGGACGGGGTCGTCGCGGGGCTTGACGACCGTGGGTTTAGCCGGTAGGCCAAAAGAGTGACTTTGGGGTGTTTAGCACACCCGCATAAGTAAGCGGTACCCGTTTATATGGGTTTCTGGTAGTGCTAAACTTACTTTTGGGCCTAGCACTATTGGTTACGGTGTCAGACTTTCAACCGGGAGATTCAGGGATCGAGGCCAGCAGGTGTCGGCGCAGGAGTGCTCAAGCAGCTTGAAGAGGCCAAGGGGTTGAAGGTCCGATGTGGCTATCCCCCTTAGTTCTACTATTTGCCGCACCCATAGGACAGGTAGGTGGGAGAAAGGGGGTGTCATTTGGCTCCTCTCTCGCCCCCTCCTCCCCATTTTTTTGTTTATTTTTTTCTCCCAGAACCAGGACGGTATCATTTTCGGGACCAGCGGTGGAACCAACAAGCCTAGCTCAATTGGTACATTGGTGATTTGTCAAGATGCAGGCCCAAGTTCGAAGCCAAATGCGATCAAACTCATGGACTAACATATTTCTGAGTTACTTGGGGCCGACCAGCCTCGCAGTGATACCGCACGGTCGTGCCCACAAGGTGGTCCTCTGGGAGATCTGTTAAAATTGGAATGACATAGAGAAGATTAGCATGTCCCCTGCGTCTGGTCCCGTGGTGGGTCGCAGGACCAACGACGCAGCGGGTGCCCCAATCACCACCCACGATCCGTTGTGGAAAGCTGAGCGTGAGCATGCCCGTTGGGACCCGAAAGATAAAGAACTGGGCCTGAGGCACAATAGGCCAAGGCGGGGGCCTTAGCAGTGTTGACCGTGCTCGACTGCTCACAAGGAACCCTTTCCACCTCGGTTTTCAAAGCTCTCATTTGAATATTTGCTACTACCACCAAGATCTGCACCGAGACCCGATTCGTCTGGGCTCATGCAGCAAGTTGCAGGGACCCGATTCGCCTGGGCTCACGCAACATGCTTCGCGTCAAGCCCCGCGCCCTCCTACTCGTCGAGGAGTCAGAACCGCCACGACGACCAAGAATAGGTCGCGCGCTTCATCGCCATCTGTATTTTCGGGGCTCGCTGATTCGGCAGTTGAGTTGCTACACACTTCTTAGTGGTTCTCAACTTCCATGATCATCGTCCTGCTGCCTATAACATTCAACAACCCTTGTGGTATCGGGGTTAGCACACAACTTAGCATTAACCGAGGATGGTGGGCGAAACGTGCCACAAAAAATCGGCGAAGGAGAGCGAAGGTGGCGATGAGGCAGAAGACAAGAGGCAAGGTAAAAGCTAGAGAGAGGAAGGAGTGAACCTGGTGCGAGCTGGCGCCAGATGCACTCGTAGACTGAGATGGTGAAGGAGAACGAAAGGATAGGTGTGGAGAAGTAAAGAATAGGCAGCCCAATCGAATATTGGTGGAGTCAGGTCGCTGAGGAGTTTATCCGAGTGTTTTTGGGGCGGGCGCATCCAGATTTATAGTCGGATTAACATGTAAGTTAGTACAGAGGGAGTTAGTAGGAGAAATTGTCACACAGAGAGATAGCGATGACGGGTATGGTCACAACAAAGATTGCTGACCTTATCCGATTCCTAAGGGAATTGGGCAAGGAAGAGTACCAGTAGGTACGTTTTTTTCATAATCGTGAACGCGTGATAAGTTTAGTTTTAGTTATTAATGGGAGGTTTTTGAGGTACGATGGATAGGAGTTGCGCCCGGGACAAAAGTTCTTACATAAAAATGAAATGCATTTTCTTATGTTTTAGAGGAAGATTCATGTTTCTTTTAAATACGTGGTGAGCGATAGAACAAGGCGGTTTTTCCTCCTCGAATGCGATGTTAATTATGGTTGTTTTCTCCTCGCAGTGTTAACCTGTGATCACATGTATCTCATGTTTGTCATCACCGTCACGATGGGTTTCTTCTCCATCATCGTCGCGACATTGGCCACTGTTGTGGTGACCGTCTATAAGGTCGACATCTTCCTGCACTTCAATTGTTGATGCTGACGAAAACAAGCTATTTCGCTACTCACATTTAGGATAGATCGGTTGTGTGATCGCAGTTTAGGCACCGAGAGCCAGGGTGGATGCAGGCTCAGTCCGCATCTTGGGTGGGTTGGCGTAGTCGAAGTGGCTTCCTAGTAAACAAAGTGGGAAAGGGAAAGAAAGGGGGTGAAGAAGTACTTATCGCGAACAACTGGTAATGCGAGGTGAACCAAAAATTGAACTACGACATCAAGCTACACATTAACACTAGCAAGGGAGTTCGGTGGTGTAGTGAATCTCATTTAGCGGAAGACTCTTATCGATTTTTGCTCATCCTATCGGAGAAGTAGCCTCCCTCTATCCCCCTGCGCACGTGACTGAAAGACGAGATGTATTTAAGTGTTTCAACGAAAAACTTAGACGATACTAGGACAGATTGGCTAGGAGAGAAACATAAGAATATTGGTGGGAGGACATGCGCCTGGTGTTGGCGAGGGTCTACACGGTCGACATTTGCATGCACTCTGTTCGATTATATCGACTGCATGGTTAGTCAAACAACGCGGCTCTTTCACTTCGGTGCGAACAAGGACTATGTTTTTCAGTCACAACCTCGGTCTTGAGCTGTGGCTAGTGCACTCGAATCGTGAACTTTGCGGAGTCGCAATGTTTTTGTTGAGCACGGAGATGTACCGCGCTAGCTCTGGCTGCACTTTGTTACGGGGTATTACTGTACATGCAATGCATTGCCATGCCTTTCGCCGAACTTCATAGCTACTGCACTTGTTGCAGCGCACGACCGCTGTCTGTGCGGCGACTCGTCTAACTTTGTTGCCTTCTACCTTAATATCGGACAGAGCACGAAGGGTAGGCTTTATCCGAATGCAGCCCTTCTAGGCTACGTAGTGACAGTTTGGACAGAAGGAGCGGTGTCGTGGGTTGAGGGAGGACTTAGGATCAGCATGGGAGTCAGTATTGTGATTTGATGGCGCGTCAGAAGGTCGTCACCTCGTGTCTTGGTCTCAACTCGACCAAGTTTGCTGCGTTTTTTGGTTGCTATTAGGGGGCCCTCAAACGCTATCAAGGCAACAAGGCCCTCCTATGCGAGTTTGAGTGCACCCTTTTTGCATCTGAGCAAATGAATATCTCTCCTTCTGCCCTTCTTACTCTCAGTCTAGTTTATTGGTTCAACGAGGAAGGCGGCAGGCAGGATTGAAACTCGTAATTCATGTCAAGGCCTTTGCAAGAGGTGAGTGCAACTTTCTTGTATTTGAGCAAATGAATATCTCTTCTTCTGCCCTTTTTACTCTCAGTCTAGTTTATTGGTCCAAAGAGGAAGGCGACAGGCGGGATTGAAACGGGTAATTTGTGTCAAGGTCTCTACGGGAGGTTTGCCTAATTGATTGCGAGAGCTCTGTAGGAATCTACGCGAGATTATGAAGGCAGAGAATTGTAAGGTATATCTTTTTTTGCTTGTGTGAACGTACTATACCCCTATCATTACACCCCTCTAAGTCTTGTCTGAAAGATATGTTTGTGTTTCTTCTATGATTTTATATTATTTTAAGAACTGAATCAGATTCACCAAAAGGAATGCATATGTGAAATTCAATTTTATTTTGTTCTGAGTGAACGCAGACTAAGAAATGAACCAGAGGAAGGTGGGAGGAAGACAATTTTGCATGCGTTTCACCGGGTCTTAAGGGTTTGACATTGTTTCTAATTTGAATCACCAATACTATGTTTATTGATTGTTTTTTTAAGAACCACACAATATTTCTAAGTTGATTGACCTAGTAACAATGTTTATTTTTAGGGGTTTGTTTGACTGATTTTTTAGACCAAGCATTGTTTCTAAGCTGAATGACTTGGTCTATCTGTTTTTTTTGGCGTTTCTGATTGAAGTTGAATAATGTTTCTAAGCCGAATGATCCAACTTCATATTTCTTAGTAACTTATGATAAACTAAATATTTTTCCCAAGTCGAATCTTAAGTCTCATGTTTCATTTTGAAAGAGGATTTTGGCATAGGGCTAAGCCTTGTTTCTAAGCCGAATAGTTAAACCTAAAACCGCTCACTAAGCATAAATGAGTATAATTGAAAATATTTTATCTATATTTGCATATGAATAGACAACGACATTATTTCAAGATCGAATGGTTCAACTTAAGTCATATCATTAAAAAAAAAAGAAAAAAAAATAGATAATAAGAAGTAAACTGGGCAAGTTTAACATTAGTTTCTAAGTTGAATGACTCAGTTTCCTTCAGATGTTTTGAAGACAAGTCAGATAATTATTAAACTTTGAATATTTAAACAGTTCAGGGCGACTAAACATAGTGTCTAAGTTGAATGGTTTAGTCGCACGCCCAAAGAAGAGAGAAGTAGTTGTGCAACATGTTCGTGTATGATCTAAGGCATGTTAGGCATTGTTTTCTAAGCTGAATAATTTAGCGTCATGCCATATGTAAGATGAGTATAAAGGATGATCATTTGGGGTATTAATGAGTAGATATCCCATGAACAAAGTCATAGCTTCGTCCTCAGTTTGATATGAAGTACAAAAAAGAATTAAAGGTAATAAAGTAGGCAATGTGGTAAAAAAAAAAAAACTAGTTTTTCGAGAGTCTGTAGATCTCAATCCAAGATTCAAACAAGAATGAATACCACATATAAGAGTAAAAACTAGACTTCCTACTACTATAGTCAAACAGGAAAGCACGGGCTACTTCGCCAGTAGGGAAGTGGTCTAGGTATTTGCTTAGCCTAAGCAGGTTTTACTCTACACAGCCTGAAGAAACAACTCCCTTGGATCCCAGAGTGGATGTGACCGAAAATGTACGGTATGGAGGTCATTTAGTACCCAATGCTTGACAATCTTTTGTTGAAATGATTTATGAATTCGTTCTAAACTTAGTCAATGAACAAATAAGTGGTGTATCTGATGAAAAAACAACTTGGGATTTTTGTGATAGTACTTACCCATTGTGGTATGAATTTGCTTGTAATCGAGTATGGACTCTACTAAGCCTGGGTATCATCCTTGATAGGTAGTTGCTTAAGATGCTCGCAGCGTGCTTGAGTCATAGGAGGTAGTTCAAACTCTTGCATTTTATGAGTTAAGTTTATTTTTCACACTTGGTTTTATATAAATTTTGAAAAGTCATTTTTGCTAAGGGAAGTGCTACCGAATTTTTGCAAAATCAAAGAGTAAGTCAAGTTTTGACTTTTCAAAGTTCAACTTATATCTGAGTTTTATATCTGGCTTAGTAGAAATATTGAAAACCTTATTTTTAGGAGAAGTGTTGCCCAAAGTTTTACTAAATCAGGGAGTTAGACAAAATTTGATTTTGTGAACTCATAATCATTTGCGAATTTTGTGTTTAGTTCTGTATAAATTTTGGAATGACACTTCTCTAGAGGGAGTATTGCCGAAATTTCTGCAAATCTAAAAAGTTAGTTAATTTTTTTCATGGCAAGAACTCAAATTTTATTTCAAGTTTATATATAACTTAGCATAAATTTAGGAAGTCTACTTCTCTAAAGGATATGCTACCCAAATTTTTGTTTATTAAGAGAGGTAGATAAAATTTGACTCTCTCGAGTTAAAGGTCGTTTCAAACTTCCTATTCATACGAGTACAAATTATGAAAAAAACATTTTTTCTAGAGGGAATGCTACCGAAATTTTCTTAGTTTTGAGGAGTTAGATTATATTTTGATAAGAAAGATTCAGACAATTCATCATGTATAGGGAAGATATTGGCGAAATCTTCTTTTCTTTTGAAACTTGCTTATAGGTAATTTCATATTTAGTTATTGAAACGATTTGAGTGAAATGTGATATGGGGGGTTATTCTCCATGCACTTACAGTTTAGTTTGACAATTTACCTGTGTTATGTTATAAGGTCCTTTTTCAACTCGAATTTTCACTAGTTTCAATCTGATCCTACGAAGAGCATCTCCGGTTACCCTTTGATAACAATTCGGTTGCCGATTCGTCGGTTACGACTCATCTCCAACTCACTCTCGCTACTCAACCTAAAGACCATAGCCCCCGTGGGTTGAATTGTTTCTTAGGGTTTTTATATGGACTTTTATTGAATGACCATTTAAAAAGGTACTGAGTATTTTACTATGGATGGTTGGACAAAGGTTGAAGATTGTGTGGTTAAGGCGAGGGGTATGAGGGCAGATAAGTGGTTGACGTTGACCTTGCATAGTGCGTGGTTTTTCGCTGTTAAATCCATGACATGATTGCATGTGTGTTTTGAGATTGAAAGTTCAGATTTGACGTTGTCTACGATCATAAGTATATTTTTGAAAGGAGTCGCACTGTGATTTTGAGAGTGTTCAGCACGTGTTCTTCTACAACCCTTTTTATTTATATGTGATATGTCCCCTCGGTCCCCTAAGACTGTGTGTGTTGGTCAAAATATCCGTATTAAGAGAATTTTTTTTTTTTTTTTTAACATTTTATAGCTGAACATTAAAGTCCGTAACAGCTGTCAAAGTCAGACCTCTTGACCTGTTTCCAAGCCTTTGATGATGAAACCCCACTTTCAATATTAGGGGTGTCCAACTGCTACAAAGGGTCGATGCCCGCTTACCACTCATCCCCGCAAGGTACAAAAGAGGGTAGGACCCGCAATCACCTCAGTGGTTGTCTAACATCGAAAGATTAATCCCTTAAGGCGCGTGTCAACCGACACTTGAGTGTCGAAAGCAACCTTCAAGACCATTGAGGGTTGCATGATTATGAATACTACATGCATGGCTAGTTGATATGACAAAGTTTACGTTCACATGATATTTATTCGGGTCTCACGTGTGAAACTCAACTATTTCCTGTGTTAGAAACGTTATGGCTTGGATACAAAAGGGACTAGGAGCATTGTGTTTTATTTTGGTGTGGTGTAACGAGTGGTAAGAAAGACTCGTCCTAGTCGAGCAGCGTCGAGTCGCGCTTGGAACATCAACCCCCAGTGCGTTGGCTCGCGTATGGGTCCGATTAATGCGTGCGACCACACGTACCCCCTATGCCACAGCGTACGAGAAACATCATCGGCCGCGCCACCTCGTTAATTGCAATTGGGTTGCTTTCACATGTGATTCGGTATCTTGGCGGGGATACTTCCGTTCAAGGGTGGTGACAACACCTTGGGCGGAGGTGAGTTGTAGCTCGAGTGACTCTATCTTGTCATAGGGGTTCGCAAGAGGTATGTCTGGCACACCAGGCCAGAGCGGTGAAAGCTCTACCGTGATAAAAAGTCCTCCATAAATCCTGCGTGACGCGGTCGGGAGGGTAACTGCGGGATCGTTGCGCTCGACAAAGCACACCTAAGGGATGATGACAACTCCCATGGGTGGAGATAAGTTGTACCTTGTGTGACCCTATCATATCGTAAGGGTTCGCAAGAGGTATAACTGTTGCACTCAGTCAGAGTGGCACTACTCCAATACATTTTACGTCCCAACTGTCAAAATCCTATGTGATGCGACAAGGAGGGTCCTCGTGCGAGATCCATGTGCTCAACAGGTGGCGGCATAACCATGAACTTCGATTGCCTACCGGTGTCCTAATGAACGGACCCAGGTCATTACCAGGTTGATGATTTAAGGCAAAACGACATTGTATTTTGATTAGACTAATTTGTTATTGAAAGGGTGATAATTTTTTTGATTGTATTGGATTGAGAAAGACTATGGATTTATCTGATTAGTACTGTATGTGTATCATGACACCCACAATGGGAGTTGCTGGTAGAGCTTTGTGGATACTACTATCATAAGTATTTCGGGTGATTCTATGCGGATCTAACACTGTTAGTTGGTTGCCATTCACGTTTAGATTGCTATGCGCGCCCATTACTGAAGCAAGACCCGCTAGTACCTACCAACGCCGCTAGGTTGCCTGAGTTGTTATGACAGTGTCATGATGTGTTTGCGTTTAGACGTAATTTAAATTAGGATGAAGCCCTGCACCCTTGCTAATGGACTTTCGTGTTAGCCTGACTTATCTATGAGTCAATGATCTAAGCAAGGGAGTGATTTGTGAGTATGAATTGAGGGGCATGATCTTAAGTTTTTTTTTAGTTTTGATTAGGTTGATTGACCATGATTAAGTGAAATCATGCCCGTACATGCATGGTGGGTTTCATTTTCGTCGTGTGGTGTGACAAGCAAAATTAATGGCTGGTGTGTTAGAGACCCTGTAGGAAAGGATTGTGAATAGTGTTAATGGATGAAGAGGATGGATGTTGCTACATTTATAAGAATCATTATATATAGGAAGGCAAAACATGCTTAAATTGGTTTGGGGATTGATAATGTAGAGGGTTGGTAACCGATCAATCTGGATCTATTTTTGACAGAGATTGTGAGGTTACCGAAATACCAAAATAGTAGAAGCAAATGGGAATATGTCACATCGAGGGCTGGTGGACCGAGGTGTATCGGCCAAAGATTTGATCAAGGCGCTTGAACGACGGGATGTAACACGATCCTACTTTCCAATGGTCGAGATTTTTCATTCAAAGGGAGAGGCTGTATTGGAATGACTATAATTGTTGGAACAAGTAATGACGGTAGAAACAAAGGCAAAAAATATTCGACAAATGTCAAAATATGTTTGGTGGGAGATTCGACCGCGGGTAAGGAAAGTGGTGAACGAAACATAAGGAAGTTGAAGACGTTTCAAGGATGTAATGCAAAAGCATTCTAAGTTGGGGGATGATCTGCTCACAGTGACAGACCTGGAAGCTTTAAGCCGCAACGATTTCTCCACGGTGGGTGCAAATACCACGACCTTTGAAAATATGACAAAAAAGTTTCCAGAATGGCAGAAAAGGAGCAATGTGTCATTTCTTATGGGATCTTTTCGGAGTTTGAGGCCTCAACGTTGACCAAGTGGGGCCTGGTAGAAAAACAATTGACGTGGAGCACAACTAACAAGAGTTTAGCTGATGGGGAGTCATAACAAGTCTATCTCTTCTAGATGCGGCAAAAGAGGCATAAACGGAAGGCACGGGAGACAACGTCTGAAGGCAGTCAAGCTAAAAAGATTATGGAGGAAGTGGTCGCACAATTATCAGTCGTCCGAGAACAAAATACCCCAAAGAGAGTAATGATTGTGACCCACGTTCAAAACAACAGTCAAACGTTGATGATAAGGGAGAAACAAGAAGAGGAGGAAAAAAAGGAAGAGGTGTCAGAGCCGCATAGGTTGACTAAGGCTCAAAGAAAGACCAAAAATTTGATTAACGAAGGACACGGCTTAAGAAGGGGCCAGTGTTCCTACGCATTAGTGGCGGCACCCCCTGATGCAGGAGGTTAGACAGGTATGGAAGGACCCTTACATATTGGGCAAGCGTCTTACGAATAATGACCGGCGTGTGGACCCTTAGGTCCTTGGCCCCGATTTAATCCTTATGCCCCCTCGCCTATTGGGGGATTGTTTAGAACTTGGTCTGGACCACCGATAAGCTTGGCATCGTGCGAGTACCTTGGGTTGTAAGTGCAGCAAATGGCGCAGGCAAGCCAAGCAGGAGGTCAATGACAAGGTTAAGGCTGGGGAAGAGGCCGACGAAATGAAGGGCGAGGCAATGAGGGCCACAAAGCCAGCGGTAAGGAAACAGGGGAGGAAGTAATGACGAAGGTGGAAACAAAGAATAAAATATGGTTGCTAACCAAGGAAATCAAGGTGGGTAAGGATATGGAAGGAGTATAAAATGAAGGAGCTTCAGGGACTGGTTTGGCAAGGTCAGAGCACATGCCTTTCATTACAGGATTTGGGGATGCTTTAGAATTGTGGGCCACTGACCCTGGTAAAGAGTGACAAGTAGGTGGAAAGATGACACGGGAGGACGACAGAGGAGCTAACCCTGATGCATCAGAGACCCCTCTGTCGGAGGTTACTAGCAGCTACAGGAGGAGTCCCCCTGTTTTCATCGCCACAAGAAAAGGACCAGACAGGCCAAAAGAAAGTTGAAAACAACTTATTCTACAAGAGAGGCAGACATCAATCTGATCAATGTCTTAAGTTCCTTAAGGACAGGGTTGAGGGAAAGGTGACCAGGTAGGTTTCTAAGGCTTACAAAGATAGGAATGGGATCCTAGTCGAGAGGTCTCGTGATGGTGTGAGGACCCACTTGTATAGGCAGTTGGATGAGGCCATGGGCGACTAGGATTCGGGCTAATAGGGACCGAAAAGGAGGAGATGAGACAACCTGGATTGTGAGTTGGGGGACTTGTGAGGTTAAACTCTCGGGCAGATATACGGATCTAATAGGTCTTCTTGCAGATCCTAAATTCTTAATATATTGCTACGAGACTATCAAGAGTAAGCCTGGTAACATGACTCCTGGAAAGGCGCGAAGCGCTCTTGATGGACTTACAAAAGAATGGTTTACTCACTTAGCAACTCTTCTTCAACAAGGGCGCTTCGCGCCGGATATGCTCCTTATATTAGTTTGTATATACATGAACATATTACGAATTGGTAGAATTTGTGTACATTGGCGTTACAATCGAGTGACTCAGTGAACAGTTTGGGGGACAAGAGTTGAGTAGTGAGAGTTTATTTCATTGACATGTTGACTTGACCATGAGACGCCTCCACTCCTAGATGTACATAAAGTTGGCACTGCAGCTAGGATTGAGATTGTATATTTTCTTTCAGTAGATCCTGATAGTTGTGCATATGTATGGTGTGTATGAGGGATGAGCCATTTAGACAGTGTGTGATGTGTGGGTTGCATGAGAGTTGTGTGTGATTTGTGTGAGAGTCGTGCGAGAGTCAAGATGACATGAGACTTTGACGTTTACGGTGACTCTATGTGGCACCCTCGACCGCAGAGCCCACGACCTAAGAGGTCGGCCGCGGCCCCGCTGCCTAGGCCGCACGGTCGAGTTTTCCGTGGCCCCGTCACGCGCAGGTGGAGCCACACACCCGAAATCGAGGCGCGCACATCACCTGCGCATGGTGTCCCCCGTCTGAAATAACTAAGAAAAAAAAAAAGTGAAATGTGAGGGGGGATCGTTTTCAGATGAGTACAAAAAAAAAAAAAAAAAAAAAAAA
>BFEA01000255.1:1395951-1406618 GCA_003427395.1 Chara braunii
AAAAAAAAAAAAAAAAAAAAAAAAAAAAAAAAAAAAAAAAAAAACAAACAAACAAACAAACAAACACAAGTGTGGCAGTGTACATTTCCATGTTCTAGCGGTAGATTCATTCGATTTTAATCATCCTGTAGACGAAAGTACCATCAGGCCCGCCGCCAGGTTGGAAACTTACCTGTTCTCTCTCTCTCTCTCTCTCTAAATCCAAAAACTTGGGTTGCAAACTAGGCCTCTGGTTGCGGCCACAACTGACTTTACCGGTTGCGGCGGTCGAATTGCCTGCAGCCTAGGCCGCAGGTGTCATGTAGCGGTAACTATAATTTTCATTATGTGATACAAATACCTTTTTAAAATGGGCACAGACACTCATTCTTTTCTATTCGGCTTCTGAACTTTTAATACATTCATGGATTACTCTCGCTCTCATTTTTGTGTGGGTTTGTCTTGATATGCATGATTTTGTGATGAAAGATCTGACTGTTATGCCCATTATGACATTGTGTTTTTGAGCTGAACTGAAGTTGCAAAACCCTCCCTTACACTTAGGTAGGCATGCCATGGATATAGACAAAAGCCCAAGTGTAAAAAAGGGGACAGTGTGACTGTTTTGATGAAATGTTATGTTTTGGAGATGAATGTCCTAACCATGCCCATGTTTTTCTCGTGAATCAATGAAAAAGAACGAAAACCCAACGGTTGACTTTTCCCAGAGACATGAGTGTTTTTTAAGAAAGGGGAACTGTAAAGTGGAGATTGAATGGCATAAAGAGTTTGGATTGTGCAATTCTTATGAAAAGAAACCGAAGTGTTTTTTTAAAAGTTGTTGAGGAATAGTTATTGAATTTGAAGATGAATTTTAAGATGCGTTCCTAAGATGTTTTACCCACTTTAACTTGATCAAAATAGAGGGGCCATGACCCTGTGAATCTGACGGTGACCATGCAGATTAAATTTATGAGAAGACACTTTTCCTCCACGCTATCCCGTGGAGAGTCTTGCAATAATTCTTTTAAAAGAGATATTAGAAATTGCCCTTTGGAAGAACGAAGAGTTGCACAAAATCCGGGTACTAGGACACAAAGACGAATGGATTGCATATCGCCCCGATTTCCCCCTAGTTGAACTTTCCTTCGATCCGACAGAGTGGCGTTGGACACCCGCACCCAGAATACAAATCAATCCAAACATAAACCTCCTTGGTCTGTCCGTGAAGGCCACCTACCGGTTGCTGAGGCCAAAAGTGAATCTTAAGGAGGTAGTAAAAGCCCGTTGGATAGCCCACCTGAACTTAAGTCAGGGGACCGTCTGCCCTATTCGGTGGTTTTCAACCATGAGATCCAAACTGGCCAAATTTGCATCGTTGCAGTGACAGATAGAGCACCGCTGCCTTTCGACGAATGATTGGCTGATAGATCGTACGTTCCTAGAGCAGAAGGGTCAGACGCTCGCCTTGTGCAAATCCTGCCAAAATGCCTTCCCCTCCCGAAAGATCTCGGAAACTATTGAACACATCTTTCTACAGTGCTCGGGGGCGGTCCTCACTTGGCGCTGGTGGGACATGATATTGAGCCTCCTAGGCACTGGATCAAACTGGCCATGGGATTGGAGGGCGCTGCTCTGCGACGCATGGACCTCCCCCACGGACAGCGAGTTTGAAAATAATATGTTTAAAATCGGGAGGAGAGCGGTTATTTGGGCACTTTGGAGGAAGCGCTGCATCTACACCATCGAGGGGGTCCGTATGGAAGGAGAGGAAATAACCGAAATAATTAAACAGTATATACAACAAGAACTCCTCTCACAATTGCAGAAGGTAAATAACCAATCACAAAAGTATCAACTAAAGACACCATACAAGCAATTAACCATTTCTTAGGGGAGTGGCTGGGCAGTGAAAATGGGGGTTGGATTGCCTACATCCGATGGGAGGGCGGACAGTCTCCCGAACAGGAACAGGCGGACTTCAAGAGGGACTACTGCATCTCCTTCAAAGAATGGACTAAAGTGGACCAAGACGTGCCGCTACGCTCACCCACAAATTTCCCAGACCCTTCCCTCCCCCCTCAGCTTTCCTTGGAAGATATGCGATGGTGCATAAGAGGCGGAAGAGGTGCATCTTCTCTAAGGAATGGAAGGACCTTTGGAGGGTTTAGGGGCTAGAGTCGAAACAGGAGCTCAATGGCTGCTCTAGAGACACATGCAGTAACCGACAGCCTCTAGTTGAGAGGAGCAACCAGGGGCAGAATAGGTACACAATAAAAAAACTTAGCTGCAATAGGCTAACTTAGGCAGGGGTGAGGGGTGGTACATCCTTCTCGACGGAAGCAATCAATGCCGCCCACTCGGACCTGTCAACCTTAATGGGGAGGAGCGTGGTGTGAGTCAATCTTGTACTATTCATTGACTTGTCGGGGGAATAGGAACCGGACTATTGCTCCCCAGAATGGCAGGAGCCAGAAACAAGAGGTTCTGAATATTAAAAAAAAAAAAATTAGAAATGCCATAAATCAAGAAGCTGTCTCTTATACACATCTAGATGTGTATAAGAGACAGGACAAACACTACACAACAGGGCAGCGACGATTTGTCCACCGAGACCGGAGGCCAACTCTCGAATTTGCAATCGGCATGAAGGGACCCGTTGGCCTCGTTTGAAAAAACAGNAAAAAAAAAAAAAAACACCCTCTGTGTAATCTCACAGAGATTTGACAATAATTATAAAGGCAATGATCAATCGCTATGATGTTAATCTTCTAAAAGCGAGATGAGGCTCAACAAGGGGACAAAACTTAGCATTGTCGGGACATAACTCTCATCGTTGGATATTGAGCGGCGCAACCTGACAGCGGGCCCACGATTTACTAAAAGTTGGGACCTGATAGGTCGGCCACTCGAAAGGGCCAAGCCCCCTTTTGAGACTTGCTTTTGTTTGCCCCATGGAGGTACTTATTCACAAACATTTGCGTTCGTGAGAAAGAAGGACAAAATTAACGATCTAGCGCAGAAGAGCGCATGCAAGACATTTAGTGATGCCCGGTGTCGTCGATGAGGGGTGGTCACGCTGACGAACCTACCAACTCCGCGAACGAGCTTATCATAATGATTATTTTCATTGATAGAATTGTCTCATGTCAGGAACGATGATGAAGCATGATATAAATAGTGAGCATAAAGTTTGTGACGAGTTGTGTTTGCGATCATGTTAAGAGGGTGGATTCTCTCAGGTAGAAAATTTATTACTACATGGGAACAACTCTGTCTACATGATGACAATTGTTTTGAATCTGTGAGTAAATTGTGCTTATATTTGGAATCTCACCTCATTGTAAGACCGCATATATAAGTAAGACGCGATGAGAGTTGAATGCGCATTACACATAACACTAAAACATAAGTATTCGGAAAATGGGTGGATCTCATTTTCACCGACTGCGCAACTATTGTAGGGATAGTTATGTTATACTACTAATACATTGTGTTTGCTAACATACAAGGAGTTCCATATTAACTCACTAGGAATAAAACCTATCACCTACCATCACAGGGGTGGATCACAATAAGTGAAGTGAGTTGGAATGAAAGTGAAGTCTCATGCCTCGTGAAGTACATTTCACCTCACCCCAGCGTAAAAGATCTTGGATTCATCCATAAACCGGTGTACTGAGACTCTACTCAACCCATGTGCATGTGAGGGGTGCCTCATGGCACTGGCTTCTCCTCAATCAAGCACTGCAATAGCGTCCGACCGACTTTAAGTGCTTGCTAATGTATAAGAAGTATACGATCAATTTGCTAGGAAACAAACCTATGACCTGCCACCAAAGAGATATATCACCTTAAGCAACAAGTGAAGTAAGATGGGATGGAAGTGAAGACCTGTGAAGGATATTTGACCCCACCCCAACATAAAAGACATTGGATTCATCCATAATGCGGTGTACCTAGACTCTAATTAACCCAAAAGCACGTGAGGGGTGACTCACGACACCGACCAGACCTCAACCAAGGACTACAACGACATCCTCCCAGCTCTACTGGTGATGTTATTGTTGTCGAGTCCTTTTACATTAGACATTGGTCACTTGAAAAAAAAGAAAAAGGAAGCAAGAACGTAAGAAGAAGACTGAGAAGAAAAGGGTGAATAATGTTTAAATTTTGGAACTCCAGGGGCATCCTCTGAGTGTTAAACGGATCACCTGCAAAGTGAGCAGGACAAACGCGGTCGGAAAGAATTTTCCTTGCATTTGAATTAAAAGAATGGTTGGGTGGATGAAAGAAAAAGTGTTGAAAGGTTGTTTGAAGAATCTTTCGTATGAATGAGGCGATCTAATTGTGTACTACCAGAGTGTAAGAACTGGTTTGACAAAGGTGGTGAGGTTGAGATGTTGAACCTACGAAGATGGGGGAAGGTGAACACTAAGGAAAACGAATTTTGGCTTCACTGCTAACGGGTAAATAGAAAAGGAAGAAGGTAGCCAACTGTGATTTAACTTTTCTCACTAGTTTGTTTCTGGTTATTAAAGATTTCACTAGAAAGACTATAGTGTCTTTATTGCATCATATTGTGAATCCAGGGATTAAGGATGAATATAGTTTTTAATTGTAAGAAAAGTAAGTAGGAGAGTGTGATTTAATGATCAAATCAATACAAATAAAGTATGTAGGTTATGGTATGAGAAGATTGGTGAGTTACCTGTTCCATTGAGAAGATCGACCAGTCTCCTGTTCCACTGTGTGTCCGTGAGACTTTGAAGTAGAAAGCCAAAACAATTTGGGTTAAGAGTCCTACCGTAACTAGACTTTTACAGAATTACAGCCGATATTAATGCCGGGAGATTTCAAGTTGTATTCACTTCAAAGGTTCAAAGGCCATGTGCGCTGTAGAGTTTGGGAGATGATCAGATACCTGACCGTTGTACATAATAACTTTAATCTACAAAAGGCCAACAAGGCAGCTAGGATTGATCACAAGTGAGAGGAATTGCGCAATTCTTGCCCCAAATGGAGTTGTGAAAGTTTGTTAATTTGGCGTTTTCTATGTTGGATGTGTCACTGTGTATGAATTGAACAGTCCTAAGGCGTGAAAAAATTCTAATTGAGGATGAGTATAAAAAGTTGGAAATATGTACAGATGGTTGGTTTTGTCATGGTCGACCAAAAAATTGGGGATATTGCTATCCTTTGCCCCAAATTGTATCATAAAGTGATCCAAAAGCTATATGTCGAAAGTAGTTGCTTTGTTGCTACTGACGATACTGAGGAGGAGGCTTGGGCGATCGCCCATCGAGAATACAAAGAACAAGGTCTATATCAACTCACGAAGTGGATATGTAAGGGAAAGGTGGGAAACGAGTATGTAATACTAAAACACAGGGATATGCAGCATTTTCGCCCTATCCGACCCAACCTTCAGCGAACCACGTGCACCATCATCAAGAAAAATGGCGAACGGTTTGAATAGCTTGTTGAATGCACCAGTGGAAGGATATCACTTCAATCCTGGGCTACTTTCCAGGCAACCTGGGTCCCGAGGTCCCCCCTCAGTGCCCCCCTGGGCGGGCCACGACCAACATACCACATTCTTGCGCTTGGCCAGTCCTGCCCCTGGGAGGCCACTGCCGGGCCTCCCAGACAACTATTTTGGTGGCCCAATAAAGATCAGCGGCCCAAATTGGACTGCCAAGATTCAAATTCAAACGCAGGTGCTTCGATTCTACACCAGCCCCACTTGGAGTTGACCCCTGGCATCCCACCCGCCCGCTCCACCACCCCGTCCACACTTCGGAGCCAACCATCGACGAGCTATCTGACCTCAGTGCCCCCACTTCGCAGTGTGTGCCCTCCATCACCCAAGCTGCACGACCTCATCGCCATCACCCTCCCGACTCTTCTATGCAATATGCACACCATCGCCCTCCACAAAGGAAAGTGTCTTCTTCTTCTTCTTTTCTTTGTCTTCCTTCTTCATCTTTCGCTTTCTACTTCTTCCTCTTCTTTAGCCACACACACACACACACACACACACACACACACAGAGAGAGAGTTGGTCCGTGCCACATGCCACACACATCTTTCTCAATCCCTCCCCATAACCTCTCTCGCCCTCCCACAGTGTTTTTCTTTTCTTTTTTTTTAGCTTCATGGCCACTTAGGGCCGTCCTGAGCCCCCAGCTATCTCCTCCCTTCTCCTCCTCCTGCCATCACCTTGCTCCCCTCTCGCGACCTCCTTCAACCTCCAGCTGATTTCTCCTTCCTCCCACGCGCAACTTTGCAAGTAGTGCAGCACTGCAGGCAACGCACTGCAGCCGAAACACCATCCCCTCCCACCCAGCAACCCCCTAGGAAGGGCAGTCACTGTTTTCCAGTTTGAGAGCGGATTCTGCATGCTCTCAACAAGCGCACGGCCATGCCTACTGGGCCCTGTGCTGGTGCAAGCACGTATGGCCTGGCGGGCAAGTAGCCTAGCTTCAATCTCAGAAGGTGTTATCAGCGCATCAGAATGCCTTTTGATTTGACATGCTAGTAAATGGTGAAAGGAAGTGTGGGTAAACTCCAGGGGACAAGGCATGGGAGAGTTGGGTTGGACGCAGATTTCCTTCGATGAGATCCCGGACTTTGTGTTGTTCAGTCTAAAGTACACTTTCACGAAAGCTTCCAGAAGTTATGGTATACTGTTAAAACAGGTGTTACAAATTCCAATGGAAGTCGTAAGAGTTCCCCATTGGCATGCATTATGTGTGCGAGATGTGAATGGTTGTTCCTCAACTCGTTGGGGAAAGATTGGAGAACGCTATGCCCGGACCCTCACGTTGAAGACAACTGATGACGGTGCCGGGGGTTGGAAATTCTCGGGTTGTTCACGAGAGATTCCGACTAATCCGCCGTACTTAGGATACTTCCACGTGTTGAGGATAACTGATGACGGTGACGGGGGTTGCAAATTCTCGGGGTGTTCACTAGAGATTCGGACTAATCCACCATGCTTAGGATGCTTCCACAGGATCCGTAAGGAGGAAGCGGGGGCAGGATCCGTACCGAGTACGACTTGGAGTGGGGGCGGCCTCTGACCATCCAGGCAGGACAGAATTTTATGTAACGTGAGGGTCCGGGCAGGATCCATAACGAGGACGACTGTCAAAAGGCCGTCGCCATCGCAGGTCGGTTGCACCGGATTGACCTGAATACATCCATCCGAGAGAAGCTTCTGGTCCACGTCATTTTGTTGTAGTTGGCCTATCAGAGGAAAGGGTACCCTGTTCCCCTGTTTGTTAAGGCGCATTCAAACGGGGGTCGATTTGACAGTTGACGGCGTGCTTAGTGAGACAGGTTGTGCAGCTATAGGTCAGTAGGTGTAGTCAGCCACTCTAGGGGGGTATACCCCTAGAAGCTGGTCCTGTATTTTGCGGTATAAATTTGCATCACAATCTCTTTCACAGAGGACTCTATCTGCTGCTGACAACCGGCGCTTCACACTGTTTGTTGGCAGCTGCTTTTCTTTCTTTCTTTTTCTTTTTGGTTGAAAAAGCCCAGGGTGTTATAGAGGCCAATGACCTGACCCGCGGTGATTGCTGGCAGCGGCAGCCAATTCTTTTCCTGACAGGATAGGCCGCCTACCGTACCCATCCCCACGTTAATACTCCCAGCGCACCCCCTGTCCCTACTTTTCTGGTTTGCAGGAGTAATGGTGGACCATAAGAGGGTGTGAAGGACTGAAGGGGTAAAGGGGACTATTATAATAATTGATGATAATATTTCCCCATTTGAATCCCGCCAGCCAGGTTTGCTATTATGACTGACTACCAGTGACTCTGCATCTCTTCGTGCAAGACACTTCTATTTGCCGTACACCCCTATTGACAATCTCTCCACCACTATTCTAGGTCATAAAGGCAAAGTGAACTTGCCGTATAACCCTATTGACAGTCGCTCCACAAATATTCTAGGTCGTAAAGGCAAAGTGGATTTGCCGTATACCCCTACTGACAGTCGCTCCACCACTATTCTAGGTCGTGAAGGCAAAGTGACTTTGCCATATACCCCTATTGACAGTCGCTGTCATTTTGCCTTATACCCCTATTGACAGTCGCTCCACCACTGTTCTAGGTCGTAAAGGTAAAGTGAATTTGAACTTGCACCAACAACCAAACTCGTCTCTGTGACTCCCGCCTACAGTCTTCCCCCGAATACAACGTACGGTCATTATAGCTGAATTTAGACTGAAAGATACCCCAAATTCAGCTATAATGACCGTACGTTGTATTCGGGGGAAAACTGTAGTTACCCCTTGGAAAATAAAAGGAATATAATTATGCCTCTTGTCATTGTCCTTTCCGACTTTGGAGATTTGCTTCAGCGTTTGCCCCATGGAAGTGTCCATTCAGAGACGTGGTCGGTAGCTCCAGTACTGTACTAGGTAATAAAGGCAAAGTGAATTTGAGAGAGAATTGTCCCTACCACTCGTTGAAAAAGAGAAGAGAAGGGATGTCCTTCAGGGAAGAGCAGCATGGTCCCTCAAGCATCACACGCATTAATCGAGAAGTGGTCCAAAAAAAAAAAAAAAAAAAAAAAAAAAAGTGATAATTAAGCATCTTGTCGACGACAGTCTGACATCTCGAAGATGTGAATAGAACGGGATGCCCCTCTGACATCAGGTATCTTCTGTGAAATAGCCCTTGCACCGGCTAGACCCCCGATCTTTGCAATAAACCCCACTCCCCATCTTTGCGGTAAACAAGACTTCCGAAAGCCAAAAGTATTGAAGGGATCGCCATCAGAGTAGGAGCATCATGACATCTTTCAATGTCTCGCTTGAAAGCATTGGTTGGAGCAAGAAAAGTGAGAAAAAGTAAGCGAAAAGAATATATCCAGCGCCCGACATGGGGCGAAGAGGTTCCCTCCCCTTCTTTACCCTGCTCAGTCAATCCTCTGGATCCCAGAGTAATCAATGCTGGCAGGTGTACCCCTATCTTCAGTCTATATATAAGGGACACTCGACCCGCTTTCCAGCAGATGATGCTCCCCACCAATAGATGGAGCCTCTCCCTCGATGGTAGCGGTCTCTGCCCTTACCAGCACCACTAGCACTGGAGGGGGTGTTTGAAAAAACAAAATAATAATAATAATAATAAATAATAAATTTTAAAAAATAAAAAATTGCCCCTCTTATGATTCACAAGAATCACAAATGGATTGCTTTATTTTTCTCTGTTTTTTTTAATGTTTAACCTCCAATCCTTTTCTTCGAATTTCCTTCACCCTACCGGTTACAGTCCAAGTTTGCACAATGCCCCTGTACTTCAAAACTTTCCCCAGTTCCAATTGCAAAATGCCCGAGCCCTAAAGGCGAGGTCCGGATTGCAAATTGGCGCACGTGCCTGACAGGTGCAACGGGGTGCCCAAAAGGCCATTCCGCTCTGCCCACATCTTTTTTTCAGGGGTATGTTAGCATATTGGTCACCTTATGGGGGTATTTTCTAAATTATACCAAAACGAAAAACAAAATAAAAATGGAATTTCGAGACTATAGCGAGTTGTCAGATTGTGCCACAAGAGGCTTCTTACAAGTGCTGGCTTCACTTAGGGTCTCGCCGCACCACTCCCACAGTTTGAATGCATCTGGCCGGCTGAGCTAACCAGATGCATTCAGAATGTCGACATTCGGGGATTGGGCCATTGAGGCCCTACTGAAGTCCTGCCATGCACATGACGACAAAAAATATATTGAGCCAGCTCAGTGGGTACACGCTTGAACTGTTGACAATACAGACCCGTGTTCGAATCCAGATGATGGAACTTGACGCGTAAAAGTTGTAAAACCAACCTTTTTTTTTTTTTTTTTTTTTTTTCAATTTGTACCATTTCTGAATTGCGTGGGGCCGGTCATCTTAATGATAATATCTCAAGTCCGTCGCTCTTCTTAGGAGAAAAAGGGATATTTATTGACAGCTGGCTACGCTGGGTCCTAAAGTGAGGCCCATATTATTCCGAAGTTCTCCGCTCCATCCGGAGTCCGACGTCGTCCCTCCACTTTCAAGATGAGACGCCACTTTGAATGTATCTGTGCACGCCATCAGACTGTGTACATTCAACATGTTGGCTTTGGCCGAGTGGGAGGGCGGAAAAAGGCCGAGGCCCGTAGTGCATAGCAGAGAGCAGCCTCATCACTCCTGAAACACGCGGTTTCCAGATTGGTGGAGCCTCGGTGAAAAAAAAAAAAACAAATAGAAAAGAAAAAGAAAAAAAGTGGAGCGACACCGCTTTTCTGGCTCTTGTCACCGCCAACTTATATCTATCGGAATTTCGCACGACGGCCACGTCACATCCGCGCCTCAATTGCGGACGGAAGCTCGCTCTCTTTTTTTTCTTTTTGTTTTATAACCGAAAATTGCACAATTATTAACGGGGCCCAAGGCAATTACATCATAAAGATAGTAAAAAAACACGCAATTATTAACAGCTCTCAAAAGGTTCGGGGCCAAGTGCCCAAGCCCCAAGGCACTGGAGCCCCGAAGCTTGCTGTCAAAAGCACGCGGTTTCGAGAGTAGAGGTAGATCCATTCTCTGCCTACTTCTCACCTCCAAATCCACAGAATGATCCCGTCACGTTGGAGTCTTTAAGAGCAAAGCTTGATTGCTGGAGTGTAGGCACGTGTTTACACTTCCCGTGTAGGC
>BFEA01000255.1:1408888-1433087 GCA_003427395.1 Chara braunii
TTTGTTCTTCTTTTTTTTCCCCCATTTCCGAAGAGAAGCATAAAAGAAAACACAATGGGACCCAGGCTCGGCAACTTTCGGTGCGCAGTGAAATTCAGGGTTGGCAAAAACAGGCTCGGAGGTACTAGTGGTTTAAAGAAGCATCACTGTCAAATTGATTTGCACAACGTTTATCAGATTTCACCCATGCATTTATAAATAAATAAAAATTCCGTTTGGAAGAAATCTAGCCCAGGAACACGTTCGCAGAACAATGTTCGAACTCGTGAACATAGATACATTCATCCATTATATACAATAAAATTTGAAATTTACATTCACATCATTACATGCACTAGGTAAGGAGTGCAGACCTTTTCCCCACGTCTTGACCTTTCGCCACTCCATCCACGCCGTGCGGCTGGAGAAAAAAGACAGCCTGGCCGAATGACTAAACAAGAAGCTCCTTTCTCTCAATGTTCCATCCGTCCATACAAATCTTCACCGCTCTGCCAATTTGGGACTTGAACTCTATCAAGACCGTTCGGTGTTCAGCCGGCACCAAGCAAATCCAGTTGTCCGAGTACCGCACTGGTAGAACTCTATTGTCGACATAACCATGGTCCGAACCCAAATCCCCCGACCGCTGAACAGATGCATGTGACTCGCCCTCCTGTACAGTTTCAACTGGAATATTCCTATCTGCAGAGCACACCTGCAGATGAATCCATAAAGCGATGCCCCCTTCGGACTCTTTCTCATCCCCTCCACCTCCTACTTCTGGTCCTTCCCCTCCTCCTACTTCAGTGCCTTCTTGTCTGCCATCGTCTCTGAAGCCAGCGGTGGGGCCTGCAGTTATTGCTGCTGCTTGACATGCGCTGCTGTCATCACATATGCAGGACGCAGCGATACTTGAGTAGTTCGAAGCAGTCTCCCGTGGCTCGCTTGCTCTGCCTGCTTCCCCGGCAGCACTTCCAGCCACTGTCTGCAACCCATCCTTCGCAACGGAAGCGTCCTTTACGACCAGCTTTCTGACCCAACTCCTCACTCCTTTCAGTACTTGACAATCAGTACCGGTGACGATTTGGCTGGTTTCTAAGCAATTACTGCTCTCTTCGGTGGCGGCTTTTACCACCTTCCTACCAAAAATTTTCACCAGTCCGCGCTGAAACCTCATCTGCATTCCCGTTGGGCGATCGTTTTTCTTCGCTTCACAAACAGAGCATGCGGTCTTGGGTGCAGGCGACTCCGATTGCCCACGCGCTGTCCCCGTCTTGTTCCACAGACACAAAGCGAGCTTGGTGCGCTCGCCGACGACATTCTTGCACGTAATCGTCACCCCAAGTGGGACTACCTTGTCCCGCCAAGGTGAACTCAGTGCGGTGAAATCCAGTCCCGTGCGGTGTTGCCAGTAGAAGTTCCGCGAGATTGAACGACCGGACTTGTCGCTCAGGATTAGCTGAAGAAACCAGGTTTCACCCGCATTCATGTCTTCCTCTTTAGGAATCTTTTAAGAAATGAGACAAGAAGCCAAAAAGGAGTAAAATGTCAGAGAACAAGTAAGGAAAAACAAAACAACAAAAGGCAAGACGGGAGATTCTTTCACAAATACAAAGGAACAAACCCTATAACCCTACAAACCCTATAACCCTACAAACCCTATAACCCTACACCCTAGGTTGTATTCGGGGGAAGAAGGTAGCACTCTGGACTGATGATGCTCAGCAAGTCTATTGATATTGTGCTGTCCTCGGCTGGGTCCAGAGCAGCAAAGTCCAGCAACGGGTTACCTGCACCCGACTACTGTCTTCACCCGAATACAACGTACGGTCATTATTGCGGTATCTAGACTCAATGTTGCCCCAGATACAGCTATAATAACCCTATGTTGTATACGGGTGAACACGGTAGGGTTCCTAAAGTGGATTCCGTGCAGTTAACCCATTGGTGTGGTTTACAGGCACGCATGTAAGCTCTCCCGCTCCACTCTGCAACACTCTGCAATAAAGCTGCCAGGCTGCTCGCATTCAGAAGGACAGAGCACAACTTGCAGAGGAATAGAGTGATCTACAGCTTCACTGATACTCATCAGATCTGCAAAATCAGAATGAATCTTCCACAAGAACAACGAACGATACACCGTCATATTTTTTTTGTCTTCTGTTCATGTGGTGTGTAGTGGAGCGAGGCCCTTGGGTATAGTCCCTGAGGAGATGGGAAGACAGAAGAGAAAAGAAGAACGGGCCTACGGTCTAGGGTGAAATCCCAGGCCGCCAGGTACCAATCCCCTACCAGCAGGGCGAGTATCCCTTCAGCAGGCCGGGTCTCAATGCAGGTGGGGCAAAAAAACCTTTCAGCAGTGCGAGTATTATCCCCTTCAGCAGAATGGATCTCAATGCAGGTGGAGCGAAAAACTGGGACCGGCTTCATTTACCTTGAAAATCACCGCTAGCGTTGCTGGCTTGATCCAGAAGCTCTGGCAAATCCTGCGATGAGTAACACTCCCCTCGGGGCTATAGACAACTGCGACCAGGTCCATCGCACTTAGCACCCCCGCCGTTGTATTCACAACCTGCATCGCACAGAAGAGTGCACACACATTTTTGGGAATTGAATCTCTCTTTCTTTTCCAGCATCCCTTTCAAAGATCCACGCGCAGATATGCAAAGACTGTTATTGGAGGAAGGTGAGATCAGGAATTGGGGCAGCCAATGAGAACACACTAATGTGCAGACCTTAGTACATCGAGCACACTAATCTTCAGAATCATACTATTATTTCACTCATCTGCTTCCAGCAGAGTTCGAACTCAGTACCTGGTCTGTATTTCAACAGTTCAGTCCAGGAGGGCCGTATTTCGAACTCGGGTCCGTATTTCAACAGTTCACGGGTGTTTGTACCAACATAGCTAGGCCAGATGGTAGTGACGTTCTCATTGTTGAGATTGCTCGGGCAAAATCTGACAGTGATAAGAAGCATGAACAAAAAGAGAGGACTCACCTCCACAGCTCTTGTCGCCGAATTATACTGGACATGCACAGGCTCTGCAGCGCACCTGACTCCAAAAAATCCCCCTGTTTGGTCCCCGAGAAAATCGTACAGTTGACCTCTCAAACCCGGCCAAGGGTTTTGCGTTTTCCAAATCAGGACTCCAGAGTACTTTCTCCACATAAGCGAATTCCACCCTTCTATCAGAGCACGATATTGCACATAGTTGGCAATCTGAGCCTGCACCACAAAGATGCGCATATTCGCAACTAAGAAAACACGTTTTTTTTTGGCACAAAAGAAAAAAAAAAACGTTTTCGCAATCTGGTCCTGCAACACAAAGATACGTGCATTTTGCAATCTGACAAACGAAAGTTCCAAGTTTGAAATCTGAGTGTGCAACACAATCTGAGGAGAAACCAAATTTCCAAGGGAAAGACGGACCATTCCCACAGTCTTCACCCAAATAGAACGCCCGGTCATTATACTTGTATTCAGCACACGTTTTGGTCCAGATACAGTGATAGTGACCAAGCCTTCACACATACTCAACGTTTTCCTGAGCTACCAGCCAGCCGGGCAGTCGGGCCGTGCAAGGACCAGGGAAGGACCCAGCAAAAGAAGGGAAAACCTGAAAAAGTTCAAAAATCTCCCAAAAATCTGAAAAAGTTAAAAAAGCTCCCAAAAATCTGAAAAAGTTCAAAAAGAAGTATCCGATGCACAAAAATAAACTAAACAACTTTAATTTGAAAAAGAAACTATGTGATGCACAACAATAAACTGAAACACTTTTGCCTCAGGGTCACATCGAAATTCTTTACCTTCCTTTTTTTTTCTTTTTTTTTTCTTTTTTTTYTTTTTTTCTTTTTTTCTTTTTTTTTCTTTTTAAACTAAACAACTTTAATTTGAAAAAGAAACTATGTGATGCACAACAATAAACTGAAACACTTTTGCCTCAGGGTCACATCGAAATTCTTTACCTTTCTTTCTTTTTTCTTTCTTTTCTTTTCTTTTTTTCCTTTTTCTTTTTATTGGCTCGGCCAGGCAAGTTGACCCCAAGCCACTCTGGCAGCCTAACGTTTTATGCAAAAACGAAGTCCTTAGCTCCCTTGGGGACTCGTAACAATTGAGAGATTCAATTGAGAGGCTGAATTTGCTACGCTTTTTAGCTACAAGTACCATTCCCAGGTCTGAGGACTCTTTAAAAATAGGATGTTAACCAACCAACTCACCTTGAAGCAGAAGTCATCTAGTCCTTCAGGTGGGCCATACGTTGCAATATGATCGTACGGTGCTTTTTTATCAGCATAAGACATGTAGCAATGGTAGTCCCAACACTTGTTCGGAGTTTCCCTGAAGACTGCATCGTCGGGCAAGAACTCGATGGTCGGAGGGCCCCACGATTCTTTGGGCATCGTGGCACGAATGGTTGCTGCAACGGGAACTCCGACAGAGCCAATTTCTGGATTGAATGCATAAGGGTAAAAAGTCTCTTCAAAGAAGAGGGCCGGATTCTGAATTGTATAAGGGCCATCGCTCCATGCTCCTGTGCCGGAAGCAAAGCCGTCCCAGAGCGAGGCTCTAAAATAAGGCCTTGTTCCATCAAGAAAGAAACTGGGGTCTGCAAGACACACCCAGCCAGCCAGCCAGAGACTCAAATAATGTGAGAAAATGCCGTCCCAAAGCCATCCAACAAGCATAATTCAAAAAAAACAAAAAAGGAAACCTACACTGGACTTGAAAATCCTCAGAGAGAGGGATAATGGATACTGTGTACTGTACTATACGTATACAATCATATTACAATGTCCATTACCCTATTTGGACGTATCTGACCGCTTTAGAGCACATTCACACTAGCACAATCTTAAATGTATCTGACCGTAATTACGACCCTACTTGGATGTGTCTAACTGCATTTACATCCAGAAATAATTCAAAAAGCCCTATTGTACTGCAAGTATAGCTTGTCTCGATTTACAGATTTCATCCTTGCGCAAGGGCCATGCAAATCATCTTCTGTATAATTTCAATCTTTCGGCAGATGTCCCCAAGGACAGTGCAAGTATAGTTTTCAAGCACCCCCCTATACTTTTGCAACAAATAAGACATACATATCACCTTCCACAGCTTCAGTTGGATAGAACGTTCAGAAAGTTATTGGATCGACGCCCTTCTGTGCAAATATCCCTTCTGCAAATACCCCTTCTGAAAATACTCCTGCAAATACCCCTTCACCAAATACCCCTGCTGCAAACCTATTTTGATTCCACGGCTCTCCCTAACAAGATCTCCGGTGACCCAACATAGCAGCCGCAAATTACCTTCATCGCTGCCTCCTGCTAATCTCAGCTCTTTCATCAACTTGTTATTGACGTCTTCTGCCGGCACCTGCTCGTTTCCGCCAACCCAAAACGCTAGGCTTGGATGATTCCGCAACATCTTCACAGTGTCACGCACGCACAAGATAAAGAGCTCATGGTCCAGAGGCCAATTGCGATCTGAAGGAGGAACTCCTCTCCCATTGCAGTCGCCCGTTATCCAGAACTCCTGTGGGCAGAGGGTAAAAGATTACACAAGCCAAAATCACTGTCATAAGCACAATGCCATGCGGTAACAAGGCCTGCTATGTAAGCAGAACACTTGGCATTGACACCCCTATGTAAGCAGAACACTTGACATTGACACAACCACTTAGAAGCGTCACGAGTCCTCACTGCAAAGCGTCGTTTCATTACCTTCCTTACTACTGCATATACCACTGAAAATTTGCATTTCATTGCAGGTGAGCCACTACCTTTCCAAAGAAACTAGATTCAGAATTTGCACACTCTTGCAGACTGACAAAAAACAAAACTGATTTCTGAACAGCAAAACATTGTCATTCCCTAAACCATTACAATTTACAAGATATAGAAAGTTTGTGATGATAAAACCATAAGCACACTCTTCCAATATGTTCCATCACACAAAGGTTTTGACTTCGCAGAGGGGGAAAAAAAAAGATCCACCTTGAGACCATCGTGCAAGCACGTCTTCAATCAAGATCGCTGATTTGTAGTTTTTGCTGATGTTCAGCAACAAATCCAAGCTATGTCATATTCACCAGACAAACATATCTGCAAGAACACAAATCGTACCACTGCGGCGAAGCAGCAGCCCAGAGGTAAGGACGAGAGGAAACCACTAAGGCAGCCATGTCACAAGGGTTGAGGGACATGATGGGCGCAGAACAATAAGCCACAAAAAGCCCAGAAAAAAAAAAAAACAAAGCCAAACCATAAACGCTAAGGCCTGGAGAAAGAGAGAGAGAGAGAGAGTTACTACATGAGTGACAACCTTCTGTGTGGGTATGTTGTAGAAGAGATCCAAACAAAGGTGTGAATGTGTGGAGCACTGATCCCGATTCGACAGGCAAGGGGGTAGAAAGCGAAGCACTAGGCAAACTAGTTCGCTCTACCACTCACCAAATGTGCAAACTGAAAATTAATCTTCCACCAAAACGCAGAAAGGTGCACCACGACAATTTGTCTTCGGGCCATACCCTCGGCGGCAGAGAGAGAGACTGAGAATGAATATTCTACCAAAGTGTTGACGGATACACCACCACAATTTGTCTTTGGCCCATGCGGTCCATGGCGGAGGGAGGCGCACCGCGTTGGAAGGCAACTATGTACTTGTATTCCAATATGGGGACGGGCGCGAAAAAAAAAGGCGAGGTGCAAGTAGCGGTGAAACAAAAGAAGGCAATCCGCAAGTGGCGGTTTCTGCTGAGCCCAACCACACGTGTCCCAGTTGTTTTCCCAAGAGTGCACGTCGGGCCTCGCCTTTTTGCTGGCGCCGTCAGCCATTTCGGTACTGTTGACCCGAGGCTCCAATTCTTTTCCAAGACGCAAGTGTCATGATTCAGAACTTGGGCGGGCCCATGTGCTGGTGGATTTAATAAACATCCGATACATGGTCTCAAGATGACAGCATTCACTCAACTCTACATGTTCGAGCACTCATTTGACTCACAAGTGAGAGGCGCTACCGCACACTGTCAGTTGGTAAGACGCTCGGTATTCAATATGTCGCCAACATTTAACACAATGCAAACAATAGGGAGCAAAAATATCACTCCCAATCACACTCTGCTGGTTTTGGCGGGGCCCCAAACGAACTATTGCAAATCAATATCACTCCCAATCATACCTTGCTGGTTTTGGAGCCCCCAAACGAACTATGGCAAGGAATATCACTCCCAATTTGACAGCCCCAAACGAACTACTGCAAAGAAGAACCTGTAGGGATCTTACGCACTACAAGACGAGAAAAGGTTAACAACAGTTGTATTTTTCATCATCGCTTCAAAACACCCTTCAGCCATTTTGGTCCTATTGACCCGAGGCTCCAATTCTTTTCCAAAACGCTGAGTCATGATTCAAAACTTGGACGGGGCCATGTGCTGGTGGTTTAACTTAAGAGTGAAATAAACATCCGATACGTGGTCTCCAGATGACAGCATCCACTCAACTCTACATGTTCGAGCGCTGATTTGACTCACAAGTGAGAGGCGCTACCGCACACTGTCAGTTCGTAAGAAGCTCGGTATTCAATATGCCGCCAACATTTAACATAGTGCAAACAATAAGGAGGAAAAATATCGCTCCCAATCACACTCTGCTGGTTTTGGCGGAGCCCCAAACGAACTATTGCAATTCAATATCACTCCCAATCATACCTTGCTGGTTTTGCAGCCCCCAAACGGCCTATGGCAAGGAATATCACTCCCAATTTGGCACCCCCAAACTAACTATTGCAAGGAAGAACCTGTAGGGATCTTACGCACTACAAGACGAGAGAAGGTTAACAACAGTCGTATTTTTCATCACCACTTCAAGACACCCTTCACCACTTCAGGATGCAGCCTGCCTAAACAGGTGGTTTTCAAGGTCTTCAGACCTTTCACCACTTCAGGACACCCCTCACCACTTCAGGATGCAGCCTGCCTAAACAGGTGGTTTTCAGGGCCTTCGACCTTTCACCACTTCAGGACCATTCGGGGTCTTCAGACTGCCCAAAACTCTCGCTTCAGAATTTACATTCCTGATCACCGACGCCAAGCGTCAAGACTGGCTGGTTTGTTTCATCTATCGGCGTGCGCATGGCACCGCTGACAGGAAACTATAAATTGCAAAGCAGGTTGCCAAAGACCATGGCCAGAAGTGGTCTTAATCATCTCGAAGGCAGTTTTTTTTTCCGCGGTGGACGGCCACATGCAGCTACGCACCAATGCCTAAAACGCAGTGACCCACTGCCATAGCAGCAGAGGCTGCTCCAGTCAAAGATGCAAACCCAAAATACCACATGATAACCTCAGTCCACACGGAATAACACACCCTCAATCATAGAAAAACCCTCAGTCCGCCGCATGCAAAGAAGCACAATATATTAATTCACAAAAAATAGTAAAATGTCTAACACCCATTCACAACCCAGACTGCCCCCAAGCTACTGAAGATGTCATGGCAAAGAAAATCCCTCTTATCACAGAGGCAGTTTTTCCTCAGCACTTGGACAGAGAAGATTATGACTGTAGATAGACAATCACATGCAGCTCCGCTCCAGTGCCAAGGAACCACTGCCCTAGAAGCAGGCACTGCTGCAGTCAAAGAGATGAACCCAAAATGCCATATGATAATCTACGCACATAAAGTAGCACCGTCATCCGAAGGAAAACAGTCAGCCCACCATGTGCGAAGGAAAACAACCTTGTCATTCATCTTTGTAAAACATTTATCAGAAAAGAAGCATGGGAAAACAACAGCCAATCAAAGAGGCGAACCCAAAGTGCCATATGACAATCTACACACGGAAACCAATACCGTCATCTGTAGGATGACAGTATGTACGCCTCATGCTAATGAAAGCAACCTTGTCATTCATCCTTGTAAAACATTTGATGATTTGACAGCATATCATCAAAGAACCAGATAGCAAAACAAAAGCCCTTGAGATCTACAATTGAAATGTGGCGGGGGAAAAGAGAAGTAGAGAATATCTTGATGCCACCACTTCCGTTTATGGGTCCCCACCGCTTGGATTGTATCGTTACATCTTTCACTGAAATCGCATTCGGGAGGACCTTTATCATCCTAGTCTCCACCAATCTTCTCCATTCCATATCCTCTTCCTCTAAATGTGATTGTGTGGACTTTCTATGGAAGGCTGGTTCATGTTCTCTTGATTGATCCATGATTGGTGAGGACTATTCACGTTACGCTGAGGACTAACCGTTCGCTCATTTGAAGGTGGGCAATTGACCTGCGTACACCGGATGAATAAATATTGAGGAGTTTGAATACTCAATACTCTTGTTACCAAGGGAGCAACCGTTTTCCAGCTGCCCATGCAATTGACAATCTGATATCCCTCAAGCCTTTCGTAAAAGAAAAAAGAAAAAAAGAAAAAAAAAAAGAAAGAAAGAAAGAAAACAGACTCTCTTCTCGCCCGGGGGACAGCTGCATTCGACTATTCGTTTTTCTTTTTTTTTAATTTGGGCCATTTCTGGATTTATGCATGTCATCCTTGCGCAGGGGCCATGGTAATCTTCTCTGTATCGTTCCAATTTTAACGGATGTCCAGAAGGACAGCATTCGACTCTTCTATCTTCTTCTCTTATCTTTTTTTTTTTAACTCGCACTAGCTAACCTACCCTAGACTGAGGAGACAATCCTGAGGGTTATGGGGCTCTACCCGACACCACCTACTTTGCAGAGCCGTCACCACTCATGATCACATATATTCCAGTAGACAGACGAACCTTTAAAGCTTGGGTGCTGCTCCACGCACAGAGCACAGTTAGGTAGGTATAGACTTAATTGTTTGTTTTTCCTTCCCAGTGACACACTTGGATTACTGCAATTCTCAGGCAGGTGGTTGCGGTTTTAGCCACCACACCATCACAGCCCTGGTGTGGATTGTCTCGGTGCACGACCAGGCTGTGGTTCAGTTAGGCCCGCTGGACCGACCAAATTCGCGGCTGCTAACCCGTAGGGACAATCGATGTGGTTCAGATGTCCAACGCCTGATTTCAGCATACAGCGATCCGACATCTCACAAAACATCATCAAATTTGAGGTCTAGGCAGGGGGGAAAAGAAAGAAGCACTCCGTACCTGCCACACAAGTATACCACGCTCATCGCAAGCATCATAGAACTCTGGACGCTCAGCAAGTGCTCCACCCCAAACCCGAATCATGTTCAAATTAGCATCCGCATGAAAACCCACTTCAGTTTGATACCTTTCCCTTGAAAGCCAGAGCATCCCATGTGAAACGATCCAGTTCCCGCCTCGGATGAATAAAGGATGACCATTCACAAAGAACCGCCGTCCACCACCGAGTGTTTCATCAACGCATGTTTCAATCTTTCGAAAACCAAAGCGACAACTGCAGGAATCAGACTCCATGTAACAAGGGGCACCATTCGAGACCCCTGCCTCAAAAGAGATCTGCAACGTATACAACGGCTGCTTGCCCAAACCATTTGGCCACCAAAGCTGTGGATTCTCATGAAGCATCTGCACAAAAAGGAGATCAAGCCATGCGACGACAGAGTCAGGAACAGAGAACAGCGATGTCCACAACATAACACTAGTGCATACAAAACAATGTGTTTTGACAAATGCTCACTGAGATGTGTTTAGTCACACATCCTGTCCCTCTACAGTCTACCAGACAAAAAAAGCAGAGCTAGACTCTTTCAGATACTGAAGCCCAGGACTCCAGCCTTATCACCAGAAAACAAAAAAAGGACTGGAGTCCGATTCCTGCAGTTGTCGCTTTGTTTCACCAGAAAACAAAAAAAGGACTGGAGTCTGATTCCTGCGGTTGTCGCTTTGTTTCAGATACTGAAGCACAGGACTCCAAAAAAGCACAGCTGGACGTGCATTACAGTGTGCATGTCTGTGCATGTCCTTTCACCCCTACACATACACGTGCACAATTTGAAGGCAAAATGGGAAGACGGATAGAAAAACGAACGAGGAGAAAAACTGAGGGCATACACCAGAGTGTGCTTGAAGCGAAACTCACAGGAGAAAATGCATGAAGATGGTTCTCCCCAGCTTCAAGATCCACCTCCTCTGAGAGGACGTCCTCAACAACATAGAACCCATCATCGTCACTATTAAAAATAACTTGCGCAGTTAGCCTTCCGTGACAGGCCGCTGATGATGCATTTGTGACTTCAACTGAGACGTGGAGCTTGGCTTTTGCGAGACTGCTCCCTTCAAACACTGTCACAACATGAGGATTCTGCAACGTCACAGCCTGCAATACAAAAGCACAAAAGCAGAACCTTGAGAGAGATCCCACAACACAAGCACAAGCAAGTCTACCGAAAAATGCAAAAAGAAAACACAGAGACTTTACCCGCCCCGCATCCCCACAACACACGCCAAAGGAAGTCTGTGGACAAACACAGAAGCCCAGAGACTTTAACTGCACGCACGCGGACACTCACAAGCCCCAGTCCATAGCGTACCAACTCACTCCATCTGACACTCAGAAGCCCAAGTGCCTTGGGTAGAGCCACTCGATGCTTGCACGGCAGGACATTGAATATTGAACAATTATCTTTTGCTGGTCTTCATCACTCACAAGAGCAAGCTGAAGTGAACTAGATGGCTGATTTCAGGACAGCATGCTGCACACTGATATGAAACCCCGGACATTGAGTATTGAACATTCATCAATCACATGAGCGCAGTTTCCATGTTCTACAAGGGCCTCTGCTATAAAACAAAGCCAATTTCGGACGTATTAATTGTCACTCAAACACCTCATTGAGTATTGCCTGCATCTGAGCATAACGCAGACTACTATTCAACGAGATCGGAGAAATAAAACGCACCTAGAACCCGCAAAACAAGTGCTCAGTCACCAACAATGTCACCATTCAGTCCTATCAATCACTGACCAAACAAACATATTTCCAAACCCTCAATTCACTACACATATTATGTGAGGTTTTAACCTACCTACAGAGCATACACCCTTTATTTGTCAAATCCACTTCCCCCCGTGCTGTCCTCCCCTCAGATCCCTCCTCTCTCCCCAACTGCCACAGAGAATCCCATCCAGTTTGATGACAAAGTCGCAAGCTTTCGTTTGCCAGACACTCCCCTTGACTACATCAAGAAAAAATAATAATTGGAGGCTATATGCTTCATGTATTATTTGCTATTTACACTCAGCAACCACCCCCTCCTTTTTTTTTTCCTGGCCACCCCCTCTTCGACCACAAGAGCATTCATTGTGGCCCATTTAGTTACTACAGGGCCCTTATTTTTCTCAGTTGCTAGATTACACCACTAAACCCACAGCCACATACTTCTTTTTCCCACCAGCAGAAACAGGCCCAGGCCTTGAGGCCAGAAGCAAAAAAGGGAGCGCTCATTTAATATCACAGTTTCCCTGGCAGCATTTGATTACAACTGCAACAAGTCAGTGCGAATACCGAGTATTACTGACCAAAAAAAAGATAGATGCTACCCACCCCTGTAAGGACGACTGCCACCTCATCCCAGATGCCCGTGTTGCGATCTCTGTGAGGAAAGCCAAGAGCAATGGAGCAGCATACCCATGAGAAATTGGAGCTATCCAGTCCCTTTTCTGATGTTCATTCTCAATCCTGTCCCACATAGTAATCAACGAGACGAGAAGAACAAGATGGTTGTTGAATGACCGTGTCAGACAGCTGACATCAGTCACTTGGATGCCAAGTTGATGCCAGGAACAAAGGCCTCTCACATATCATAAGCCAAACCAGTGTACAGAAGAGGATAGATACGTGGCCTCCCAGACATCGAAAAGCATAAACATCTGAAGCGCAGGCAGGCTGCAATCGCACACACTCAGAAAATGCCAGACGAAAACCATAAACATTTGAAAGGCAGGCTGGAATCGCAAACACTCAAGCTGGTTTGTAAATCAGCCAGTTTAAACACACACAAGTCTGTCCGTTCATCTTTCTCGGATGCATGGCCTTTTTCCACGGAGGTCAGCAGTCCAGCCTGACTTGGAAATAAAACTGTCACTGGAGCATGGTGTAACGTCCCGTTCCTGTTGTTGAAATTGCCGGCGGAGGAACAAACTGGCGCTATGTTCTTACTCGGAAAGCCTGATCCTTGCCGTCAAAATATGGCCAGGTTGATGCTTTCTCCGGACAAACATTTCAGGACTTGGGCCGACACTCGACATTTTTTGAATTAGGCCCAATGATCCTGAGACTACCATAACGACCAAAACCGTACAGGCTTCCCTATAGATGTTAGGGAGGACTATCATCAGGGAAGCCTCTCTCTGTCACTCCTCCAGAACATCAGGAGGAGGAGAGGAGTGCTGAGGAGGAGAGGCCTGTTGTTTGCTGCTTGGAGAGATTGAGAGCAATACCGATGGTTCTGTGAAGTGTGGTTTCCTTGTTCTCGACACACAGTCACCACCAATGATCCTCAGCAAAGGACAGTCAAGTTGAATTGGTTAGTTCAGGGAGGAGAAAAAAGGGCGGACGCTATTCACGAGGTGGGTTTTCTCTCTTTCCTGTGATGCACAGATTGCATTTCTCCTTCCCATCATGCACTTAGAACGCCACCAAATGCAGCAGTACTTGGGCAAATGTGCTTAAAACTGAAACACTGAAATTTCACGACCTCATCGGACTTCTGTGCCGAAGACAACAACAAGGACCACGACGACAACAACAACAACGACAACAACGATGACGATGAAGAAGAAACACCAGTTGCATTTGCTTTCACCGGACTTCTGTACCGAAGACAACAAAGAGGACCATGACGACAACGACAACGATGACGATGAAGAAGAAAAACCAGTTGCACTTGCTTTCATGCTTCACGCCATGGGCATATGGTAGGGATAAGTGAGCCCATTCGTCGACAAGTTAGCCAGTTGAGTAGGCAGCACTGACAACAGGGCAGCAAAACTTGAGAGAGAATATCCATTCCAACCATCGCCGGAAAGTGGTACCTTTCCTCAGCAGGCAGTGTAACACTGTATACCCTCAACTTCAGAGGGGCACTTATGATGCCTCCTGCATGTTCATTTGAGCTTTATTCAAACACAGTTCTATCCTCTTCACCTAGCCATATTACCCCGACCTCTCCAACTACAACACACGCGTGTTCACTTGTAGCAACACTAGCGCACAGCTGTGTCTTCTTTTGCTGTTACAATAACAAAGAAAAATAACACAGCAAACGCAACTATGGGCCTCGTTCCACTCAACATGCATTTGGACGCTTTTTCGGCTCGGTCCGTTCAAAATGTTGAAGTCATACGAATGCACCTGTTGCAGAAAAGCGTTGAAATGCATGGAGAGTGTTGTGTAGTGGAGAGATGCCCTATGATACACGACCAACTACTCCCAACATACGTGAGGAGATGCAAGCAAAACAAAGCAACATAACACATTGGAACAAAAGCAGGACATTTTCCACTCTTCCTTTTTGAACAGGAAATTATTAAAGTCAGTAAACAGAGAGCAAAAGGAGTAAATACTGCACAAGTCAAGCAACATGCTCTGCAGATTTGCTGGCACGCTCTCTTTCTCTACAACATTACGTCTTCTGTGTATCGCACTCTTTCACCCTCTTTAGCCACCAGCACATCTGGAAAGTCACGAATGGCCCTCGCCGAAAAGTTTGAGGGCCGGGGACAGGGCCCCCGCATGGGGGCAGGCGGAACTTTTCTATTGTTCAGTGCTACACCTGGTCTCATCCCTTTGGGCACAGGATAACTTCCTTTTTCCACCCGCCCTTCGGAGGCACTCAATCACGATTCTCAACTTGGCTGGGGGCATATACTGGTGGTTGAAACCATCAGTAAATCCGAAACTCGCAGCAGAATGAGTGGTGCGACATGCTGGGATGAACGGGCCTGGGGCGCTGGCATACATTCCTTCAAGTGGAAACACCCTGGCCCTATAGCAATGGTTGGCGGTTGGCAGCATGCAAGTCGCAACTTTCAGAAGTACTGGTGGTTTAAGTATCTCCCTTCCAATTCCTTCCTTCCCTCTTCATTCCTTCCCTCTCTTCATCATATCACTTCCTCACCCTGTGGCAATCTTCCGCCCCTTCCTCCTCGTCACTCCCTCATTTCTGCCGTTATGTGCTAATCTCTCCTCCCTCTCCTTCAATACCACACGAATGACCTTCGCCCTTGCTATCTCCCTCTCTCTTCCTCCAAACCACACTCTGCATAACCTTTTCTGTTGCTCTCTTTGCCCATCTCTTCTATCTCTCACTTAAACCGTAGACCTTTCCCTTTGGTATCCCCTTCCACTTCCTTGCCTCCCACACTCGTTTACATTTTCTGTTGCTCTCTTTGCCAATCTCCTCTGTCTCTCACTTAAACCCTCTGGTATCCCCTTCCACTTCCTCGCCTCCCTCTCTCTTCATCCACATCACGTCCACCACCTTGTTCGCACTTCCTCCATTTTTGTGCTACAAAAAGACAAAGAGAAGAACGAAGAGACAGGCTACCCAATGTGCGTTCAACGTAATACTCTTTTGAAGTTCTCCGAATCCTCATATTGTTACAATTTCATAGCCAACCTAGGCTACCAGCTGGGCCGCCTCACCTCGTTTGCCCGGGAGGCCCGGCCACGCAATGGCCGAAGAAGATCCCAGCACAACAAGAACAAAAAATTGAGAAAGAAAACTACGTTATGCAGGAAAAACTGAACAACTTTTGCCTCAAGGTAATCGAAATTCTTTACCAAATTTAACATAAAAATAAAAGTTGAAAACGTTTTTATTTATTTATTTATTTATTTATTTATTTATTTATTTATTTATTATTTATTATTTATTTTGGCCCGGCTGGGCCAGCAGTCCCGGGACACTCTGGTAGCCTATTAGCCAACCAGATTAGCAGACTGACATACAACTTCCAAAAGAAAAGAGAAGAAAAGCAAAAACCAAAAGCCTCACCTGATTGGCTTGATCCAGTCCCAGCCCTCAACATACTGTGCCGTGACATCCTTGGCAATCTGTTATTGCCAAGCATCCAATCAAACAATCGACGGAGAGAAGAGCATTTTGCATGTCAAGGGAAGCGAACCGGGACACGGCCACACGGCCGTATGCATACCCAACAAAATGAGAAGAAGATGCAGACAATGTCAAACACAAAAGCCTTTCTAAGTTTCTAAGCTTTCAAAGCTGCATACATTCAACAAGAACCAAGTACAATCACCCACACCAAATCTGAGCTCTATTATCTGCATGGGATCAACGGTTGATCACGCAACGCAGACAGCAGGTAGGAAGAAGAGGACATTTAACCTCACAGCAGACATTCAGAAAACAACAGGTAGGCAATAAACATTGGGACCTTAAAACCTTTCAAGTTTCAACACATGTTCCAAAAAAAAAAAAAAAAGATGTTCAGAAAAGAAACATTGTTAGAAATCTGGAAAACAGCAGGCAGGGCATCAGAGCATCAGGGCAATCAGGGATTCAAGCGCCAAAAAACTGTTCCCCCTTCCATTTTTCATCTACTGAGAAGACTCTGGGCACATCGTGTGCTGTCACGTGCGGAAAAAAAAAAAAAAAAAAAAAAGAAGCAAAAGTTCCCAATACTTATTGCTAGAGTCAACTTCCTTGCACTATGGACCTCCATTCACAGCAAATGGCAATGGGATAGGTTTTTCCAAAGACTAGAGAGAATGCAATCATGACAGAACAAGGACCATGAAAACTGTGAACAAAAAGGCACAGAAGAAACAGGTTGAAGAGGGGGAAAAAACGGAAAAGGAAACACGGGAAAAAAAAAGGAAACACATGCAAATCTACGTATGTATATATATACTCTGTTTGATAAGCCTAATAAACATTCGAATATCTGTCCTAAATTCATTCTATGTATATGTATCTTACATCGTGATCACCACCTTGGCCCCCTCCATCCACATTGCCTGGGTGTTCAGGGGGATGAACCAATACTGCAAGACGATTCTCCCCTCCAAAGTTGGCCACATGAGTAACGTCAAAAGCGCGCCGCAGGAACATCCCTCGCGGATTTGGATGCACCAGCTTTGCGCCATTTAAATAAACATCCGCTGAGTAGTTGATGCCGTTGAATTGCAGCCACACCCTGGTACACTGGAAGGAATCACAGATTCCCAACCCAAGACACGGCAAGACAAAATGAGCACTCTTTCAAGAGGTGGGGCTTACTACACAGTCACTCACAGTTACTCAAAATGAGCACTCTTACAAGGGGTCAGACAAAATACAGACAGCTTACAGAGCTTGTTGCAAACGGCTGGGGCTACACGATGCTGCAAAGGACTTCACTTTGCATTATTGCATCATCCACGTGCCCACAGCTTGCTGAACAGAGAAAACTGGCACACAAGACACAAGTGGGCGATATCAACTGTTTATTAAGAACACACAACCCTCTGCCAAGTTGTAACACCCCAACATTCCTTTCCACAGTTGGCAGTGTCAATAACTTGTGCAGCACAACTTTCCTTGCCGCAGTCAATGGTCCAGCAACTGCACAGGAAAGTCAAGTCCTCACTGTGATCCCAAAGCAATGGCTGAATTCGCAAATCCGGACCCATATTCCCCCGGCGCCATGCGCATGGAAGTTTCAAAACTTCCCATGGTTATGGTCATACAACCACAGTAGAGGTTTCCCTGTGCCCTTGAGTTGCACAGCCTTCCTCGCTCCAATTTCTTAAACTACCAGTTCAGTCGAGCTCATTTGTATGCAGCTACCTTCCGAGGGTTGCAAGCGTCGAACGGGACCGTTTCGTAGTGTCCTGGACCGGACACTGACGGCCCAGGCCCGAACCGGTATGCTCTTGCTGCATACGCCGCTAAGATCCCAACTTAGCTTTCAATAACGTAGTGCTTAAATACAATCAAGCTTCGGCGATCTACAACAATCAAGCATGTGTGATTCCAATCCTTCATCATCAATCGCGGCCAAGGTATATTCAGTTGACACACCAAGCAATCCAAAAGCAAGAATCAAGAAAAGAGAGCCCTAAACATAATAAGTCATCCTCAAGACTATGTTCCAGAGAAAAAGTGTAACGGCAACCCCAAAACATATTGCTCCAACTTCTCGAGCTTCTGACAATACAGAAGCCCTAACTGGACATAAGGGCGCATTAGAACTCAGTGCTTAAAACGCTGGCATGTTTACCAGCCCTTTTTTTCAAAGTTGCAGCTCGCATGCTGTGGCGACTTTCAGGGCTCAGCCCGCAGATTACGAAGGCTGATGGCGCCAGCCAAAGCAGGCCCGACCCGGTTCGGTTTTTTTGGGCACGTTCCCAGCCCCAGAGAAAGTTGCCTTCGAAGTACGCCAGAGTGGTTTACGCTCCCGATCTTCACGATTCTGGTACGGAATTTCTTTGACAAGGCATTCTATATAAAGAACCATCGGAAGAGAGCCACAAGCATTATACGCATCAAAAGACTTGAATCTGCGAAAGAACTCATGCCACCTTTTTACCAGTGCTGTACCGCTGTACCTCTCAAGAATATGCTGGAGATTTGTGAGATCAAACCCACCTTCATAATACCCATGTGTTCTATATTGAGGTGAGCCACCATTCGACCACATCAAAACAAACACTAGCCTTGTCTTTTCACACACACAAGAAAAAAAAGAAAAAACAAGAGAAGACATCCGCACGTGGCATCACAAAAACACTTTGCAAAGTCTTTTTTTTCCCTAAATTAAGTTCGAAGCTGAATTAGGAAATTAAAAGAAGGTTTACGGAAAGGGAAAAAACACAGGGACAGCACATTTCTCACCACATTCTATGAGACTTCCGCGTTACTTCCCTAAATTAAGAGGCCCAGATCAGAATCCGACAATGACAGCACTCCGAATGTTCCGAACCATTTCACCCACTTGACAAGTCGTGACTAAACTCACTCAAAAATCCAACATTAAACATTTCTGGATTTGAAAAACAGAATCTTCCTTTTTTTCTGGAAACATAACATAATTCTACATAGTACAGGCACTCGCAAGAATGTGAGAGCTTGAGTACCAATAACCGATGTGTGGGTGAGGGCGTTTTCTTTTTGAATACACAAGGCTCAAAGAATGTGATTACTGTCGGAACATATTAACAGGTGTGTGATACTTTTCAGGTGCAAAAATTGTACAGTGTATCAAGATCCTCCTGCATCCTTTCAGAAAACAGAAAGCTGTTATATGTGACGCAGGAGGATTAGTAGAGGCACGAACGAAGCAAGTGCTGGCAAGCCCCTGCATCATTACTACTGAAACAGCTGTCACAAATGCAAAGGAAAAAAAAGAACAGCAACTAGAAGATAAGACACTATTATACACATTATATTTAAGAATCGGTTAGGTGGAAGATAAAACACTTAGGGCTATCCAGCGGCCTAACTCAGTTGGTAAGGCACGCAAGTGGCATTCAGGAGGTCGTGGGTTCAATCCCCATTGGCCTTATGTACCTTCCTGGGCATGCTTGGCGCCCGCCACCTAGAGATAGACCACTGGATCCCCCGACCGACATTGAGCAGAGTCTGCTGATGTTCGTACGGGAGGGGACCTGAGGGGAGGCACAGGGATTGGTCCTGTTGGTATGGTCCCTGATGCTCCCTGCTGTCCCCTAGCCGGTATCGCCCACCTGCAGGTCAGGAGCAGCCCCCGCACGTTCTCTCATGAACACGGTTCTGGCTGCTACGGGGTTCCCCGTATGCCTACAATTAGGAGTAGTGGTAGGTAGGTAGTGTGAGGTGAAATTGAGAGAAGAACATAGCTTTAAAAAAGAAAAAGAAAAAAAAACACTTAGGGCCTGATTCCACCAGCCGAGATCGAGCAATCTCTGACCGTCGATTTTTCGGATCAACAGTCAAACGCTTCCTCCTCGCAGATGGAGTCTGCCCCTTGGGGCATACTAACACGAGCACGTTCGTAAGCGTATCAGGCTGCGATTACAGCCCGAACTGGATGAATCCGACTGTAATCACGTCCAGAGCTTAGTAGACAAAATCATCTAGTGTCAGTAAGCCCTCGCATCGGAACCCCCAGCCATTACACATTAATTATAAGAATCTGTTATACGAATTTATGACTAGAAGACAAGTCTAGTGTTAGTACACTACATGTAAAAAAGAGACCTCTAGGATACTAGTACCATAGAGTCAGGATTGTTTTTTTTTTTTTCTATTAACAGGAGTGGGATACGATTAAGGAAGTCGGGATTCTTTTTTTTTTCCCTAACGGGGCTGGCCTCTATAGCTTTGTTTACCATACGGGATACCATCTGATTCTAAGGAGGATTCGAACTCTTCTGCTGTTTACCAACAGCTACTTGTGCATACCCTTCAGCCACATGGGGATATACAAGCGCAGACTTTTACAATTTCCGGTCTTGCGAGGTTTCCTTTTTAACATAGCCTAATTAGAATTCCTCACAGCGTTTAGGACTGTCCAAACCCCTAACAACGCAACAAGAAAGCACAACCTACGGAATTTTTGGAGGCTCGGCCTACCGGACCAGAATGGCCTGTGGCACCATCCAAAAAAAGAAAGAAACTGTGCCGGTGTCGGTTCGGAACAGCAGCTTGGCACCCAGTAAGGCACCTCCAGGCCCGGTTCTCAGTAAGGCACTTCCATTTTATCGGATCCAATATTAGACCTCGAGCCCGGTTCTCAGATCCATTACAAACAACCCAACAACTACGGTTGCAATAAACTCAGTTCAAAGTCCTGAGAGAGCGGTCAAGGTAGGGTCTAAAGTAGCTTTTGGTCAAACGTCACGTTCTGAGTCCTTGATATGTCTGTCTGAAACAGGCCCCAGGGTCAAGGGGTACGCAGCCGTAAGTCAAACACTGCGTCCACTACCTCCAAGAGTCAGACCGAGCACAGGAAATGCAGGCCCGGAGTCAAAGTCCAACCAGTAGTCCACCACAGCCGTAGTTCAGGTGCCTATCGAGGGTCGTCTGCAGGTATCCAGAAGATTCCTGTTCCAACTGGGATACAGTACCACTGCTTCAAGGCTTCATCAAGGCCATCAAGATCTGGAAAATCCGGACCATCTACACGGTCAAGGGAGGGACTGGTCAAGGACGGTCAGAGCAGTGGGGAGGTCCTTCGGCCTTCCACTGGCTTGTGGCCAAGTGCAGCTATACGAGGCTGCTGGTGACATCGACTGGCGCCAGATGCTGCTGGTGGGCGCCAGCCTAGAGGAAGGTCATGTTGGAGCGGCCATAGCTGCCATAGCTATACAAGGAGGTGATGTGGTTGGTCAAGGAGGATCGGGGCTGTGAGACCCATAGAAGGTTGATGGGAAAGCTTACCTGGACTTACCTGTCGCTAAGGGACTGATCTGCTGCTCGTCTCCATGGAGGGAGGGAAGGACAGCGCCATCCTCCACGACTCTATGATGACTGTCGCAGGAGGAGGGGCGCTCTGCTGAAAGCTGTACGGTGTCTATGTCAGTGGACGTCAGAAGGGGAGCATGCACTGCTGGGAGAAGCCCGAGGGGGAAGAGGGATCAGGAGAGCGACATGCATGTATTATTAATTTCTTTTAATGTATCTTCAGGAGAGCGACATGCATGTATTATTAATTTCTTTTAATGTATCTCTTCTCCTCCTCCTCCTCTATCTTACCTCTCCTCTATCTGTTCTTCAATGACGTTCTATGAGAGTTCGCTGCTGATGATATGAGTAATTCATGATAATGCTGATTGGCTTCTTCTCAAGACTAGGTTCATTGCACCGTATGTGATAATGCTGAGGGCGCACTACTATTTGGAGACTTCACGTTGATCGCTGGGTTCAGACATATGTGACAATGCTGATTGGCTTCTCCTCAAGACTAAGTTCATTGCACCGTCTTCATCCAAGAAGAACGCATGGGCATTATCACTGTATGGAGACTGAAAGCCTCCCCAAATGCATTGTCACATACGTCTGAACCAACAACGACCAGGCGTTTTATTCGGGTGAAGACCATAGCTGCAGACAGGCCGGTACATTGAAAGAAAGCACGATCCGCATTCATAACCCCCAAATTCAGGTTGGCTGGGACCTCAGCTTGGCAGTGGTTCATACCTCCGCTTATCCTTTGCTTTCAAGAGAAAAAAGAACAAAACATACACCGTAATAATCCTGTTTGTTGTCATCAGTTTTATTCGCAATTATTGTCCGTTCTTGCCGATTCTTGTCTATTCTCGTCGATTCTTGCCGGTTCTGGTTGGGCCATCTTTTGCCACAGATGCAATTTTGCAAAAAAAAATAAATTGCAAAAACGGATAATAAGAAATCACATGAGTCAGAGAAAACCTTATCCACAATGGCCAAACGTTGGCCTCAGTCAGGGATAACTGTTTGATATCATTCCTCATCATCCTCAAGCGTCCCCGAATCAATTTCTCCTTTCTTTGTCAGATGCCAACAGTAATGCTTATTACTATTATCTTTTTTTGTTTTTTTTTGAATTCTTATCAATTCTGGTCTAAATTATCCGGTTCTCCTTGATCCATCTTTTTTGCCACTTCATCAATTGTGGAAACTCTGGTAAAAACGAAAGAACGATTTTTCGTTTTTTTTTTAAGCATGAGTCAGACAAAATATTATCCACAATGGTCAAACGTTGGGCTCAGTCAGGGATAACTGTTTGATTTTGTTCCTCATCATCCTCAAAAGCCCTCAAATCAATTCTTGAAATACTATAGAGAATGACAAAGGTAGAGAAAGAGATTGTACTTAATTTTCATACAGCTGTTACAGCATTTTTGGTTTTACAGAAGAAACAAGAAAGATATATTTACATCGGCGGTAGACAAAGAAGAAAGATGACAAGAAATGGCAATCTTGGTAGAGAAAGTTGCCTCTTTCTAATGGGCCTCGCTCCACAACTCACCACACGCACAAACTACAAAAAGTATGGCGATGAATCTTCCCTTGTTCTAGCAGAAAATTCATGTTCATTTTCTACATTTGGTGAGTTGTGGAGCGAGGCCTAATATCTATGAATTTCATCTTCACACTAGAAACATTTCGCACTAGAAATGTTTCCCACCTATCTGCCCTTTACGCCTGGTAGTCATCCATTCCGAGGAACACTTTCCCATAATGGCGATCGCCCTTGCATGGCGATCGCACCACGAAACAAAAAATAGCACTGCAATGTCAAACAACAGGCGTGTTCTCCCCTCTATCTAAAGTTTGATGCATTTATTAAGGAAAAGGTCCGCCACCCCCATTTGGACTCCATACCACTTCATACTACAGGCATTGCAAAAATTACTTACAAAACTACTACGTGTGTGTGAAAACAAATATCCCAAACTACTTCAAAACTACAGGCATTACAAAAGTACTACGCGTGTGTGTGAAAACAAATAACTCAAAACTATGTACCACTTGAAAACCAACGGATTTAGCTCAGTCCATACACCCATGAACTGTTGAAATACAGACCTGTGTTCGAATCCAGCTGCAATCAGATCAGTTAGAACAAATTAATTTCTAAAGGAGGAAAAGAACGACAAAAACTAGAGAACCACTTCTCTTCTCTTCTCTTCTCTTATACCCTGAAGGGAAAACCGGTCCTCGCATGACCCAGGAGCCGGGCCCAGGGAAAATCGGGCAGGGAGGCCCGCACGTGGCACTACGGGGTCGTGGGACGCAACGTGCCAGACAAGAAAGCACACCGCGGCGCGCGGCGGTTCGGGAGGGGCGTGGAGGGTGGGTCCATGAAAAATCGCGCGGGGCGGGGGGTGCCCGTTGGCCGGGTCCTCATTGCCAAGCGGGGGCGCGGCGGGTGGCCGTATTTGCACTGGCGGGGTCCTCTTTGCCAGGTGTGGCTGGGCAGAGCGACGTCTCGGTCGGGGTGGGGCGGTTGGGTACACCGACGGAGTGAGAGAGAGAGAGAGAGAGAGAGAGAGAGAGCCGGTCGGGTGGGCCGTCGGGAGGCGTTGGGAGGTGCGGCGGGCCGGTCGGGTGGAGCGAGGGGGAAGAGGGCCGATAGTGTGGCCGGAGCGACGAAGATTCAACCAGGTAGTGTATGTTTCCATGTTCTAGCTGAAAATTCATTGGATGCTGCTCATCCTATCGATGGAAGTAGCATGACGGGAGCCGCGAGGTCGGAGAGTTGTCGTCTCTCTCTCTCTCTCTCTCTCTCTCTCTCTCTCTCTCTCTCTCTCTCTCTCTCTC
>BFEA01000255.1:1437045-1452045 GCA_003427395.1 Chara braunii
AAACATCAATGAACGAAAAAAGTTAACGGAAAAGGTCAAGAAACTGTGACAGCGACCACTAGGCAAGGTCAGAGAGCCCAGTGATTACGTAAGTCAGTCCTTTGTTTTCTTCTGTGCGGACTTCAGCAGAGACGCAGAGCCAAGGAGGCCTAGGAGTACCAAACAAGCAAGCAGCCTTGTGTGGAAGTTGCTTCTCCGGTACACGCCAACCAGACCCCGCAACTGCAAATCCTTAAAATCCAGCAGTCAATGTATGCTCCTATCATTGATCACGATGACGTCAATTACCACCGCAACGTAATAAGCAGAGGAGCGAAAACATGAAAAACTGGAAAAAGTGAATGAAAAAATCAACGAAAAGTTGACCAAGAGGGATCAGAGAGTAACTGTGACGGCAACCACTGGGCAAGGTCAGGGAGCCCACTGATTACGTATGACAGTCCTTTATTTTCTTCTGTCCGGACTTCAGCAGCGACGCAGAGCCAAGAAGGCCTGAGAGTACCAAACAAGCAAGCAACCTTGTGCGGAAGTTGCTTCTCCGGTTCAGGCAGACCAGCCCCCACAACTGCAAAACCTTAAAATCCAGCAGTCAATGTGTGCTCCTATCATTGATCACGTTGACGTCAATTACCGCCACAAACGTAATAAGCAGAGGAGCGAAAACCTCAAAGCACAGAGGAAGTTAACCAATACGTTAACGGAGTACATCGGTAATCAACCGAAATCAACTTCAGCAGAGACGCAAAGCGAAGACGGCCTGAGAGAACCAGGCAAGCAAGCAACCTCGTGCAGAACTTGCTTCTCCGGTACACGCAGACCAGACCCTGCACTCACAAACCCTTAAATCCATCAGTCAATGTATGCTCCTATCATTGATCACATTGACGTCAATTACCGCTAAAACGCAACAGACTTCAGCAGAGACGCAAAGCCAAGACGGCCGGAGAGAACCAAACAAGCAAGCTACCTCGTGCGGAACTTGCTTCCCCGGTACATGCAGACCAGATTTTGCACTCACAAACCCTTAAATCCAACGTATAGACCCACTACAAACGATGATTGGATAACAAAACCCGCGGTAGAAAAAATGTCCCAGTGGAAAAATCAACATACTTCTTTAATTGGAAGGGCCTTAATCATCAATAATGTAATATTAGCATCCATTTGGTACAAGTCTGCAATCTGGGCAATCACCTGGACAGCAACAAAGGCATTGAAAAAGTTACTGATATCCTTTCTCTGGAGGGGAAATCATGAAACTCAAAGAGTAATTCCGAGGGTAGCATGGCTTACGCTTATTCAGCCTAAATTGAAGGGGGGATTAGGTATATTGGATCCATCTTTACAATGTCAGGCATTGTCTCTTCAATGGATAAAATCACTGATATTTTCACCAGAGGTTCCCTGGCTACCAATGGCCCTAAAGCAAACTCGGCGTTTGGCGCCATCCACAATTGAAGGGATACATCCACTCACATGGGTAGAAAATCGATATTCGTCCATTCCAAGAGGAAACCTACATTCACATGAAGAAGGGATGGGGGGGAAGCAAGTAGGGATAGCTGTCAGGATAACTTTTGGGGTTCTCTTATCAAAACCTGGAGACAGCTTCCACTCCCTGACAAACCATTTCCATCAAGATATGAAGAAGTGTTAAGACCTCTTTTTGGTAATAGATGGATCACAGACAGCAATGGGTGTGTTTACAATAGTTCTTCAATGGGTGTGTTTACAATAGTTCTTCACCTCCATGGTCAACCTGGGTTAAAAGGGAGATCCTGAGGATTAAGGATATATGGGATCCCTCGGTAAGGAACTGGAAGTCTGTAGAGCAGCTTAGATTCACTCTCAAATATGCTCACCACCTACCTGAAATGTTGGACCAAATCATTTTCTCCATTCCTCTGACCTGTGTAAAAACGCTAAGAAAAGGATACCGCCTGCGGGATTCAGATTGGGTGTCGAGATATGATTCACTTGATGTATGGATAATAGGTCAGGTTGTTTGCCAATATTAGGATGGAGCAATGGTAAATATTTTCCATTTACAACAGGATTTTTTTTCTGGCTAGGTATGATCCAGACAGGGTGGAGTGGGTGCCCAACAAAACTTTATACAGGATTAGGGTCCTACTTCACACAATACCTAGCCACACAACACTTGTTCGATGGTGGGCCTACTACCCGGAAATCCCAATAGCAAAGTTTCCACTTGACCCTGAGGAATGGACATGGAAAGTTTCCAAGAGAGGTAAGCCCAGAATGCTTCAATCCCTAACTGTCAATGCAGCCTATTGGATGTTGAGACCCAAAGTCGATGCTCCAACAATTGTGCAAGACACAGGTAAAACATCTCAACATCCACATAGACCAGTTTAGATCAGTACCATGGTTTCGATCCACTAACGAAAGAGCAGCCAAATTTGCTTCACTTCAATGGCAGATTATGCATAGATATCTGGCCACCAATGACTGGTTGATAGATCACTCAACGCTGGAACGGCGGGGTTTAGCGTTACCATGCTGCCGATCTTGTCACATGGCATTCCCCTCTCGTAAATATAGAGAAGCGATTGAACACATTTTTACTCAGTGTCCAGGGTCCATCCTTATGCGGCAACGTTGGGACTGTATTTGGCGAAGACTAACGGGCCTCGAGTGGCCTTGGGAATGGAGAGCTCTTTGACTAGGACAATGGAATCCGGTTGACCTGCCCCTCTCAACCTTTCAGTCAAATCTATTTTGTCTTGGTCGGAAAGCTATCATATGGACGATATGGCAAAGGAGGTGTGTATAATGGAGGAGGTGAGCATGGAAGAGATGGAGATGGAATTTTCTCAGTATATCAAACAATTTGTGTAAACAGAAATTCAGGCTCAATGGGCTAAATTCAAAACTCTAACTCAGAAGAAAGACATCAAAAAAATCTATTCTCAAATTCACAATGGACTGGTTAGGGGGATCTCAGAAGCAAGGAATTGGACAGGTGGTATGGCCTGATGAGAATGAGTCTGTGATGCCTCTCAAGAATCGTTACTTGCTACAGTTTAATGATTGGTTTGATATTCAGCCAGGGGAGTTTCTCAAAGGTGCTGCATGTTTTTTTGAACTGTTCCCTCCCTGGGAGTTAGCTTTAGTAGAACCTCAATGGTTTGGTGGGGCAGGGTCGGATAATGAAGAATGATTCCTCGTCATCAGGACGGTTAGGACTGCTAGAGGTGTTTGTCATATATGGCAGTCTGATCAGGACTGAAGAGGTGGTTTTGATCCTTTTGACTCTTATCAAGTTGTAATACTGGACATTTTTCTGTATAAGGGACGCTGAACCCAGTTTTCAGCAGGTGATACTCCCCACCAATAGAGTGGAGTCTCAACTGGGTGATTAGGAATGGCTGCTCTTATCACCATTCCTAATGACTTCAGTTGTGTTTTGATTATTAAAACAAAAAAAACAAAAAAAAATCCAGTGTATGCTCCTATGATTGATCACGTTGACATCAATTACCGCACAACGTAATAAGCAGAGCACAAACATCAAAGAACGGAGGAAGTTAACCGAAACGTTAACATAGTACATCAGTGACCAGCTGAAATCGCCCATCATTGTGATGGGTCAGAGAACGCAGCCACTGCTCATGTCGCATTCGTTTTTCGAGCCTGGAGCGAACTAAGGCATAGTGTTGACGGAAAAACTGACGGAAGACAAACAGAATGGGTGACCGCAAAAGGTGACAAACCGAATGGCTTTTCTTGAACCTGAAGCGGATTACCTTCTTCCCCGAATACAACGTACGGTCATTATGGCTGTATTTGGAGCGTCTTTCGGTCCAAATACAGTCATAATGACCGTACGTTGTATTCGGGTGAAAAACTGACGGAAAAGGTGACAGACGGAATAGGTGACGGAAAAACTGACGGAAAAGGCGACAAACGGAAGAGGTAAACGACAGAGTTGACTATAGAATCCAACGTCCAGAAATTTCCGTGTCACTATTCTGTGCCTGATGATGCTTAAAAAAAGCCACGGCACGAACATGAAACGAAACGAAAAAAAAAGCCAGGGCATGGCACAGACGTCGAACTTCAAAACCCTTGTCAGCATACAAGTCTGAATATGCAGTCGTCCCTAGTGCCAATTGCATGCTTGGAAATCATGAACCCTCGACCTGGACGTAAAAGAGCTCAGGTTAGTTCTTTCCTAGCATGAAAAGACATTGATCACTTCAACGCAGTGATAAAATGGGTTTACCATTGGAAAAAAATGCCCACACAGATATAATGGGTCTCGTCAGAGATGCCTCCTGCTGCTGTATGTGGGCCTCGCCGCAGCACTCAGCAAAGGCATAAGAGACAAAAATTACGGCGGTGTATCTTTTTTTTTTTTTTTCTTTCTTTTTTTTTTTTTTTTTTTTTTTTTTTTTTTTAAACTCCACCGGCGGCGTATCTTCACGAGTAGGCAAGAAAAGGTTCTCCTACGGCGGTGTATCTTAACATGTCCTAGCGGAAGATTCGTTCTCATTTCCCACATTTGGTAAGCAGTGCAGCGAGGCCCTACAGAGCAAAAACGAGTAGGCAAGGTATCACTCTCTTTTCACTCTTCTGACAATCCCAATTCGAGTTAAATAATAATACGTAATAATAATTACAAAAGAAAGTGTACTATGTTCGTCCCGAGCTAGCATAAAGGTGAGCACTTTAAGGTCAGGTTCAGTGTACCCTGTCCGTCCTGAGCGAGCATAAAGGTAACCACTTTAAGGCCAGGTTCATGCTGTCTAACACAAACAAGCACCGGCGGCTGAGAGCCCAAGCTGAGGCAAACTCGTCTTCCCGCACGAAGGGCACGATTATTATTATCTAACGGCATGTACGTGGCCTGAAAATTGCGCCAAATACACATGTAGTTACCATGTCACACATCCAATCACGGTACGATTTTCTTCTTTCACTCCGACTGGACGAGGGCTTTTGCAAAACCTTCCCTTCTTTTTTTTTTCGCCGCCGAATGGATTTTAAAGCACACGCTCATCCACATGTTCTCGGCGAAAACTCTACAAAACAAAACAAAGGCAAAAAACAACACACACACACACACACATACACATACACACAGATCCACAACACAAGCGACATGTTCTTGGCGAAAAACAACACACACACACACATACACACAGACAAAAAAAAAAAAAAACAGCGCAGTAAACTGTCGAGAGAGTCGCCCATCTTTTGAGAGTTTATGTATGCACAGAGTAGCCACACGTTCGTTCGCACAGAATAGTTCTCACATAATCGCCACATGCTCGTTCGCACAGAATAGCCGCATGTTCGTTCGCACAGAATAGCCACATGTTCGTTCGCACAGAATAGCCGCATGTTCGTTCGCACCGGATAGACATACTTTCGCACAGAACAGCCACACGCCACGGATTCGTACGCACGGAATAGCCACACGCCACAGATTCCTACGCCCAGAATAGCCACACGCCACATATTCGTACGCAGAGAATAGCCACACGCCACGTATTCTTTCCCACAAAAAAAAATAGCCACACGTTCGCAGAGAAGCCGCGTTCCTTGGTACAAAATAGCATCTTGTACTAGGGAATACCCACGTTGCGCACAGAATGGCCACACGCCACAGACTCGTACACAGAGAAGAGCCACACGCCACAGCACAGAATGGCCACACACCACAGATTCGTACTCACAGAAGAGCCACACGCCACAGATTCGTCCTCACAGAAGAGCCACACGCCACAGATTCTTATTGCACAGAATCGTACGCACAGAAGAGCCACTCGCCACAGATCAGCCACACGCCACAGATCCTGCCGCGTATTCTTTGGCACAGAATAGCCACACGTTTGCATAGAAGGCCACGTTCCTTGGTCCAAAATAGCATCTTGTATTAGGGAATATCCACGTTTCCACGTATTTCCTTCAGCGCGCTCCATTGTGAGAGTGCACTCTCACAAGCCACTAGGAGGAACAGTCAGCAAAGCAGAGGATGACTTTTCTCTTTAAGCATTCGAAATACAAGCGAATCGAATAAAAATACAGCAAAGGCCCTGCCTGCGCACAAACCAAGGACGCGATTTACCTGAGAAAGAACCCCGCCATCACCTTCGCTGAAAAGGTCAGGGAGAGCGAAGTGTGTGCAGAACCAGTAGGTGTAGAAACCTCGCCCGACATGAGCGATGTCAGGAATCTCCTCATTATTTAACCCATAGAATGGGTCAGGAAATACCCCGGCATTAACAAGCGTATTCAGGATCCTGAAACAACGACAAGTCGGACAAATCAAAAAAGAAAACAACACATTTAAAAAAGCGAGAGAAAAAAAAAAAAAAAAACACCCTTAGATACAAGGCTACAAGCGATTGTCATCCAACCGTTAACAACTCCAAAAACTAAAAAAAAAAAAAAAAAAAAAAAAAAAAAAGTTCACCTCACAAGCCCCTTTGAGTCCCACAAAACCTCAAAAACCGCCATCAAACTCAAAAAGACTCCAAAAAAAAAAAAACACAAACTGAAAAAAAGTTATACCGTGAAAAGCTCACAAAGTTCGGAAAAAAAAACAAAAACTCCAAAAAAACACCACCCTTATCTGACAAGTCTCTGCGAATCTGAGAGAGAGTGCGCACACTTGATCACAGAGAGAAACAGGATGACGCCCTTCATATTTGGAGGGAATATACCCGTAATTGCAGTCACACACGTTCCGCAAATACGATACTACCGATAGCAACTTTCCCAAAAAGCCTATCAGGGACTCCTCGAGCACTCGTCGGGGGGAATCCGACCGTAATTGAGGTCAGATACGTCGTCAGATACCTTCTTTCCTTTCTCTTTTCTTATTTTCCAAAACACCCTACTCTGGAAATAACCCTCTTCTGATCTGTCCAAAAATATCTGATTTCTTGAACAAAAATATCTGATTTCTTGAAATTAGTAAATAATAAAAAAAGAAAATGACCTGTGACCACCAGGCCTAGCTCACTTGGTACACCCATTCACTAGGTAGATGACTAGAAAAAAGGACTAGTTCTGCATTCAGACCTGAGTTCGAATCCGCACGGAACTAGCCGTCATTGCAGTCAGATTCATCCAGTTTAAAAGAAACCCTGTTTAAAAAACGTTTACAAAAAGTTCGAAAGAAACCACCTTTGAGAAACGCTTCACTAACATTAAAAAAGTCGAAAAAAAAACTGTAAAAAAAAAAGTCAAAAAAAGTTAAAAAAACGTTGCAAGAAGCAAAACAAAAGAAACAACCTTTGCGACATAGTTGTTAATCTTCAAGGCTTTATATGATATAAGAGCATTTCAGGGCATTCCCCCACTACGACTTTTACATACTAAGCTCTGGACGTCATGGCAGTCAGATTCATCCAGATCTGGCCGTAATTGCAGCCAGATACATTTAGGAAAGTGCTAGCGTGAGCATGCGCTCAAGCAAGTACCTCCAACTCGAGGATCAAATTCCAAAAACGAATCCCCTAAACTTCTGCCAACGTTCAAAGGGAGAGACCTAGAGACTTGGGTGGGGGAGGAGGGAAGAGAATGCGCTTGAGCAAAAGGGAGAGGAAACAGGAGCGCTGGCTTCCAGGCTAACCAAGCTCAGAGAAATCTTCCTTGCCACCATCCTCTTCCATTTTCATCATCGATCGCCCTAGTCATCAGCATCGTACGATGCACTAACGAAGGTCGGAGAAATCTCCCTTGCCATCGTCCTCTTGCCTTTTATCATCTCCTCAATATCAGCATCCCCTCCCCCCCGTCATTATCATCTTCCCTTTCAATCAGCCGCGTTCCTCGCCATCAGCCTCGTTCAATCAACCAACCAACCAACCAACCAACCAACCAACCAACCAATCAATCAATCAATCATTCAATCAAGCATGATTTCGAAGCATAAAATCTTGACAAGGGGGCGTAATGACGGCTAGAGCGGCTGACAATGACGACAGAGGCTGATGATGACGAGGCTCCTCGACTTTGAATCTCTTTCCTCTCTCCTCTCCATTCGTTTTCTCACACCCGCCGATCTCCTCTTCATTCTCTTTCCTCTCTCCTCACCATTTTTTTGCTCTTTCTTCTCTCCTCTCCATTCTCTTTCTTGTTCTTTTTCTTGTATTTCGTCAATCACATTCAATTTCTGTGTATCGATGATTCTCCCTTCACACCAGTCTCTGTGCATCGATGATTCTCCCTTCCCATTTCTCCTACACTCCCGTTCTCCTCCTGCTGCATGTGGATGCTATCGTTTGTGATTAATCTGCCTCCTCTCTCCCCCTGCGAGACATGGAAACAGAAGACTACGCACCCCTCGACCTCACGACCTCACAGCCCACGTTCCTTCGATAACTCGCACACTTCCTCCTCCACTCTCTCCTTCTCCTCGATTCTCTCTTTTGCGTTTGTTCTCCTTCCCGCCCGCCCTCCTCTCCCCCCCATTGTCTTACCATACATTGCAAAGGCAACCTATGCAGGATGCTCCCTCCACTCCCTCCCTCCTTGTCGACCTCAGACCAATCGTTGAAAAAACTCTACTTCTCCTCGATGCTCTCGTTCGTCATTCCTCTCCCTCCTTTCCCTTCTCTCCCCCTGACTGTCTTACCGTACACGGCGAAAAAAGGCAAACCATGTACCTCTCTCCGTCCTTGACCTCAGAGTAATCGTTGTAGTACTCTCGTGCATCATCCTTTAAGTATCCTATCAAAGATTAATCCTTATAAAATTTCCTTCTACTCCTCTACACCCATCACCACCTCTCGCTCCATACGCTCCCTGAAAGATGCTCATCACCCGCAGACATAGGGCCTCGCTCCACGACTCAGCACTACATGTATCTGGGCTTACGGTGGACCAGATACATTCGAACAGTCCGAAAGTCTTGAATGTATTAAGACTATCAGCAGCCCCAAATAAATGTAGGAAGTTCTGCAGTGGAACGACGTCCATAACCATTCGTCATGCTAATCTGCACGTCCCCACCCCTCTTTCTTTCCATCTCCATGGACCTCGCTCCACTACTCAACAGTCTACATGTATCTCGACTGCAACTGGACGAGATACATTCAGAAGTCTTCAATGTATTGAGACGATCACCAGCTTCAAATACATTTAGGAAGTGGCGCAGTGGAGCGAGGCCAATGATCATTCGCCATGCTAATCTGCAGATCCCCACCCCGCTTTCTTGCCATCTCCATGACCCTCGCTCCACTACTAAATAGTCTACACGTATCTCGACTGACCCTGGACCAGACGTATCCGAAGGTCTTGAATGTATTGAGACCATTACCAGCTCCAAATACGTTTAACAAGTTGCACAGTGGAGCGAGGCCAATAATCACTCGCCATGCCCATCTGCACATCCCGACCCCGCACTACCATTTCTTCTCTCAATCTCACCTCACACTACCTACCCCTACCACTTGCTCGAGAAGCCACTCACACTACCTACCCCTCCCACTACTCTTAAGTGTAGGGACACGGGGAACCCCGTAGCAGTCTACAAAGCACTACCTTCTTCCCCCGAATACAACGTACGGTCATTATAGCTGTATTTAGACTGAAAGATGCCCCAAATACAGCTATAATGACCGTACGTTGTATTCGGGGGAAGAAGGTAGCTCGAGAAGCCACGCACTTCTACATACGTAAAATAAGACGCAAAGATCGACAATCAAGCGCGCCAAGATCGACCGGACCCGCAGAGCAAGACCCTCCACTCTCCCACTGAGATCCACATAAAAAGGTCACTGAATTACTATTATTATATATATATTTGTTATACATAAAAAGGTCAGCTACCACCACATACACACACACACACGCAAGCATAAGGTCCACACACAAACACACGAATGAGGTCAGGAAATGCAATAGCTAAACACACACACAAGGTCCACACTCATACACACACAAATGAGGTCAGGATATGGCACGCAGGTCCTCGGCCGTCCCGGAAGAGAGTCAAGGAAGATGAAGAGAGTAGGGAGGAGAGTAGCACTCACGTCCCCGGCACAATGGCGGCAATCCAACCAGGACGGAACTCCTCCGCATCGAACACATCGCTCCCATCCGTACAGACAACGTTGAGTGTAGTTAGCTCCTCCCCGGTCTGGCGAACTGCGTCTGCTTTCGCCGCAATCCAGCCCGAATTGAGCACAAGCTTCCGTACAGGAGTCGCCATTTCATCGTCGATAAGCACTCCCTCTTCCACTTCCCGTATACAGTCACCCTGTCTCAACTAGCGGTGCGAACCACTCATTCTCTCTCTCTCTCTCTCTCTCTCTCTCTCTCTCTCTCTCTCTCTCTCTCTCTCTCTCTCTCTCTCTCTCTCTCTCTCTCTCTCTCTCTCTCTATCTATCTTGGTGTAGCGAGCCCCACACAAGTACACAAATCAGTTATGCTCAACCTTCGCTGAATCACTATGGGCCTCTCTCCACTACTCACCACATGCACACGAGACAAAAATTATGGCGGTGAATCTTTCCATGTTCTACTGCAAGATTCATACTCAGTTTGCACAATTGGTGAGTAGGAGAGCGAGGCCCCCTATCCGTTCATCCGCAGAAGTTCGCCGTCGACCGAAGAAAAAAGCTTGAGTGCTGTCTGCTGCCATAGAATCATTCAGCTTTCATAAAATAAAATTAAAAAAAAAGAATCATTCAGCTTCCCTTGCAACGGAAACGCATTTCAGAAACTACTGAGCAGCCTTCGTTCGCCATAGCGCCAGCGGCGAGAAGAAGAGAGACGAGACTGCAGACATTCTTTCGCCTTCAGCGCGCACACAAAACAATCCCTACATTCTCGTTCCCTAGCTCGGCCTCGCCACACCACACTGGAACTGTGAAAAAGACTCAAATGTGGCGGCTGCATCTGGGCATGCTATAGCGCGAAGTTCGTTCTCATTTTGCACATTTCGACGGTATCGAATACGGTCGAGGTGGTGGATACCTTCGATCAAAGAATCAATCTACGGCTGAAACATCCGCAACCCGTCGGGTGACGAAAGGCCTCACGGTAAGTCTCCAACCCCGCACATTGCCACCAATACTGCGGCTCGTCTGCGGCATAGTGCTTTGGATTGGCGATGGGCGCTGGCGCTATCTGTAGGCTGATCATACACCCAACACATGACCGTCGAAAAACAGCTCTAAGGGAGAATCGTCCCTCGAGGAGAAGCCAAACATGGAGGATGGGTGCGACATATAGTGACGTCCGACAAGAGGGCGGCGTGCCTTGTCATACTGTGTACCGCGCACGGCGCGGAGGCGCAGCCCGGGGAAAGGTCCCACTCACGCAAATTAGGAGATTTCGGCCGTTGATCTTTGCAATGTACGGTCAGTATCTCTAAATTCGTGCAAGTGGGACCTAGCCCCCGGAGGGAGCTGTGTGTGTAGGATGAGCAAAATCGGAACGAATCTTCAGCCAGAACATTGAAAAATACACTTTCTTTTCTTTGTGTGTGTGTGAGCGTGTGTGTGTGTGTGTGTGTGAGAGAGAGAGAGGGAGAGAGAGAGAGAGAGAGAGAGAGAGAGAGGGAAGGGGGAGAAAGAGAGAACAGGTAAGTCTCCAACCTTGCCGTGGGCCTCATGGTACTTCCATCTATAGGAGAGCAAAACCAAATGAATCTACCGCTAGAACATGGAACTATGCACTGCCACACTTGTTTGTTTGTTTGTTTGTGTGTAGTGTGTGTGGGTGTGTGTGCATGTGTGTGTGTGTGTGAGAGAGAGACAGATAGAGAGAGAGCAGAGAGAGAGAGAAAGACTACCTCTTCCCCTGTCGCTCTCACTCGCCCATGCCCTATAAAGAAAAGTGGCCCATTACCCTCTTTTCTACCGGTTCGGTTTCCCGAACGGGAAAGGTTGGACGCCGCCTGCAATTCGAATGACCTGCAAAACCCATTAGTGATCGTTGGATCTCCAAGCTCCAGCGCCATCGTTGGGGCGACCGGACGGTCTTGTGACAAGGACCACACTCTTTCTTCGAATTCAGAAACCCGGAAACCACCCCGTCTTGCTTCATTCGAGTACACAACAAATCCGGTAAGCGCACTAAACGGCAAAATGCAACCGGGTATAAACGCAGCCCCGTACTCGACATTTCCCAATCCGGTAAGCGTGCGAAATGTCGCGGCTCATACATGTGAAAGGACGATTGACGTTCCAAGCATGAAGAGGAAAAAAAAGTGAGGGAGCCACAAAAAAGTTGGTATCGACATACCTCCCGCTGCATCTGATACTAAAAACGAGTGTGATGACAAGGAGGCATCATCAACTTCAAGTGGGACAGGGCGAAAGAATAGCAGGCGGCGAGAACAATAGTCGAAGATTGTATGTGGTTGTTGTGGGAAAGTCGGTCATACTCCTCGGAAATGCAAGAGAGCGAAAGATAAAGTCAAAACAAGAGACCGTTTACCCTAGATAAAGATCAAATTTTCTCCTAATAGTTATCATTTTCTTACTTATCTCATCTATGGCAAGAAAAAGGTACAGTCGCGTCAGTAGCTTCAAGACGACTTGTAGATAGACATTTAGAGTGTTATGACGATACGGAAGACTCACTTTCTAGATTTATAGGCGATTATTTATTTTGCATTACCATTAAGGCTGAGCCTGTGAGCTTTCCGATGATATATGAGATCCACCTTATGTATAAATTATGACTTCGAGTGTGGGTCATTTGGGATTTGTGCGTACATATTGGATCTGACTATCCACTCTCTAAGCTTTGTTTCAGTTTTCGTAGGATACCAGTGGAGAGCTACTATGGATAGGTTATCCATATGTTTAACGCTCAATCACCTCCACGAGAACACTTGGGATCATTTTATGTATATCAATCAATTACGATATGTAAGGGTATGCTCTACAAGATCATTTGTGTTTGGTTGAGACCTTAATTGGTGATGGTTTAAGATTTGTAATAATTTGAAACTCGAGATAGTCTGGATCTCCTTTGGGAATCACTTTGGAATGGGTTTTGATCTCATCAGATTGCAGATTCGTGCCCGTTCTGGTTGTCATTACAATTCTCACCATTGTGACTTTGTGGGTTTTTTTTCAAACAACACGGTAACTTTCGGGTTCATTACATGAATCTTTTTTTTTTTTTTTACTGATCTACGCACAATTTCTGCTTTCACTTTTCTGCTTCCTCTCCTTCCATTTCGCCCCTTCCCTCTCCTTCGTCGTTTTCTCGCATCCTCTCCACTTCGCCGCAACATCACCGCGGTGGGCTCCCTTATTGAAGAGAAAAGAAAGATATCATCATTGAACAGACCGGCCCCAGACAATTCAGAATGATCTTAGTCTCTCTTCATCTGGAGGTATTGGGATTCGAACGAGAGTTTGTATTTCAACAGTTCAGGGGTGTACAAACTGAGTTAAACTAATTAGTAGAAAAATTATTTTTTTACTGTTTTTATTTTGAAAGGCCTAACCAATTCAATTTCCTGTTAAGTTTGGAAAGGACTGCCTTTTAGGTTTTTTTTTTTGTCACTGTATTACGGGAACCCCGTAGCAGCCACATACACGCTCAAACCTCCAACGAGGGAACATGAGGGAGTTGCACCCACCAACAGATGCGATACCAGCCAGGGATCAGCTGGTAGCAACAGGACCGAGCTTCTTCGATGGGCCAAATGTTGTGCCTCCCCTTCAGTCTCCTCCCCTGATGAACATCAGCAGTCTCTGCTCAATGTCACTCGGGGAAACCAATAGCCTATCTCTAGGTGGCAGACACCAAGCTTGGCCAGGAAGGTACACGAGGCCAATGGGGATTGAACCCAATAACTTTTGATGCCTCGTGCGTGCCTTACCAACTCAACCGTTTATCGATGTATGAGTGTCATCCTTGCGCACGGGCCATGCTAATCTTCCATGCTAAGACTCCCTTGCCGCTTGCGCTGTCACCTGTCCGAAGGACCTGCCTTACCAACTCAACTAGATTGGCTCCCTCTCGGTAACAAAAAAAAAAAGAAATCAATGTTTTGAATGCAATTGTCGTCGGATACATTCCCAGAAGTACTTTTGTGAGTATGCCGTCAGTGAAGGCTGTAAGTTGTGCAAAGCGGGCACACATTCCCCAAAGTAGTAGTGTGGATATGGGCCTCGCTGCACTACTCTCCACATGCAGAAAAGACAAAAAAAAATGGCAATATATCTTTCTATGTTCTAGTGGTTGATTCGGTCTCATTTCACACATTTGAAGAGTAGTGTAGCGAGGCCCTATGCCCTCAGTGAGGGCGTCAAAACCCAATGCCTCGCTTTTTGACCATTTTGTGCCTTTTTTTTATGGTCGTTTGAAGATGTATGGGGCAACGAGATTCCCTTTGTCCCTAACTACCATCCTGCAAAACCACAGCCAAGTGAACGGGCTTGGAAGAATCGGTGGGAAAAGAAGACTCCGTTGAGCTTGACTCTCGTGCAACTCTATTAAATGATTTCAAAGGTGTAGAATAAGTGGGAGCCTTACGGCGCAAGTGAAATACCACTACTTTTAACGTGATTAAACAAATTAACAAAATATGCATTTTTTATTATTTATTTTTTTTTTTTTTAAGAAAAGGGCGGCCAGAGTGTCGTATGATCCAGGCACTCCCAGAGCGTGGTCCCACTAGCAAAGAGAATTGGATAGAATGCCTGAATCTGGACGAGGTTATGAAGATGTGCAAAAAATCGAGATTGAACTGTTTTTCTGCATCTCTGCATACAATACGCTCACATTCAGGAGCTCGATCATATCCTCTTTGCTAGTGGGACCTCGGCCCCAAGCCGCTTTCGAATTGGGCGCTGCTTGTTTGGTCTTTTTTTTTTTTTTTTTTTTTTTTTTTTTTTTTGGGCCATTTGAAGGTGTCTGGGGCCGCCCCGCTTCTTTGAGTGTCAGGCCTGCACTCGTTACCGCCATCGCCTATGATGAGCGAGGGTGGGAAGAAGGGCGACGGGCAACGAGAAGCCCATACAACAGAAAAATTCCCACGAGAAATGAAAG
>BFEA01000255.1:1462127-1490544 GCA_003427395.1 Chara braunii
TTTTTTTTCTACTTCTTTCTTTCTTTGTATTTTTTCTTACTTCCTTTTGTTTTGTTTTGCTATTTCTTACAAATGGGAGACAGAGAATCAGAGAGGAAGATAGATAGATAGATAGATAGATAGGGAGGGAGAGAGAAAGAAAGTTCACTACTGCGGGCCACGAACGCATTGAACGAGGTACATAAGTGTGATTTTGACCCGCAGTAGCGACCTCTATACATTTTAGTTTTGGCGGACGGTTCTTTCTTTCTTTGTTCCTGGCGTCTCTCTCTCTCTCTCTCTCTCTCTCTCTCTTTCTAACCCCATTCTTTCTTTCATGCGTCTCTATCTCTCTCACTCCCTCATTCCGACGGATGCGTTTGGAAAGAATGGTCTGCTTTGTATTTGTTAAGTTGTGTTGTCCAGTGTTATATCGAGTCATGTACGCGGGAATCGCAAATGTACAGTAATAAATAACAATATTTGTTGCCACGTACATATAGCCAATCTTTGGTAGGCGCCCGCTGACAAAAACTATGGAAGTAGTGAGGCCCTGTCTCTGCCCCTCTCTCTCTCTCTATGTATTTCTCTGTATATACATATATTTCCAGATGTCAAGATTGGCCAAAACCGGACAGAAGACAAAGTCAGGCGAAGAGTGTGATGCAACGACGGATCACTTTCTTCTACTGGGGGCCAAAGAAGAGAAGACGATTGAGATGGACCGGAACTGGGGCCAGATACTAGAGAAGCAGCGATAACATATAAACAGGCTAACAGATGAGGTACATAAGCCGAAACAATTGGTGAGACAGATGTCAGACGAACTAGGCCGTATTACGTCACTGCTCGACGAAATGACAGAAACTGCGGAACACAGGATGTTCACCGTGTACTGGTTGTTACTATCCGATCCAAAGTGTTTAGACATAACTCGTCTGAGGGAGGACATGACTGCCAGACTGAAGGCAATAGCCAAAACGAAGACCACCACGTTTGACGAGTTTCAGACATGGTTGGATGGTGAAAGGCGCAGGCGCACTGCGGTTTTGAATCGGTTCGCCGCCCACGTCACAAAGAGAACTCACAGGGAATTACAAGGACTTGATGTCGCATCTTGTGCCAGCCCTGAGAAGTGTGTGCTGATGGAGGGGTGGGCATCGTATGATACCCAAGAATATAATACGGGTTCGCTAACTGCTTCGTCACGAAGTGTCGTCGACCTCTTGGCCTTCGCAACAGACTGTATTCGCCACTGTAAGGAAATCGTAGACGAGGACGGTCTCTGTGATGAGAGTGTCGCAACTGCTAAGGATGACCTTCCTCGCAATATGACGTCTCTGTTGAACAGTTGCGCGCGGACGTCATGGATGCTCTGCAACACACACGAGGTAGGTTGTTGGCTGGAGAAATGACGGTGACTTGTGTGAACGAAGTTGTCATGGGAAGTGAAGAAGGTGAAAGGACGAAGGCAGGTGAAAAAATCGACACAACAATGCAAACCTCCAGAGGAATTGGGACCAGTGTCGGGGACTTTGCGCCTGCGCCACATGCCCTGCTGGCGTGCACCGATGTTGCCGCACTGAATTATCACCACGGTCGTCACAACTTCCCATGTGTCGTTGCTAGCAAAGCACCTTGTGCTAATGCAAAATCTGTTGCTCTGCCTATGACGACGGACACATTTCAAAAGTTCGTTGCAAAAGCGAATTCGCGACAAATGGCGAGGCTGGTTGCGGACTGTCTGTCCCATCTCATATCGTACATCAAAGAGATAATTATATAGGTCGTAACAAACGTAGACCAGCATGGAGGGAATAACGAATTTCAGCATTGCAGGAAAGGACTTCACATCAACGACCACTTAAAAACTCTCTACACAAGACATCAAATCGTGGTTGCGCGGGTGGTCAGGGACGCGTGATCTCTCTCTCTCTCTCTCTCACACACACACACACACACACACACACACACATTCACACACACACACACTCACACACAGACACACACACACACACACACACACAATATTATGTATGTTTATTGCTGCCTGTATTACAACTTCTTCGTCCATACTTTTCTGTCTATAATGTTCGCTGTCTTTTTCCGTATTGACATACTTGTGGTTCACTACTGCGTGCCATATCAGTGTCCACCGCTGCTGTTTGTTGTCGTTCTGGCCCGCAGTAGTGAACCGCTCTGTGTCGCGCATGAGATGTTTGTTGGAGTTCTGACCCGCAATAGTGAATCTCTCGCTGTCGCTGCATCTTTGCATTTCCAACTACTTGTCGTTCACTACTGTGTGCCATATCAGTGTCAACCGGTGCTGTTTGTTGTCGTTCTGACCCGCAGCAGTGAACCGCTCTCTATCGTTGCATCTTTGCCTGTCCAACAGCACGAGGTTCACTACTGCGGGCCAATGTTTGTCTCGCATAAGATGTTTGTTGGAGTTCTGGCCCGCAATAGTGAACCTCTCGGCGGTGCTGCATCTTTGCGTTTCCAACCACTTGTGGTTCACTACTGCGTGTCATATCAGTATCAACCGGTGTTGTTTGTTGTCGTTCTGGACCGCAGTAGTGAATCACTCTCTGTCGCTGCGTCTTTCCCTGTCCAACAGCATGAGGTTCACTACTGCAGGTCGATGTCTGTCTCGCATGAGATGTTTGTTGGAGTTCTGATCCGCAATAGTGAACCTCTCTCTCTCTCTCTCTCTCTCTCTCTCTCTCTCTCTCTCTCTCTCTCTCTCTCTCTCTCTCTCTCACTCACTCACGCACACACATTCACACACACAGTGATGTGTGTTTAAGTGCTGCCTGTATGATTACTTTCTACTTAGAGTAAATTTATGTCCATAATGTTTGCTGCTTTTTGCCTCATGACACACAAGTGGTTCACTACTGCGTGCCATATCAGTGTCCACTGGTGCTGTTTGTTGTCCTTCTGGCCCGGACTAGTGAACCTCTCTCTCTCTCTCTCTCTCTCTCTCTCTCTCTCTCTCTCTCTCTCTCTCTCTCTCTGGGTGAGGGGGCCGTGTCGCAGCTACGTGCTCTCATAAATGTATGTGGTGTCTCATGCAATAGATGGAACCCGCGATTGCATCGACTGTCAACGGTGGAGAGACATGCGCCATGGAGACGGAGGACATTCTGACGGGTTTTGCAGATGGCCGCAAGGAAGGGAATTCGGTTGGAGGGAACACCGCAGACTGTGCAGAGGTGCTTGCGACAATATATGCACAGACTGCAGAGATGATGGGTGATGGTGATGAAACAAAGAATGATGCAGGAGGGAGCATTTGTGAGACGGAAAAGGTTGGGGAAGAGAGAGAGGAGGGAGGTCTGGGAAGCAGGGCATCTCTGACAGGGTGTATTGTGAAAGATGAAAATGTGGTGAAGACATCAGTAGGAGAAGAGTACCCATATGACATCAATTGGGTGCCGGATCGTGTTCAACCGGGTATTGTTGGAGGAGCACCCTGCTTTGCGTTCAAAGTCGATGGGACATGGGTTCCATTTCCTGCCCCCAAAATGAATACATGGCGAAACGTAACTCTGTCAATCATGTTTGACAGAGTATTAAGGTTGAATGATGGGGCAACACCACAGGAGAAAGGACGATATGCATTGGAAATGTGGCGTGTTCTGGAGGCGTAGGGTGAGTTCAGGCTGAACGATTTTTTGTACGGCAGTTTTGATTGCGGACAGCCATGAGTGATTGGTGGGAACGACGCAACAGGGAGTACGGCGTGCCACGAGAGCGATGCGAGGATGGATCCTAGGTGGGGTTGGGTGCCATATGCGATCCCGATTTCATGTGGCCGTGTGAGGATGATGATGCGTAATGCCATGAGCAATGTCTGGAGCACGCAATGACAACTTCTCCTTCAGGAACCTCGACAGGGAGGTATCAGAAGACGAGAAGAAGGCAATGGCATGTCCTACCCATACTACTGGCTGCTTTTTCCCGCCGCTTCGGAACCCTGTGGAGTTGGAGGTGGTTGAAGGAAAAGTGTTCATTGGTGAGGATGGCAGCACATACACGCATGCAAGAGAGCAGGAAGCCACGTATGATGGACTATGCTCGCAGATATGGGACCATGTCACAATGAGGAGTGACGTTCTCTCTGCTATAGACATTGGGGCCCATGTCATTCTTAAAGGACAGTTGCAGCAACATATGGCCCCTGAAAAGTATGGTTATCGTGTCAATTGGGTCCCAGGATGTTTGCATTCTGCAGTGGTTGATGGCAAGGTGACGATGGCAGCAAGACTGCAATCAAGGCATTGGCTCCCATTGGGATGGATGAATGCAGGCATTGTGGAGCATTGGTAGTTCCTCGTGGTTCTGGCACGTGTCTCAATTTTTAATGTAAATGTAAAGGACCACGTGCTGATGGTTGAACACGCAAAGTGCTGTTGGGAGAAGATAAGGGAGGAGGAGCGTCAGATGGTGTGCGCGGGTTATGACTCTATGGCTGACCAGGGGATGTGGTCCATGGTTGAGGGGAGTCGTACGGACCAAGAGCAGGCCGACGGTCAGAACAAATACATGACTCACATTTACCGCAGGCACGGTTGCACGATCGTTCTTGGTTGGCTCCCGGTTGTATGTCCCATGACATATGAGCATAATGGAGTCGTCATCATGAGATTCAGAGACCCGCTTGGTGTGCCTTTCCATCTGACTTACTCAGATGGACTCCTGCGAGACATTCGGCATTTGGCGGAGAATGACTTGGCAGGTTCAGCGCAGCCAGGCAAGAGGACAGAAAAACGCTCTGAAATTTCCCGTTTGTCTGTTGAGGTGGAGGACCCATGTGGTCCTGGTCGCGTCGGGGGGTGCTCTGCAGCATAGGGTGACATGGGCCGCCCGAGCGATGTCGCGATGTCGCAGAGCCCGGGGAAGATGAAGAAGTGCATGTCGGGACCGCCACGTGGGCAGACGCCCGCAGGCAGAAAGAAGGTGAACCCCAAGGCGGTGCCAGCGACCGGAGACACCGCAGGTGCACGAACTCAGGTCCCCGGACGCCGTCAACGCTCCGGGATGGCAACTTCGGCGGAAATCAGAAAGTTGCAACGATCCACCGACCTTTGTCTGGCTTTCAGGCCGTTCTTGCGGCTCATGTGCGAGGCTGTGAGGGAGGACATTGCTCTGGGTATGGGCGTGAGGTTTCAGATGACGGCGGTGCGTGCTTTGATGGAGGCTGCCGAGGTGTACCTGGTCGCCAATTTCGAGACCATCAACGAGGTGGCCATCCATTCGAAGAGGGTGACGATCCAGGTCAAGGACATGAGACTGGTGAATAGGTTGTCGAAGCCTCGCTGGGTTGAGAAATATCAAGGTATGTTGGACAAGAAGGCGAGAGCTGAGGAGAGACAGCAATGGATGGAGGCCAGACAGGCGGAAAGGGATGGCAGCAGAGCAGGGGCGAAGAAGAGGAAAGCTGTGCCACGTAAGGAGGGGCACGCGAAAAAAAGGCAGCTTGAGAATTTTACTGTGTGTGCTGCATAATGGTTGTCCTGTCGAATCGTGGACTCCGTGGAAGTCTTCGTGGTGCTAGGTGGGTTGATTAGAGAGAGAGAGAGAGAGAGAGAGAGAGAGAGAGAGAGAGAGAGAGAGAGAGAGAGAGAGAGAGATCAGGTTCACTAGTGGGGGACATGAAGGTATTAGAGGACGACTCTGTCGCTGATTTTTTTCTTGTTCTCCTTTCTTTCTTTCTTACTTTTTTTTTTTTTTTTTTCATTTTCATTTTCTTATTCTTCCTTTCTTCAAATTTCTTTCTTTCGTTCTTTCTTTCCGAATGATCAGCCTTTCGGTGGGCTCCAACGGCGGAACCTGTAGGCAGTTGTCTCTCCCAGGTCTTTCAACCTTGTAGTTTTGTTCGTTTCCGCCTTTCAGAAGACTCGTAGGCACCCGGAGGTCTATCTAATGTGTGTCCTAGCCTTCGGTCCACTTACTGTAGGTTTCCATGTAAATGCATGTACTTTGGGTCTTTGCCAAAATGCGCTCGTAGATGTTTGCCGTTTAGACGATTGTGTAGGTCTGTAGGTGCGTGGTGCGTTGTACGTCTAGGGAAGTTGGGTACAAGTAGGCCAGTCGTTGAATTAGTGGTTGTTGTCGTTGCTTTTCTTACCACGGGCTTGGTGGAGGTCCCATTGTCTGTCTGTTCTATTGTTGTGGACAAGTACGCAGACCATCACAGTATCCCTACGTGAGTGTACACTAAATGTGTTTGCTGTTTCCTTTCTCTGACTCTACATTCTTTCATCCAGTGACCTGTAATTTGTATGCTTGGTTTGTTAGCATCGACCCCTTTTCTCCCTCTTCCATGTCTGCACGCGCTTCTCTCTTTCCCACCCTCTGTCTGTCTGTTTGTTCTGTGTTGTGGTCCTGACCAATTTCGGAGTGTATAATCAGCAGAAAGTTCAATGGCGTCCAATTGCAAAAAGAAATATATAAACATGAGGGGAGAGAGAAAAAAAAATTTGATTCCAAATCCTGCTTCCTCCCCTCTTATTCAAACAAGAAAGAACAATAATAATATTGAATGACTGAATATCATCTATGTTGCATTGACCAATCTCTACCGCAGGAAGAAATCCGCATAGGTCAAAGATATGCATGGACAACACAAAGCAGTTTTGTGGTCTGTCTGCTCCGTCTATTGTGTCTGTCTGTCTGTCTGTCCATGTGTCTGTCGGTCTGCTCTGGTTTGTATGTCTGTCTGTCTGGCTGACTGTCTGTTTGTCAGTTTGTCAGTTTGTCGCCTTGTCTGCTCATTCAGTTAGTCAGTCAGTCAGTCTGTTTGTCTGTCTGTCTGTCCGTCTGTTTGTCTGTCTGTCTGTCTTTCTGACTGTCTGCCTGTGAGTCTGTCTGTCTGTCTGTCTTTTTCTTTTTTTCTTTTTCTTTCTCTTTCGTTCTTTCTTTCTTTCTTTGTCTAACATATTTCTTTCTTTTTTTCTTTTTTTCTTTTTTTCTTTCCTTCTTTCTTTCTCTTTCTTTCTTTCTCTTTCTTTCTCGTTCTTTCTTTCTGTCTTTCTCTTTCTTTCTTTCTTTCTTTCTTTCTTTCTTTCTTTCTTTCTTTCTTTATGATCACCTGTCTGTCTGTCTGTCTGTCTGTCTGTCTGTCTCCTAGTCTGTCTGTCTGTCTGTCTGTCTGTCTGTCTGTCTGTCTGTCTGTCTTTCTGTCTGTCTGTCCGTCTGTCTGTCTGTCTCCCTGTCTGTGTCTCTGTGTGTCCGTTTTTTTGTTTGTGTGTCTTTTTTTTTTTTTTTTTTTTTTTTTTTTTTTTTTTTTTTCTTTCTCTTTCTTTCTTTCTTTCTTTCTCAATTTCTTTTTTTTTTTCTTTCTTTCTTTCTGTCCGTGTCTTTGTTTGTTTGTCTGTCCATCCGTCTGTCTGTTTGTCTGTCTGTGTGTCTGTCTGTCTGGTTTGTAAGTGGATGAACCAGAATCAAAGTCTGAATCCCACATCTACTGCAGGCATAACATGAAGCCCAACATAGCCATGACGACCCTCCTTCTGCCTTCTCTGACATGCGTTGAAGTAATTACTGGGGGCCTTATGTTGTACGTTGACCTGATGTCCACTGGACAACACAAAGCAGCTATGTGGATGCTCAGTGATCCACCATGCCTGACGCTGACACAAGCAACYCCCCCCCCCCGCCCCCCCCCCCTTCCAATGGGGAGCCTTCCAGATGCAGCGCCTAACAAGGTGATGAAGATGGTCTCCACCGTAACGATGTACGTACCTCGGCCCCCATCTCCCTCCCCCTCCTGCCCTTTGCTAGTCATACCTTTTGCCATTTAGATATTTCTCTCCTACGTATGTACTCGTCAGGTTCGAACAGGGGTTGTTGTGGGCGAAGAGTATCACACACACAGAAAAACACAGACACACAGCCGCGTTATTCGTACACACACACACACACTAGCGATTTGAAATACCTGGACCCATACATACATACACATACACACAGCGATACTCATACAGCCTGTGTTACACACACACATTCACACAGCCACACAGACACATACACACATTCTGGCGTGCACCGTTCAAGTTGGCTACTGCGTGCCATACACAGACGACACAGGTCCGTTGTGACTTCAAATGGCACGCAGTAGCCAACCTGAAGTCGGACACGCTAACACATGCACAAACAAACACGCATAACAAATACACACACACACACACAGGCATATACAAAAAAACACACACACATACACACACACACATACATTCTGGCATGTACCCTTAAAGTTGGCCAGTGCATGCCAGAAACTGATGAATGATGACCGTTGCGACTTCGAATGGCACGCAGTAGCCAACTTGGGAACAGACACGAAGACACACGCACAGACCATTCATACACACACATCCATAGACATATACAGAAACACACACAGACATCCACATAGGTTCACACATAGACGCCACACACACACACACACACAGCGTCACAGATACATACACGCGGATATGGGTGGAGAGAGAGAGAGAGAGAGAGAGAGAGAGAGAGAGAGAGAGAGAGAGAGAGAGAGAGAGAGAATCGTTGACGTCATTGTGCGTTTCTGCTGGCAGAGAGAAGAGGACGAAAGACAAACCCTACGCATCATGTCGATGTAAGTAGCACAGGTGGAGGCTGCTCTTGCAGAGGTAATGAAGTATGCAAAGGAGGGCGTCCACTACAACGGTGACAATGAGTTGTCTTTGCGTGAGGACAGGGTGCCGAGGTACTTCACAATCGGTGTAGATATGAGATCTACGATCATGGCAAACGGCGAGGGCTGTGTCAAAGCACGGACACTCTTGCAACGCTTCAGAGAGTCACCACGTGTACGTGTGGACAGCGATGTGAAAGACAATGCATACAGTCTAAAATGAGTGGTCAAGTGGATGTGCAGCAAAGGGATGTGCGAAGAAGGAGACGTGGACATGACAATGCAGCAGAAAGGGGGGACATATACACCTGCAGATTTCAAGAAGTTGCTGGGCACTGTGGCAAAAAATTGGGAAATGCTTGTTGATGGGTCGAAGGACGAGTTGAAGAGTGGTGCTGCAGAAATCTTGGTGTTGTCCAGAATGAAGGACATTACACAAACACCGCCAGAAGATTTTCAAGAAGTTCCTGTCATTGTTGCATATGTTGTGGAATATGTTCTGCTGGATCAACTTGTGGACTTCATGAAAAAGAGTGCCGACGACAGGAACATCATCCATGAGGCGTTGCACAAAGTCACAGAGTTTGCACTGCAGGGTCAAGATCTGATAGAATTTGTGTCAGCAACAACAGAAAACAACATCATATCTGGCAGACCGTTTTGGGGGGAGTAATTATCAACTGCTTTGGAGCGGCTCGGTCTTGCAAGTTGCGATGTTGAGAGACAAAGAGAAAGAGAAGAAAGGTGGAAGGTGATGGCCAGGGAAGCAAATTTAGCAATCATTTCAGACAACGGACAGACATCAGCAGCACAAAAATCAATAACCAGTATGGCAGTCGATGTGCCTCCCATGCAGACAGCAATGAGAAAGGAGCTAGTGTATTCCGATATCTTGAATGCTTTCACAATGGAGAAAGAACAGTGTGATCGTGGATTTGAAGAGGCCGATTTACCAAGTTGTTTTACAGAGTACACAGACAATGCAGAAGAAAAAGATGAAAAAGAGGATGAGGGGACATTATCTTCTGACGTGGAAGTGAGCGGCAACGATGTCAGCAACGATGAGGAAGACGAGAAACATGATGTATACTATGATTTGAAGGGGGCGGGTGGACAAGTGACAAAAGGGTGGGCACATGCAATTATGAGGTTGGCAAGTGCTTTTCCCGATCCGCACAAAGTGCTGCGTGTTGTGATGAAGGGGGCAACACCAGATTATGCACTACAATATGCCGCAGTGACCAGCATAATGAATCATGCAACAAGGGAAAAAAGTGGTCACGTGTTGGCAAAGGATGGTTTGTTCTGGTCAACAGAGAGGTTGTGCTAGCAACGTCACTGACATAGGGAGTCAACCTGAGTTGCCTCATACACGGCGCACTAGCGACAGCTTGGGGAGAAACATTGCACCCCGGCTTGTCAATAGGAGACGCAATAGTTAATACTCGGCCACGACATCACACACAGACACACACAACGACAGACCATGTTAGACATCAGGGATGATGACAGGCATACATAGCATAGAGCAATATAGTAGTAGTACAAACAACCAGTGCACATACGTTTTGATACGCACGGGAAGCTCAACCTGTACATCTCTCTATGTCTGCCTCAATTTCAACGACGGTCGGGTTCACTACTGCGTGCCATATTAGTGTCCACCGGTGCTGTTTATTGTCATTCTGACCCGCACTAGTGAACCCCACTCTCTCTCTCTCTCTCGTATGTCGAGTTGTAGCTATATTAGAACCTGTACATCCATCTGCGGGTTTTGTGTCATGTTGCCTGTTGTTTGCCTCTCCTAGTATAAGCGGTTCACTATAGCGTGCAAACACAGGATTGGACAATATTTCAATCATTTGATGATTGTTACGATGTATGTCATAATTTGTTGCCTTTTGGAGTACATAACACACATCAGACCCCCTGTGATGACCAATGTGTGTATGTTTTTTTTTTTTTTTTGCATTCTCTGTAATTTAAATTCAAATGTATTAGGTTGTGAAATGTTTTGGAAGTGGTTACGGAGGTCGGCTGAAGTGCCGAGGTGTAATCATTTTCATGCGAACATGGAAAACACATACCACATTCACAAACGTCATGGATGAATAGTTGCGAACTTGGGCAGCCGCACAAACATGGTGATGAATGTTGTGTCATATATCGTGTACGATGCGTAAGTCGTTGCCTCTTCCAACACGACCATAGAACTTGTCATGACATACAAATTATCGTGTCGCACGGTTGACTACTAATCTTTGTCAATTGGGATCAGCGATACAGACCATTCGTACAAAAAACGGCAATCAGTACTCCCTCTCTATCTCTCTCTCACACAAAAGAGGATGTGCAATACTTATACATTATAACAAAATATGCTCAGCAACTTATAATTCAAACGACCTGAACCAATGCACAAAATGCTAATCAAAACATTGTCCGCACCGCTCTGTTTGTTTTTGGAATGCACTGTATGCACAAAAAATGGACAGCGGTCCACGGGTGTGCGACTTTGGCAGGCCTTTCATATCATTACGAACTTTGAACACACATCGTGCGAGGGCATGCCCGACCGTGGTGGACGAAATAACACATGGGCAAGAGATGGGTGTGGTCGATGATGCCGGACCATCAAGTATAGGTGCAGTGAATCTCGTGAGCGATGAAAGCGAGAACGTCGAGACCCCCGAGAATGTAGACGGATAGGGTGGGACATTCAAAGAGCAGCAACCGCAGCCTGTCGAGTCTTTTGACAACTCTCGCAAGATGGCGACACTGATTTTCTCCGCCAGGGGCGGAATCGGTATGTCGCAGAGTGACATAGATGCTCTCATATCACTTCTCACACACCCGAGATTTAGCACGAGAGACATCGTGTATGGTAATAGTCTAGTGTGTTTGACATGGGCAGGGAGTCTAGCAGAGGCTGCTAAACGACATTTCTGTCGATTTTTCATATCGCATTATAGAAATGCGAGACAGTGTCTTCTCTAGAAGTGTCTCCGCCGTCAGAGCACCTCAGTATATTCGGCCCATGCAGCGGGGCGCTAAGTTATCACATCCACTCTATCATTCGAGCGGACAAAGGTCTGGACAGGAATGGTAATCCACGTTATGTTATCCCTCTTTCATTGTATTCCGACAAAACACATACAGACGGTCGTAAAAAACAAACGGCGTATCCTCTGATGATGTCACTAGCCGACCACGCATCCAAAGCCACACTGCTGACCTATCTTCCTGTGCTTCATCATCGTCCACGTGACAAAGGATGGGGTCTGCAGTCCACCTCATTCAAAAAGCAAAAGACCATCATTTTCCACAAGGCCCTTACAGTGGTGTTGCAGTCTGCGAAGGAGGCATCTCATCATGATGACGGAATAATGATATCGACAACGTGATTTGGGGACATAACTGTCCACCATTTCCTCCTCAATTATAACCAGGACTACCCAGAATGATGTGTGATTGCAACTGTGAAGTTTGCAGTATGTCCGACATGCACCGTGTCCAAAAACGACTTTGATGTTATAGCCAATTTCACAGACTGCAGGAGATCACAGATGCTGAAAACACACTACACAATAGATGTGTTCACCGCCGACGACATCGACGTTCGCCGTGCAGCGGAAGCACGAATGTTGGAGTTGAATATGCATCGGCATGTTCAACAGAACGACCTTTGGGGGTTATACAGGGGCCCCAATGGTGACAATCCTCTGCTAGACTACCACCTGGCATTGCAACCAGAAGTTGCCACACTTACCGCAAACAGAGATCCTGAAGGGAATAAATGCAAGGTTGCAAAACGTCAGTGAGAGATGCACGCGAACATGCGCCCAACTTGTGCTGCCGGTGGCCACTGACAACGACTTTTTTTCGAGGGCCACACTTACTGCAAACAGAGATCCTGAAAGGAATAAATGCAAGGTTGGAAAACGTCAGTGAGAGATGCACGCGAACATACCCCCAACTTGTGCTGCCGGTGACCACTGACAACGACTTTTTTTCGAGGGAGGGACGGTTCGAGGCGAAGCAAAACCGGTCTGTGATGACATTGTGCGTGTTCCTTATTTCTAATATTATCCCGCGCTCGACAGACAAGGGCATTACCGTTTGTTTTGTGAAACTGATGAAAATGTACATACGAGTGTTTCAGTGTACAACACACACTCGTGCTTCGCTCGATGAATGCGACGCTTTGATCACGGACTTTATAACGACCATCAAAGCGAAATTGAAAAAATATCAACCATCAACATGGAAACTCCCTAAGTTGCACGATCTCATGCATCTGAGAACGTGTATTGAGCGATCCGGTGTCCCCGACACCTTCGTGACAGATGTTTGGGAGCATCACCACAGAAAATTCTGCAAACAGCCATACCTATCATCTAACAAGCGGAAAACTTCAACCCAGATGGTAAACCACGTACACCGGTCATTGGCGTTGCACGAAGAGACCGAGATCGTGAGGAAACAGAGGAAGAGAACGGTTGAGAACCGGTCGTCCGTGACAGACTGTATGGCCATCGGAATGAACACCCTCGCACTACGCGATACGGCAATGCTGCAACTGCGGTGGTTCGACRTCGATAACGAGTACATACACGAGGGAGAAGGCATTGACAACCATGCGTGTAAGATACTCAAAGAGCTTCCTTGCAGACGYGATTTTCGAGCTGCGCTTACGACATACATGGTGGAGAATGGTTGTCAGCCCCCTTCTGACGACCTGCTTATACACACACGGACACATCTGGCCATCGCCTGCGTACATGACGGAACAAACAGGGGCACACTTGTTCAAACTGCAAGAGCGTCGCCACAGTTCCATGGGAGACCAGTGCACWGTGACGTCGCAATTAGAGCAGGCAACAAATGCACATGGTTTGTATTTGTAGCCATGTCTTTTGTCGTGGACGCACCCGCGAACAGCGGTAATATGGAACACAGCTGCGGATATGTGGAATGGTACAAGGAGGTCGACAGTGAACGGCAACACGTGACAGGTTGCAAGAAATTGAAATGGGAGAAGTTGAATGGACATCAATATACTAACGTCGTTTCGACCGACACTGTTGTAGACATAGTTCACATTGTTCCGCGCTTCTCTAAACCACAATGGGGATCGAAGCAGCATGCAAAACAGCGTGACAACTGTTTTTATTTGAACAAGTACATATTATAGAAGAAACAAATGCAAAGTTTCTATGTTTGTTATATGAGAGAGAGAGAGAGAGAGAGAGAGAGAGAGAGAGAGAGAGAGAGAGAGGTATTGTAACACCCTTCATCAGAAGTTTGACGAATTCTGTATGTCTGTCTATCTGTCGTCGTCACAGGACAGTCATGTTGTTTCTTCCAAAGTATAGGGGAATAAGAGAGGACATTCGTCTCTTTCTTTTCGTTATATGTTGAGAAATATCATGTCAAATGTGTCCAAGCTTATGAAGCGGTGAAAACCACATGCGAGACGAAAGTGTCCCCAAAAGTTCACTACTGTGTGACATTTACGTGGTCAACAGTGACATCGTTTCAGTTTTGGAACGCAGTAGCCAACCTCTCCTTCTCTCTCTCTCTCTCTCTCTCTCTCTCTCTCTCTCTCCGAAGTATCCTATAAAAACGATTTCAAGTTGTTAAAAAACTTAACAAATTGTCTGTGTCATTCCATTTTGACCGACACGTGTGAACAGGAACAAAAACTTACGACGTCGCGCAGCGTTCGGAAAGGAGCGACAAAGAACACTGAATAACAGGGTGCAGGTAAGAGAAATCGAGCGAGGATGACATAGTCACAGAAAAGTAACACGTGTGGTGACGGCGCGAAGTGGTCATATGTGGGTACAAAACCGATTACCAGTCCAAGGATGAAAAATAAAGACGAAGAGCACCGCAGAGAGGTGACAAGCGAACCGTTGTTGTCATTGACCAGTGAGAGGTCAGCAAAGAGGTGACCGAAAATGTTGAGGGACCCTTGGTACGCGGAAATGTACGATATAATGACAGAGGGTGAAGCAAAGTCTCCCCAATTGATAATCGAAGAGTCATTCGACATTAAGGGAAAAGTGAAAGTCGGAGACATGACGAGAACGAGAGAAGAGCGGACTGACATTAATGATGAGGACGAATTGTTCCCCTTCACATGGAAATCAAAGAGACACGCTATACCCGTAACAAAATCCGACATTGTACGATTGACCGACAATGAATGGCTGAACGACAACATTATCGACATTTATTTGCAGTCTTTGTATGAAGAACAGTCGCCGCCACGGGACATCGCAACAGTCTATGTCTGCACAACTTTCTGGCACCCCGAGGTCATTGGCAATCAGAAAGTGCATTTGACGAAAAGCGGATGGGAGGACGCAACAAGAATAGACCACGGAAGTTGCATCGACTGAGCAATGAACTGCGACGCGCGACAATCACTGTAATACTTGTGAACCATAAGAAACACTGGATTCTTCTTCTGTTGCTTAATGTCAGATCCTTCCTGGCAGTGACTCAAAACAGCCACGTCTACGAACCTCCTATCGCCACCGTTGTTGACTCCTTCAAAGGAGAAGAAGCGAGAGGAATGGAAGGTCTTGCGAATATTTCTGTGGCACGAGTACCTCCACGAGGCATCCAACTCTGGGGTGTTGACACCGGAAAAGGTTCATACGTCGTGGGTGACATGTAGAGATCTACTAGGAAGTTAATTTTTGCATGCAGAATGCCCCCTTGTTCTTTTAACAACTTCCAGTACGTCCTTGGCTCTCACAACCTTCGGTGCAGTTCTTGCAAGAAATACAGTGGCAGCGATGCAACATACATAGACACCACAGTCCGTGTAATTCTTCTGTTGCGGGCATTCTGCATGCAAAAATTTACTTCCTAGTACATCCCTACATGCCACCCATGACGTATGAACCTTTTCCGGTGTCAACACCCCCGAGTTTGATGCCTCGTGGAGGTACTCGTGCCACAAAAATGTTCGCAAGGCCTACCATTCCTCTCACTTCCTCTCTTTCAAGGAGTCAACAACGATGGCGATAGGAGGTTCGTAGACATGGCTGTCCTGACTCACTGCCAAAAAGGATCTGCTATTGAGCAATAAAAGAATAATCCAGTGTTTGTTATGGTTCACACGTATTACAGTGACTGTCGCGCGTCGCAGTTCATTGCTCAGTCGATGCAACTTCCGTGGTCTATTCTTGATTGCGTCCTCCCATCCGCGTTTCGTCAAATGTACTTTCTGATTGCCAATGACCTTGGGGTGCCAGAAAGTTGTGCAGACATAGACTGTTGCGCTGTGTCGTGGCGACGACTGTTCTTCATATAGAGACTGCAAATAAAAGTCGATAATGTTGTCATTCAGCCATTCATTGTCGGTCAATCGTACAATGTCGGATTTTGTTACGGGTATAGCGTGTCTCTTTGATTTCCACGTGAAGGGGAACAATTCATCCTCATCATTAATGTCAGTCCGCTCTTCTCTCGTTCTCGTCATGTCCCCGACTTTCACTTTTCCATTAATGCCGAATGACTCTTCGATTATCAACTGGGGAGACTTTGCTTCACCCTCTGTCATTATATCGTACATTTCCGCGTACCAAGGGTCCCTCAAAACATTTTCGACCACCTCTTTGCTGACCTCTCACTGGTCAATGGCAACAACGGTTCGCTTGGCACCTCTTTGCGGTGCTCTTCGTCTTTATTTTTCATCCTTGGACTGGTGACCGGTTTTGTACCCACATGTGACCACTTTGCGCCGTCACCACACGTGTTACTTTTCTGTGACTCCGTCATCCTCACTCGGCTTCTCTTACTTGCACCCTGTTATTCAGTGTTCTATGTTGCTCCTTCCCGAACGCTGCGCGACGTCGTAAGTTTTTGTTCCTGTTCACACGTGTCGGTCAAAATGGAATGACACAGACGATTTGTTAAGTTTTTTAACAACTTGAAATCGTTTTTATAGGATACTTCGGAGAGAGAGAGAAAGAGAGAGAAAGGTTGGCTACTGCGTGCCAAAACTGAAACGATGTCACTGTTGACCACGTAAATATCACGCAATAGTGAACTTTTGGGGACATTTTCGTCTCGCTTGTAGTTTTCACGGCTTCATAAGCTTGGACACATTTGACATGATATTTCTCAACAAATAACGAAAAGAAAGAGACGAATGTCCTCTCTTGTTCCCCTATACTTTGGAAGAAACAACATAACCATTCAACTTCTCCCATTTCAATTTCTTGCAACCTGTCACGTGTTGCCGTTCACTGTCGACCTCCTTGTACCATTGCACATATCCGCAGCTGTGTTCCATATTACCGATGTTTGCGGGTGCGTCCACGACAAAAGACATGGCTACAAATACAAACCATGTGCATTTGTTGCCTGCTCTAATTGCGACGTCACTGTGCACTGGTCTCCCATGGAACTGTGGCGACGCTCTTGCAGTTTGAACAAGTGTGCCCCTGTTTGTTCCGTCATGTACGCAGGCGATGGCCAGATGTGTCCGTGTGTGTATAAGCAGGTCGTCAGAAGGGGGCTGACAACCATTCTCCACCATGTATGTCGTAAGCGCAGCTCGAAAATCRCGTCTGCAAGGAAGCTCTTTGAGTATCTTACACGCATGGTTGTCAATGCCTTCTCCCTCGTGTATGTACTCGTTATCGACGTCGAACCACCGCAGTTGCAGCATTGCCGTATCGCGTAGTGCGAGGGTGTTCATTCCGATGGCCATACAGTCTGTCACGGACGACCGGTTCTCAACCGTTCTCTTCCTCTGTTTCCTCACGATCTCGGTCTCTTCGCGCAACGCCAATGACCGGTGTACGTGGTTTACCATCTGGGTTGAAGCTTTCCGCTTGTTTAATGACAGGTATGGTTGTTTGCAGAATTTCTTGTGGTGATGCTCCCAAACATCTGTCACGAAGGTGTCGGGGACACCGGATCGCTCAATACACGTTCTCAGATGCATGAGATCGTGCAACTAGGGGAGTTTCCATGTTGATGGTTGATATTTTCTCAATTTTTATTTGATGGTCGTTATTAAGTCCGTGATCAAAGCGTCGCATTCATCGAGCGAAGCACGAGTGTGTGTTGTACACTGAAACACTCGTATGTACATTTTCATCAGTTTCATAAAACAAACGGTAATGCCCTTGTCTGTCGAGCGCGGGATAATATTAGAAATAAGGAACACGCACAATGTCATCACAGACCGGTTTTGCTTCGCCTCGAACCGTTCCTCCCTCGAAAAAAAAATCGTTGTCAGTGGCCACCGGCAACACAAGTTGGGGGTATGTTCACGTGCATCTCTCACTGACGTTTTGCAACCTTGCATTTATTCCCTTCAGGATCTTTGTTTGCGGTAAGTGCGGCAACTTCTCAAAGGCTGCGGTCCTGAATGCGTCTATCATGTGCAGGAATATGTCGTGCTCTATTTTGTGAATACGGTCTCGTTGCAATGCCAGGTGGTAGTCTAGCTGAGGATCGTCACCATTGGGGCCCCTGTAGAACTTCCAAAGACCGTTCTGTTGAACATGCCTATGCATATTCAACTCCAACATTCGTGCTTCCGCTGCATGGCGAACGTCGATGTCGTCGGCGGTGAACACATCTATTGTGAGGTATGTTTTCAGCGTCTGTGATCTCCTGCAGGCTGTGAAATTGGCTATGACATCAAAGTCGTTTTTCGACACGGTGCATGTCGGACATACACCAAACTTCACATTTGCAATCACACATCGTTCTGGGTAGTCCTGGATATAGTTGAGGAGGAAAGGGTGGACAGTTATGTCCCCAAATCACGTTGTCGGTATCATTATTACGTTATCATGATGAAGATGCGTCCTTCGCAGACTGTAACACCACTGTAAGGGCCTTGTGAAAAATGATGTCATTTTGCTTTTTGAATGAGGTGGACTGCAGACCCCATCCTTTGTCACGTGGACGATGATGAAGCACATGAAGATAGGCCAGCAGTGTGACTTTGGATGCGTGGTCGGCTAGTGACATCATTAGAGGGTACGCCGTCTGTTTTTACGACCGTCTGTATGTGTCTTGTTGGAATACAATGAAAGAGGGATAACATAACGTGGAGTACCATTCCCGTCCACACCTTTGTCCGCTCGAATGATCGACTGGATGTGATAACTTAGCGCCCCGCTGCATGGGCCGAATATACTGAGGTGCTCTGACGGCGGAGACACTTCTAGAGAAGACACTGTCTCGCATTTCTATAATGCGATATGAAAAATCGACAGAAATATCGTTTGCCAGTCGCGGTGCCACAATATAGCGTGCGCATCTCGTGACCAATCGTCACAACGTAGATCCAACTCTTTCCATCCAGCAGCCTCTGCTAGACTCCCTGCCCATGTCAAACACACTCGACTATTACGATACACGATGTCTCTCGTGCTGAATCTCGGGTGTGTGAGAAGTGACATGAGAGCATCTATGTCACTCTGCGACATACTGATTCCGCCCCTGGCCCCTGGCGGAGAAAATCAGTGCCGCCATCTTGCGAGAGTTGTCAAAAGACTCGACAGGCTGCGGTTGCTGCTCTTTGAATGTCCCGCCCTCCCCGTCTACATTCTCGGAGGTCTCGATGTCCTCGCTTTCATCGCTCACGAGATTCACTGCACCTATACTTGATGGTCCGGCGTCATCGACCACACCCATCTCCTGCCCATGTGTCCTCGCACGATGTGAGTTCAAAGTTCGTAATGACATGAAAGGCCTGCCACAGTCACACACCCGAGGACCGCTGTCCATTTTCTGTGCACGCAGTGCATTCCAAAAACAAACAGAGTGGTGCAGACAATGTTTTGATTAGCATTTAGTACATTAGTTCATGTCGTTTGAATTATAAGTTGCAGAGCATATTTTGTTATATTATATAAGTGTTGCACATCCTCTTCTGTGTGAGAGAGAGATCGAGAGGGAGTACTGATTGTCGTTTTTGGTACGAATGGTCAGTGTCGCTGATCCCAATTTACAAAGATTAGTAGCCAACCGTGCGGCACGATATTTATATGTCATGACAGGTTCTATGGTCGTGTTGGAAGAGGCGACGACTTACGCATGGTACACGATATATGACCTGTCTCTTATACACATCTAGATGTGTATAAGAGACAGGTTCTATGGTCGTGTTGGAAGAGGCGACGACTTACGCATGGTACACGATATATGACACAACATTCATCACCACGTTTGTGCGGCTGCCCAAGTTCGCAACTATCCATCCACGACGTTTGTGAATGTGGTATGTGTTTTCCATGTCCGCATGAAAATGATTGCACCTCGGCACCTCAGCCGACCTCCACAACCACTTCCAAAACATTTCACAACCGAATACATTTGAATTTAAATTACAAAGAATGCAAAAAAAAAAAACACAACATACACACATTGGTCATTACAGGGGGTCTGATGTGTCTCACGTACTCCAAAAGGCAACAAATTATGACATACATCGTAACGATCATCAAATGATTGAAATATTGTTCAATCCTCTGTCTGCACGCTGTAGTAAACCGCATGTACTTGGAGAGGCAAACAACAGGCAGCATGACACAGAACCCGCAGATGGATGTACAGGTTCTAATATAGCTACAACTCGACATACGAGAGAGAGAGAGAGAGAGATAAAGAGAGAGAGAGAGAGAGGTTCACTAACCAACCTCTTTGTGCGTCAGAATGACTGTATCTGTATTGTCAGGCGGCAAGGGTTCGCAGAGTCACAATAACAAAAAAAAAAAAAGCAAAGAAAAACTTGGAAGATGTCCCCGACCATCACTGCGAGAAGGCTGGCTACTTCGGGCCAATCAACTGGTCAAGCCACCGGTCTTTATGTAACAAATGCCCGCAGTAGTGAAATGTTCTCGCACCGTCCTTTGACGACCTGAACGACAATTCAAGGATTACGAAGTGTTGCTCTGTCTTTTGTCTATGACGCATCTCAACGCAGTCGCTATGTGTGAGGCCGCGACTGTGCCGTTACCTTTTGTAACTGCAGCACAGCGAGCGAGCTCGTCCACCATAGACTGGCGAAAAACTGGCGAAATTGGTGAACAGTTCTTTCGTTCACCGTTGTTCTTTTAACAACTTCCAGTACGTTCTTGACTTTCATATTCTTCGGTGCAGTTCTTGCAAGAAATACAGTGGCAGCGATGCAACACACATAGATAGCACAGTCCGTGTAATTCTTCTGTAGTGAACGAAAGAAATGTTCACCAATTTCGCCAGTCTTTCGCCAATTTATGGTGGACCGGCTCGCTCGCTGTGCTGCAGTTACAAAAGTTAACGGCACAATCGCGGCCTCACACATAGCGACTGCGTTGAGATGCGTCATAGACAGAAGACAGAGCAACACTTCGTAAGCCTTGAATTGCCGTTGAGGTCGTCAAAGGACGATGCGAGGACATTTCACTACTGCGGGCATTTGTTACATAAAGACCGGTGGCTTGACCAGTTGATCGGCCCGCGGTAGCCAACCTTCTCGCGGCGGGGACATCTTCCAAGTTTTTCTTTGCTTGTTTTATTTTTTGTTATTGTGACTCTGCGAACCCGTGCCGCCTGCCAATACAGATACAGTCATTCTGACGCACAAAGAGGTTGGTTATTTAAATGACGTCGCAGTATCAACAATAAGATTTTGGTTGTGCCTCTCTCTCTCTCTCTCTCTCTCTCTCTCTCTCTCTCTCTCTCTCTCTCTCTCTCTATGCGGCCATTACACTTCAAGGGTGTATGGATCGACGCACGACATTGCTGACGCAGTTGTTGTTCGTATTCCACTTTGCTGTATGTGGGGAAAAAAAAGGTCATGGCTCCAAGGCCAAATTACGAGGATCTGTGCAGGTCTTTGAAGGCCGTGGGAAAAAAGGACAAGGGGAGGAAGAAATGCAAGGCTGATAAGAAAAAAAAAACGAGAGAGCATCGCAGAAGCGGATCCCAAAATGCAAAAACGGAGCGGATCAGCAGCCGCAGAAACGGATCAAAAGTTTCTCTCCCATCAAGTCAGAGGGAGATTTCAAAGCTGAAAGAACGCAATGGGTCACCCCCTGCGACTCCTGCCCCACGGAATCGTGCCAGCGGCGCCGAGAACCGTCTACCCAAGGCCCCCGAGAAGAGGTCGCGGGAAGACGGAATGTCAAACGTGCACTGCAGGACAAATAAGAGAATCACGTACAAAAATGACAGAGTGGTGAAGATGATCGATTTGAGAGGCTCACGCGGCCCGAGAGGAAGCAGAAGAGGAACACGACCAGTCCATATCGGAAACGTCTGACGGGGAGGAGAACGAGGCAACAAGTGACGAGGAAGGTGGCAGTGAAACTTCTGACGGACATTTTTGTGACACTCACGACGCTAATGACGAGGACAACAGGATCAGCGACGGCACAGCGCAGGACGAGGGCGGTGTCGGACAAAATACCCTTACAAGGGTATTTTGCCATGTCTTTGCATTAGACACGGTGACGGCATCGGCTACCATGACGGAGCCAGTCTGGAATAGAAAGGCTGTGCACGCTTGAGCGTGACACTCGAAACGAATTCCTCGGCCATTGAGGACGGGGCAAAATCGGTGAGAAAATTTCGTTAAGTATGCGCGCGGGTTGTTATGACGCACGTTGTGAAGGTTAGGATCTGCAGTAATACCCTTCGACTGAAGAGGTTGAGGGGTCGATAGGGTTGATGTTATGACAAGTAGATCTACGATGTACGCTGTCAGTACATCAGTCAGAATAAACTAATACGCGCCGCGGTCGTACGACCGGAGCAATTATTAGTGTATAGTCATCGGGGTTGAGGTAGCACCCCGATTGTTGACAATTGCTCAAGCGGTACCTTAATCCTTACTAGTGCACCGTAAGCGAGGTTGAGACTCTAGCTCAGCCTCTCGTAGGAAGAAAAGGGAGTCGCCCCTTGGGAGGTGACTTCCTGACCGCATGACTACCCGAGTGACCGGTGCTTTTGTCCCTCTGCATAGAGGGATACCGTTGCAGACTCTGATATCATCCGCACAGAACCTAGATTCATACTATTGGAAACCGGTGCCCACCTACCTAATGGTACTGGGCCTCTAGAAATACCTACTTCGTCTTCTTCTGATCGACCTCGAGTACCCGACAGGTCTACTCGGTGTGGTATCGGACTACCTGCTACTTGAGTGTTTTCCCGTTATTCTGAGTATGCGGGTTTACCCCGTTGCCTTATAACTTTCCCGCCTCGTCCCTCAAGACCACAACTACAGGTAAGTACCGGGCCTACGGGCCTTCTAAGCAACTAAGTGCCCTTGCAGGTCACACACACACTCAAGCCTACGAGCACTCAGGCTGGCACGCGGACCAGCAAGCGTGCAAGCACGCACAGACTCAGAAAATAAGCTCCGACCACTAGGTGGGCGGAGCCTCAATCCTCTACATATACCTGAGCGGCCTCTTTCTTAACAAGAGTAGGAGCTAGCTCAGTAGGTCTAGGTTCGGGGTTGTTAAGCGGCAGATCCAGGGAACGAATCCAGTTGACCTCTGAGCTAGCTCCCTTTTTGGAAAGGGGGCTCTACTTTGTTTACTCCGGTTTCGGATGAGCGGGGCTCGAACCCGTGACTTCGATATTAGAGTTAGTAGCAGTTAGTACCCGTTGTGACAGTTGGCACAACGGGGTGGCTAGTAGTTAGATTCCTTGTTTGCCTTTTTATTTTTCCTTTTGATTTATTAGTTAGATTCATTTATTTTATTTTATTTTATTTTACTTTATTTCTATTTTCTTTCGATTCCGTGATTGCCTTTTATGAAAATGCCGTTATGAATCTGCCTCGGAACCCGGGCAGATTCTGTTCAGCCGTGTGGCAGGGTTCTCGGACTGGCTGAAGCCACGAAAGACTGGCCACCCGTCGTGAGAACTCGCTAAGCTGCAGGGCGCGGTGAGGAGCGGGAGAGTTGCACAGAGATCACCGCGCAGAAGAAGGCAGCGCGAGCGGTGAGACAAGTAGCGAGAGGGATGGAGTAGTATAAGTAGAAGAAGAGGAAGAAGAAGAAGACCACGCGCGGCGGTCCCACACCCAGACGTAAAGTAAAGTTTTGGGTATTGGACCTCACGGTCGTGTCACGCATGAGTTTTCTTTTTGTCACTTTAACGTAAACACCACTCCGACCGTGCGCGCGTGCTAGACCTCTCGCGACTCCCTACGACAGGTTAGGGATCCCGCGAGGTATAACATTACCTCCACCTGCGGGAGCTGTCACCATCCCTTAGGTGGGCGTATCCCTGCTGAGCTACTGACCCACGTACGAAGGCTTTTACATGCAGCCGCAAAGGTAGGTCAACCGAGGGCATTTTCTTGATCGCCGTAGCATAGGCATACGCACGGTAGAACGCCTTAAGACTGATCCGTATGTCGAGCCCCGAGGTGCTAACTCACAGGACCGACTATCTAATCAGGTCGACTTCTCGGACACTCTTCCACGCTAAGTTAACTATGACAATGACTCAACGTTTACGTTGCTCATCATGCGAGAATGTCAGGGTCGATCCCCTTTGTAGTCTCCTATTCTCTCAAACAGAAGCCTAGACAAATAACTTTCAGATCCCGACCAACTACGATCCCATTCACAAGTATATATATAAATGTATGTATGTAAATCAGGGGAGCTGACTGAGCGGTGGACCTCACTTTCACGATTGTCGTGTCCCTTTGCCTGAATTTCCAGAAGATCCCAAACACACGAGACAGTACAAATGTCCAACACCTGCGAAGATGCAGGAAAACACATACACACATACAAATGCAGACACAAAATGCGCTACACGCGTCAACCTTTAATCCTTTCATAGCATGTCACTCACGCCCCAAACCCTTGAAAACAACATTCCTTCCTAACCCTGACTCCATTTTACCCCAGCCCCACACACTTTGAAGACTCCTGAGTGCGATTTGGACAATTTAGGCATAGGTACAGGGGGAAGATATATCTGTTATCTTCTTAGGTCTTGTCTTAGGTGTGTGTGCCAAGCCATGGGTGGAAGTTGAGTCGGAGTTCTACCGACCTGTTATCCAGAGATAACAAAATTGTTGTTCTTACGGATTCCCCCGTAAGTTCTCCGAAGTGTCGAAACCTGTAGACACAACACAGTCCAAGAGAAACTTAACATCCCTCTTCCCTACTGAAATCTAGAAAGTTCCTTCTAGACTCTGTGTCTTTTGTCTGACTTCTATCCTTAACTAAATGTTTGGGCTGTTGCCCTTTCGCTTCAAGTAGTGAATAACAGTTCACTTCCCTTTTACTGTCACAACAATTCTCCATACTCCTTTTCACTATCTCATTCTTATCCCCTTTGGGATTATCCTATCCGAGGTCCCTTTCCTTCTCCCAACACGCATTGATCACATCATCAACCCAACTTGTGGAAAGAATCTCATGGAAAGGAATCAGAGAAATGGATAGTCTTTCTCTGAGGCAAAATCTCACTTATCCTCTTTCAGTAGAATCATACATAGTTAGTTAGGACCGAATAATGCAGATTGTGGAGAAAGTTAGCGGGGGTATGGCAGACCATTTAGGACATATCCATATGTTACTAGAGCTTTGTTTGACAAGGGCAAACTTGTGGGTCTTGGCCACTGTGTGCCAAACACATTTAGCAGTAGGCTTATCCTATGGCTAGCGACTGATAAGGCAGATGTCCTTGAAACCTCGCTACTTCTTATATTGGATTAGTCACTGATAAGAAAAGATTCCCCTGCTACTCTTATCACTGACTAACCTTCAATAAGGAGGGTGCCCAAGTATCCTTACTRCTCTTATCAYTGACTAAGCCCTAGGATGTTTATTGATAAGGCAGGTGTCCTTGAAACCTCACAACTCTTATATCGGACTAGTCATTGATAAGACAGGATTCCCCTGCTACTCTTATCACTGGCTAGCCCTCAATAAGGCGAGTGTCCAAGGGTCCTTGCTTACTCTTACCATTGAAAAGAATGTTAGGTTTAATCAGTGATAAGGCAGGKGTCCTTGAAACCTCACAACTCTTATATCAGACTAGTCACTGATAAGACAGGGTTCCCTGTTACTCTTATCAGTGGCTAGCCCTCAATAAGGCAGGTGTCTAAGGGTCCTTGCTTACTCTTACCACTGAAAAGAATGTTAAGTTGGTTAACGATAAGGCAGGTGTCCTTGAAACCTTACAACTCTTATATCAGACTAGTCAGTGATAAGACAGGATTCCCCTGCTACTCTTATTAGCAGTTAACCCTCAATAAGGCAGGTGTCCAAGGGTCCTTGCACTTACCACAGACCAAGCGTAAGGCTCATTTGGAGTTAAGGCAGGCTTTCCCTGCTATCTTACCTCCACACAAGTCTTATTTATGACTCAAGTCATCGCTTTTGATGGCATTCGAGCCCAGAATCGTTGTTAGTTCAGAAACTTATGCTGGATCAGATGTATAACAAGAAATAAATGACATGGATCGTTATCGCTGCATTCAATTACAACAAGCTGAACCAAATGAAACCCATTATCATTAGGCGGCGTATAGAGAGAATGATTATGAGAAGTCGACCCCCTTTGCATCCACATCCCCAAAGAACACCCACATAGCAAGATCGTTGTACCCTTGTTACTAACATAGTCATAGGTAGCAGCCTAACGGTTAAAGATTCAGGGTTTAGGGTTTAGGGTTTATGTTGAAGCACACATACCTCACTGTTCCCTACCTCCAGAGTTCCGCCTGAACTCCGGCAGAGCTCCCGCAATCGCCCTGTCATAGGTCATATACAACTCATGCAATCGATTGCTGGCTCTTAGGGTTAGCTGAGGTCAAGGTTAACAAGGATCTGACCCTAATCAATAAAGTCGAGGAGCGTGTATCCGAAAGGACTGCACAAAGACAGGTATGGAGGAGGATGGAGGAGGTGGGCGCCATGATAGCGTCTCCCTCCTCTCCAATGCCCCATACTCTCCTTCTCTGGCTCTGTATGATGCATAAGAATAACGACACAAAATAATAATAATTAAAAAAAAAAAAAAAAAAAATAATAACGATAATAATAAGTAATAATAGTAATAATAATAATTGCGAGGCATACAAGCGTGACGATATATGGAAATCAAGTTGTGAAATCACACAGATGTCCGTGTAGAGATGTACAGACAGAGTGCAGAATCCATCAAAAATGGGGAAACGCGAGAAAATAATGGGTCAATGCTCGCATCATGGCCACATCAGTAAAGCATTCAAGGTCGCTCTTTCTTTGTCTGGCACCCAGCCTGCGTGTCTGTCTGTTCATCTCAACCGTTTGCCTGTCTCGGACTGTTGGTTGGTCTTCAAATTGTGTCTGTCCCCATCTGTGGCTGTACTACTTCAGATTGTGTCTGTCCCAGTCTGTGTTTGTGTCGGTTTTAGACTGTGTCTATCCCAGTCTGTACTGTATGTTCTCGCAGTGCGACTGCATTTAGTCAGCGGTGCGTCCTTACGCAACCAGCGGTATAGCCCCGCTCAGTCCAAGTCCAGGCAAGCAAGTACCGTATAGGACCGTGTGCAGCATGGAAAAAGCGGCAGGATAAATAGTTTCAGAAGTATAATTAGAAGGCAGCTCCCACAACAGAAAAATTGTGGCAAAATTTCATCAAGTTTTCAACTTGGGCCCAACACTGGACCAGCATTGGAACTCCATGAAATGATGTGTCCAACCGTTTAGGAGGATCGGGTCCATGTTTTCAACCGTTTACCAACATGCGGCCAACATGTTTTCAACATGCGTTCAACATTGGTCCAACATGTTTCCAACACATTTCCAACAAGTGTGTGTTGAAAAAATTGTGCTCTTAAGTTCCCAGCAATGCAGTTCACTACTGCGTGGCAACGGCGGCGCAAACGACATCATTTCACCTTTCTTTGGCCTGCAGTAGTGAACCAGTATGATGTCGTGACTGCGCGGGTTGCGGCGGCGCACGACGTTCTTGTAGGACCACCAAGCGTCCTCATGGTCGGGATCGCCCCCCCCCCCTAGCCCAGCCCCCCTCTTCCCCTCCCGCACGGCGCACTTGTGCTCGTGGCGGGAGGTGTGGTCCGGTTGCAGCGCGGAGCGACTCGGTTCCAACAAGTGTGTGTTGAAAAAATTGTGCTCTTAAGTTCCCAGCAATGCTGTTCACTACTGCGTGGCAACGACGGCGCAAACGACATCATTTCACCTTTCTTTGGCCCACAGTAGTGAACCAGTATGATGTCGTGACTGCGCGGGTTGCGGCGGCGCACGGCGTTCTTGTAGGGCCACCAAGCGTCCTCATGGTCGGGATCGCCCCCCCCCCCCTAGCCCAGCCCCCCTCTTCCCCTCCCGCAAGGCGCACTTGTACTCGTGGCGGGAGGTGTGGTCCGGTTGCGGCGCGGAGCGACTCGGAAAGGTGGTCGTTGATGGGGTGCGCATCGCCGCCTGTAATAGCTTGCGAACGGGTCCGTGGTGGGTGCGCGATCCCATCCTCCGCGCTGCGCAGCAGCGTGTGCCGGAGGCGACAAGGACAACAAAAGGCCCCAAAACACAAAGGTGTCGACAACGAGAATAACAAAAAAAAAAAAAAAAAAGCAAAAAAATAAACTGGCCACCAGGAAAAAAGTTGCGCGACGTAACGGTGGCGACGGGCGTGGACGGAGATCCATCGTTGGTTTTCTCTGTCGTGCAGCCGGAAGGCTGTGCCGAGCCGCGATTGCGCGTCTTGTCACATGTGTCTTTTGGCCCGAGGAATGCGATTGAGTTTTTTTTTTTTTTATGTAATTTT
>BFEA01000255.1:1525753-1562454 GCA_003427395.1 Chara braunii
ATATATATATATATATATATACTAAGCGATCGAGAGAAGCGAGGCTCTAAGAAGCATGCCTCATCGCCATATCTATATATCTATATGTATACTAGGCGATCAAGAGAAGCGAGGCTCTAAGAAGCCTGCCTCATCGCCATATCTATATATATACAAGGCGATCGAGAGGAGCGAGGTTCTAAGAAGCCTGCCTCATCACCATATTAACTTATATACGAGGCGATCGAGAGAAGCGAGGCTCTAAGAAGTCTGTCTCATCGCCATATCTATATATATACTAGGCGATCCAGAGGAGCGATGTCGGCGCAAATACCCTTACAAGGGTATCCGCCCTGTTTTTTTCAAATGACAGAAAAATGGGTTCGTCGGCATAAGTCGGGCGAGGTACGGCCACGTCCGGGACCCGTCCTGAGTAAGTTAGAGGGTATGTGGGCGCACAGAGTGAGCGGTCGGTCTAGTCGACCGACCTGGACCGAGCTATGGTTTTTGTTTAGGGGATGAAAGCTCGTTTTTGGTTGGCGCGCGCGATCGGCAGTAGGGCTGACGCGCCGGTAGGCGCGCGGGTTGGCCACGATGGGGTCTAAGTAGGCCGGCGCAAGTGCAGGGCGTTGGCGCGCCGGTTGTAGGTGGGGAAGGAGGGCCTAGGCTGTTTTTCCCAAGCCTGGGCACGGCGCGGCACCACTTCACATTGAAGCCCGCGCTTCGTTGTACCAAGCTTGGGCTTAGCCCTATAGATTACGGCGTTGTACTACTACTGCGGGGATTCGGGGATCGAGGCCAGCAGGCGTTGGTGCAGCAGCGGCAGAGCATTGTGGAGGGAGCTGAGGGGGTTGAGGGCCCGACGGGGCTATCCCCCCTCGGTTTTGTTAACAAGGGCGGTGATAGACCCAGTCCACGGGACCGGTGGGGTATCCGTAGCCCCGCACCTCGTTCAGGACCCTTTTCGGATTATGATTATTTTGTCTTATCTTTGTTATCGTTTTTATATTTTTTGTTACTTAACTATTTTGATATTCTCATTATAAGTCGCGGATCCCGCCACCGCTTCCCTCAGAGTTAGTGAAGCGCCAGGACAGCCCCTGCGAACTGGGGGAGTCGGTCGTTACCAGGCGCGACGTTGGTTGTGAGAAGGGAGGGGGGCGGAGCCGACGAGGTGGTGAGAGTAGGACGAACTGGGACGCGCGGACCGGGAAGGTGCATAACGCAGAGGGGGGGGGGACTAGCCACGGCGGGGGKGAGCATCAGCGGCCCGCCGCGGTAGTACGCTGGCGGCAGCCGGTGCGAGGTCCTTCGGGACATCTGTTAAAATTGGAATGATACAGAGAAGATTAGCATGGGCCCTGCGCAAGATCGGCGAGTATAAACCAGAGGGAGATTTACCCCCCCGAGTTGTTCTGCTTAGTTTCTCCGGTCCGAGTCTTACAGGCTCCGTTCGCTGCAGGCTGCTCGATCACGGTGCGCTACTCATCCATAGCGCATTTGATCCCAGTTGCGCCAATACAGGGGAAATGAACCGGGAAGAAGTGTCGTGTCGGGTGCGTGCGCGATAAGGACGAGGAGAGGTGTCGGGTGTATGCGGGGAGGAAGGTGCACAACAGCAAGGCATCGGGCGTCGGAGCTGTCGGGTAGAGCGGTGAAGGAAGTGGAGTGGATTCGGACGGAAAGACGGGTTAAATGCATGCGGGGGTGTGAAGTGCGGTGGAAAGGAGAGGGAGGATGGAAATTTTCTCCGTTGCCTAACGGATTGGGGAAAGGGAGGAAGCACTTCAGGGTTTTGCCCCGGGCGACTCGTACGACAGGGCTCAGTCCGGCGGTGGGCTAGTAGGAGGAGAGGTAAGTAGAAGAGAGATTGCGTCGAGCTATGGTGGAAGGCGAGCGCGAGGGGGTAGCCAGTGTGGAAGGAGAGGTGGCGAGGTGGCCGGCTTGCTGAGCAGTCGAGCGGGGTCATGACGGCCGCTGAGTGTTGCGCCTGACTACAGCGGGGAAAGAAGGCAGGCAGTGCGGGGTGGAATGTACCTGGGCGGTGTAGCCGATTAGGTGCATTCATGAGTAGACGAAGGACTCGATTTCGGTCGCCAACAGTTAAGATCGGATAGAGGAGAGGTCGAGACTCGGGTCAGGAGGTGAGGCGAACACGGCCTCAAAGTCTGATCGGGTGTGAAGTTAGTAAAACATAGGTTAGTAAAGAGATAAGCAGCGTGGGGTGTCGGGATGTGGCGGAGAGTGGAGGAACGGGAGAGCAAGTTAGTATATCTCGGTTGTGCCTTGATTGATTTCGTCGGATCAAAGGTCGAGATCAGGATTCTGAGGCCGGGCGGATCAAACTATACGGTTAGATTGGAAGGAAGATTAGTAAGTAGGGAGGCCGACGAGGCAGAGATTGCGCTGGGCTATGGCGACAAAAAGGGGGGGGCGAGAAGGAGGAAACGAGGCACTACTCGATATGTGGCGGAATCAGGCGAGGAAGGAGGGTTAAGATAAGGGTTTTCTTGGGAGGGCGATCTCGGTGGTACAAGTTGGTGTCGAGAGTAGTAGACCGGGATTAGACTTAGCGAGGGTAGAGGTGTGCGAAAGGGACGGGGCCGACGACGGGCTAGTGCACCTAGCTGCGTTTCAGCAAAGAAGTCATTCCGATTTTTGTTTTGGTTGAGTGGCGGGGCGGACTGAAGTCGAGAACGTACCTGCAGGTGGGTGGGTCGTCCCCCGCGATTGTCCCGGTGTACGGTTGAGGGAAGGGGGCCCGTAGTTCATATTCGAGTGGGAGGTTCACTCGATTTTACTCCTTTCGTTATAAGAGAACAGTGCAGCCGAACTGTGAAATATTGAATCCTACTCTAGCGCGAGCTATGCCAGAAATTGCCTCCCCTATTGATTGATAGTTTCTATCTCCCCAAGCAACTGAGGGGCCGACCACGGGATAGGAGGACTACTTGTTGGCTGGGGAAACTGCCCACCCGCTGGTTGGGCAGCAAGGGAGTAAGCTGCGTGGGTTGCGGAACTACCTGTTGGATGAATAATTGTCCGCCTCATTTAGGTGGAGGAAGCGACGGGGCAGCTGCAAGGCAGAAGACGGACCGACCGATTAAAGTCTGGCTACCCAAGCGCAGACGCGTTGTGCAAGTTACTGCAGGCTGGCCGCGAGCGTGCAGGATTTTGATTGTGCTCATTGCGGGCTATTGAATGATTGTGGGTATGACTATGTAAACCAGAGCATATTTGCTGCACTGTTGGATTGCTACAACGAAAGCGGAGCCGTCGCGGGTGGTTGCATTGTCTGCATACTACTACTCCGAGTTGAGTGACTGCAGCCTCCTCATGGGGAGCAAGGAAAGGGTGTGATGTAACGGGTGGGGTGAAGCATCAGGGAAGGGTTGCAGCAAACGGGGAAGTCGCCAAGGGGGGTTGATGCCAACAGTTAACTGAAGTTTGACTAAGCAGTCGCTGTGTTCCGGCCACCATTGCGGGGCCCTCTGGTGAATCAAGATATCAAGGCCCTCTCTCGCGAGTCTGAGTGCACCTCTCTTGTATCTGAGAGGCTAAACCATTCTACTTCTGCCCTTTTCCTCTAAGTCTCGTCCATTGGTTCTGAGAGGAAGGCGAAAGGCGGGATTGCAACCCGTAATCCGCGCCAAGGCCTCTGTGGGAGGTTCGCCCCACCGATTGCGGGAGCTCTGCCGGAGCCTAGGCGAGGCTCTGGAGGCAGGGAATTGAAAGGTAACCATTGCTTCCCCTGCATATACCCTGATATAACCCCTACTTGTACGTCTTGCTATGTTTGACTGAGTATGTTGCGAGCACCCCTATTTTGACTTTGGATTGACTTACAGGACACAACTCAGACTAAATAAAGGGATGTGTGTGCAATCGCAGTTTCAGTTTGTTGAGTTCCTGAACGCAGATTGTGGACACAAAGGGGTGCATCTGGCGGAAGGGTGGGTGAAAGGTGGTTTTGCCTGAGGCTGACAGGGTCCTATGGGGTCAGACCAGTTCCATAAGATTGGACGGCCTAACCGTTGTGCTTATTTTTGAATTGCATGGAGAGTCAGACCAGTTCCATAAGATTGGACGGTCTGATTGCTCCGAATTGTGAGGGTTGACTGTGGCTGATTTTTCAGGGGCCGAACCTGTACCATAAGATTAGAGGGTTTGGTTGCCATGTTTAATTGGGGTTTGTTCTGTTTCCTTTGTTTTTGGTTAAGGAGGTTTGAGCAAGTCCATAAGATTGGACGACTCAACCCCCCTCTTGTTTTACTCTGAGGGGATAATCCTTGCTGAGGGCAGGGCATGTTCATAAGATTGGACGGCCTTGGACTCATGCTGTACACAGTTGGGTCAGAGAGAAATGAACCTGGCAGAGGACCAGACCAGTTCCATAAGATTGGACGGTCTGGCCCAATGCCTCGCACATGCTGGAACCCAAAAGGCTAAATTTTGATTATATTTTATACTATCCTATTTATGAACAGGTTAGCCAGGCATGGGTTCCATAAGATTGGACGGCCTGGCAATAGCTTGTCATAAAATGAAGAGAATATAATTAAGAGTATAATTAAAGGTAATCCTAGGCAGGTCATGCCTTGTTCTAAGATGAACGGATCGGTCCTATGCCCAGTTTTTGAACACTAAGCTCAGAGAGGTATATATAAGTTGGATATTAAACAGCTTTTGGCGACTAAGCCTTGTTCTAAGATGACCGGCCTAGTCGTATGCCTAAAAAGAAGAGAGGAGTAGTTATGCAACCTGTTCGTGTATACTCAATGGCTAAGTCAGGCAAGTTCCATAAGATTGGACGGCTTGACTTTATGCCCTATGTAAGCTGGGTTTAAGGGGATAAAACATTGAGAAGTTACGAACTATTGTTTGCAAAGATTGATTTGGGGTGGCGAGAGTACTTACCTCTGTGGTTTGGCTTGCATGAGTCTGAGTGAGGCTACTACTTGGTTTGAGTGTCAGATTGACAGGTAGTTGCTTTAGAGGCTCGCCTCGTGCTAGAGCGATAGGAGTTAGGTCAATTTCTGTATTTTTTTAGCTAAGTTTTTACTTAGATCGATTCTCGCATTTTCTGGGATCTTTTGTTAWACTTGGCTTTGTATAAATTTTGGTAAGYCAYTTTCTCTACGGGAAGCGCTGYCGAASTTTCTACAAATCCGGGGAGTTKGTMWATTCTTGACCTTTCAAGGTTCAACCTGTCTRAARTTCATGTAYGGCTTAGTAAAAATCTGGAAAGTCTCCTTTTCTAAAGCGRGTGCTGCCCAAATTTTTGCAAATTCASGGAGTTAGACAAAATTRGRCTTTGGAAAGTCAAAGATTATTTYTGTTTTMATATTCGGGCCGATATAAATCTTGAAAAGACACTTTTCCTAAAGGAAGCGCTGCCGAAATTTTCTTGATTTAGAGGAGTTAGATTATATTCAGACAGATGACGATTCTGATGATCCACCCTGAATAGGGCCTGAATAGGGGAGATCCTGCCGTTAGTCTACCTTTGTTTGGGCACTGGCTAGGGGTAGACTCTGATTTAGTTGGTAGGTAACTTGGGTAAGAATGCGCTATGGAGGGTCATCCCCCATATGCTGATGATTTAGCTTGGGCATTGACCTGTCTTATGGTACAGGCATTTCTTGGACATTCGATTCAGGACTTGGGCTAGTTCAGTTTGATCCTACAAGGATCATCATCTGTTATCACTGATCACAGGTCGGTTGCCGATTCGTCGGCTCACGACTCAATTCCTACTCGCTCCCCATACTCAACCTAAAAGGCTTTAGCCCTGGTGATCTTTTTGTTTGTTAAGGGTTTAACCCGGACTTTTATTGAATGACCATTTAACAAAGGTACTGAGTATTTAATTGAGGTTGGTTGGCTGGAAGTTGGGGTTTGCATGGCTAACCCGAGGGGTATGAGTATAGGAACTGGTTGGAGTTGACTCCGCGTAGTGGGTGGACTCTTGTCTGACTTTTGATGTGATTGCAGGTATGTTCAAAGACTTGGGGTTTTGGTTGGGTTGCCCTGCGGTCGCATATATATGTATGGCTAGGAGGAGACCCACTATGACTGTAAGAAGTGATCGTCATATAATTATCCCCCTTGTGTATATATATATATATATATATATATATATATATATATATATATATATATATATATATATATATGTGCAAGTGCATGTGTACCTACGTGTGGAGCTAGCGTGGCCTGAAGTGCCCGCGTACTAAGGGTCAGTCGGAGGTTGGGGTGAATAGAAAGGGGGGAGATATCCCTCGCCAATTCTTGTTTCTTTTCCTTGTTGCAATTCATCTTGGTGGAACGATAAAGTTCCTGGCGGAAGGATCAACGTATTGCTGGTGATGCGCCAGACAACTCACCACCGCTCCGAACTCCCTCCTGCCGTAGGGGTCGTCTTGCCCCGCACCCGTTGGGACACCTCAGGGTGCAGAAGACGGAAAGGCCCTCAGGTCGGTTTTGCGCGCGCAAAAGGGTTACCCCCATTGGCTCGTGCTTCAGCCAACGCCTGAGCTTTGAAAGGGGACCCCTTGGCTCAGAATAGGCCATTTGGGTGTGGGAGCTACACAATGCGCCGTCATCGCGGTTACTCACGTGGAACTGCATAGCGAGATAGTATGTGTAAGTCCAGCGCCCTCGCGATCTTATACTAAGTTCGCGCGCGACACTCGTCGCATCCTACACTAAAAGAGTTATGGATCAGGCGGCGAAATCACGAGCGCGACACGGCCAGTAAACTTGGGGTCTTGGTAACACGAAGCGGCACGTGGGCGGAGGACTAGCTCCGGTCAGCCTTTGGGGGTCCGTGTACGGACCTCATTATCCCGGACGCCAGGTAGCCTTTGGATAGGATACCGGACCTCCTCCGCGCGCGCGCCGCTTAGGCTTATCCACCCCCTTTCCATTTTAGAGGGTCATCAGCTAATGGGGGTTGGAGTGAGTCTCATTTTTGCGTTTTCACGGTTGGACGTTATAGTCCGTGGCGGCCATCAAAGTCAAACCCCTTGACGACCGCCTTGACAGCTTAAAGTTGTCTACTCAACTCCTCTGCACAGGGTGGAGAAGAGGGTGTGGTCTCCAACCGCGCACAGTGGTTGTCCAGCGTCGAGAGATTAACCCTCAAGGCGTGTGTCAGCCGACACTTGAGTGTCGAATGCGACCCTCGAAATTAACGAGAGCCGCACGATTATGGGCACAACATAGTACGCCATCATTGCGACTGCTTGCGTACGTTTGCATTGCGAGTCGATATGAGTTAGCCCTGCGTCCGCGCGGTTTTATACTAAGTCTCGTGCGCGACGCCTATCCGATTTCCGCATTGGAAAGTTATGGGTTGGCTACCGAGGGACTAGGAGCGTTGTCACGTTGTTCGTGTTGTGTCGTTTGTGCAATGTGTGCGTGCGCGTATGTTTTGTTTTTATGTTCGTAGAGTGGTGTGCGCGTGGTGTGTGGCATGCGTCCTAGTCGACCGATGTCGAGCCACGCTTGGAACTTCAGCTCCCCAAGATGTCGGCCGGCGTGCGGGTCCGATAGGCGTATTACCACGCGTACCCCCTATGCTACAGCGAACGAGAAATGCCCTCGTCTTGTCCACCTCTGCGATTGCAACCGAGTAGCTTTCGTACTGTGGACTGGTAGCTCGGCAGGGATACGCCCACTGAAGGGAGGTTACAGCTCCCGTAAGGTGGAGGTAAGTTGTGCCTCGCGTAGGCCCTATCCTGTCGTAGGGGCTCGCGAGAGGTATGGCTGGCGCACTAGGCCGGAGCGGCCTAAGGAAGCTCCATTTGTGTGTTTGCGACGAGGCGGGTCCAACTCTTGCATGACGCGGCCGAGAGGGTCCCGCGCTGCCACGAGCGGTGTCGGACCGATGCGCGCGACAGGTGGCACCGTTGCCGGGGATGAGGGAAACCTACCGTTGTCCCTGGTGGAACGAAATGCGGGTATAGGAATGAGAGAGAACTAGGCACGTGAGCAAATAAGAGAAGAACTATGAGATGGATCGTATAGTAGTCTATATGGCTGTGTGGGTGTGAATGTTGATCTGATTGGTGGTTTGGCTGATGGCATGAACGAGGTGAGTATGTGAGTGAATTCTGTGATGAGAATGGATCTTTCTTAGGTGAACCCAAGGGAGGTAGGAAGTGGAGAGAGAGATGTCTGCCAGGTCCAGAGCGTCGGGTGCTTAGGTGGTCGGTCCGATAGGATCGTGAAGGAATGGACTGCTGAGTGGAACCTTTCGTCCTATCGCTTCTTATAACAGGGGGATTGAAGCCGAAGACAGTTAATCAAAATGCCTGAGGAGATGGCGGACGGTGGGAAAAAGCTTGTAACGCTCGACGACCTCATTGATGCCCTGGATAAGCGTGAGAGAGCGCCGAGCAATGTCCCGAAGGTTGATACCTTCCACAGGTCAAGCTCCAACGAGTTTTAAGATACGTCCTTCATAGCCACCATCAGGAAGTGGGCAAGGTCGTGGATGCCGCCAATGGTAGTTGGGCGAGGTTCAGGGACATGATGCAGAGAAAGTATAGGTTGGGGGATGGCTTGCTAACCATGGCGGATTTGGAGGCAATGAACAAGGATGACTTTTCCACGATTGGGGCGTTTGTGCACGAGTTTAAAAGGAAGGCGCGGAAGGTGCACGGGATCTCCGAAGAAACGCAGTGTGCCATATTTTTGGGTCTGCTTACTGGCTCGGAGGCCTCAGAGCTGACGGGTCACGGAGGGGGAAATGAGAAACTCACCTGGGCCACTATCGACAAAGGGGTGGAAGAGGGGAACCTGGACCAGGTGGAGCAGCACCAGGTGCGGCTGCAAAGGCACAAGAGAAAGGAAAGGGACGCCACCGCGTCCGGGACCCCAGGGGTGAAGAGGATCGTCACGGATGTATTGGCAGCGCTGGGGTATGATAATGAGGCGGAAGTGCAAAAGAGGGAAGTGACCGTGGGCCAAGGCCGGGCATCGGGGGCAGTGGAGGAGGAGGCTAGGCGCGAGGGCTATAGCGGAGAAAAGACGGGCTCCCAGATCCTAACCAAGGCCCAGAGGAAGCAGCGGAATTTACAAGTGGGGGGTCAAGGATCTGGAAAAGGGCAGGTCCCGCAAGCGATTGTTGCGCCGCCACCTGCTGCCACGACAACGTCAGCGACGGCCGGGCCGTCGTGTATGGGGCCGCCGCCGGCTTGTGGGCATTGGGTGCCGCATTGTCAACCTACGTCCTGGCCCAGTTGTAATCACTGCGCCTCGTGCGGGGGTAGTCAGACTCAGCCCGGGCAAATGGTCCCTTATGAGGGCCTAGCGGCAAGTATGGGGCCCCCGACCTACCCTGCGGCCCAGGGTCAGTTTGTGGCCCAACCACCTCCCTCCCAACAGGCCTCGCAGGTCAGTGTGGCCGGTGGAGGAAACCAAGGACAAGGCGGACAAGGCGAACAAGGCAATGGAGGCCGAGGTCAAGGGGGCCGAGGAGGTGGCGGTCGAGGCCGAGGAGGAAATGGTGGGGGTCGCGGGGGTGGTTGGAATAGTCAGGGGGGTCAGAACCAAGGTGGCCGAGGTGGCCAAGAGGGGGGCCAAGGGTATGGGAGGCCCCGCTTTGACTGGCGAAACGCCACCTGCTGGCATTGTAGCGAGGTGGGCCACACTATACGGTTCTGCCAACGGCGGCGAGATGATGAGTTGACAGGCCTAATTTCCTCTTGTATGGACGGGGATATATACGATAAGTGGGGAGAGCATATCGACCCTAGGACCCCGGGAGGAATCAGGCAAGAGGCTCTCCGGCGAGCAGCAGCGGGGCCCACAGCATCCCCGACAATGTTTAGGATGTGGCAAGAGAAGGAAGAGCCGACCGTAAGGGTCGAGGAGATTGTAGGGGATAGTGAGGAGGTCACTCAGCGACTAAGGGCGGGGACTATAAGAGAGGAGCCAATAGTCGTCGAGTCGGACGAGGAGGGGCGGGAAGGCGAGGAAGAGCCGGCCACACTCCTCCTGGGAAGGATGGAAGATCTGCTGGAAAAGGTGGAGAGATACCAGCGGAAGCTGCAAACCCTGTGTGAAGGAGCCCGAGAGTGGGAGGCCAACCTGCCTGAGGTCTTCCTTTATGACTCCGGGCCAGAGCCTTCGCCAGGACAACAAGGGTGCCCAAGAGTGGCGACTGTAGGGACGGGCCCTAGGTCAGGTATGACCTATAAACCCCCACGTCGCATGGGAGGGTGTTGCAGGTAGCTCGGACCCGGAGCCAAAATAAGGTTGGGCCTAGTCAAGAGCCCAGTCAGGCGCCCAGTCAGGCACCCCCTCAAAAGGAGCCGGAGCCTGGACGTAGGAAGGAGGTGGTGGAGGTTCCGGAGGAAGAGGAAGAGGATGACGATGAAGAGGATGAGAGACTCCGACAAGAGGAGGATCAGCGGGCGGAGCAGAGGGCCAAAAAGAGGGGGGCCCAGAAGGAGGCCGAGCCAGAGCTGCCCAACAGCGTGCCTAAGAGAAAGAAGTACGCGGTCCGGATGGAGGAAGGCTTTGATGTGGAGCGGATGGTGGACAAACTCCTGGAAGGCCATAATGACTTGATGAACCTAAAGGACATCCTGGCATCGCCAAGGCTCCGTGGTGAGTTGAAGGGACGACTGTCGCGAAGGCTGGTGCCAAATGTCCATCTGAGTACGGTCCTGCCTAGAGAGGTGGAGTGGACTGAGACAGGGACAAGGATGGATTGGAAATGTGTGGCGTGCGAGCAGGTGGATTTGGTGATAAGGAACCAGAAGTGTACTGGGATGGTGGACACAGGCGCAGAGATGAACATCATCAGGGAGAAGGAGGCGGTGATGATAGGCATGGAGATCGACCGCTCGGACCATGGCATGCTGCACGGCGCTAACTGCAAGGCCGCCTTTTGCGACACAGCGTCAAATGTGATTATAGAGATTGGGAAGGTGCGAGCCAGGACTTGCTTTTTCGTTATGCCCAATGTCGATCACCCCATCCTTCAAGGGCGGTCGTTCCTATGCCGAACGGAAATATTGATCTTCAACAAGCACGACGGAACAATGATCCTGCTCCTGTGCGACCCGGCGTGTGGGAATATGAAGTTATCACCTGCCGGAACACGGGGCCGGGGAGCGGGAGGAATAGGCCCAATCTAGGTTCGTTCGCCTTTGAGGAATCAGAGAACGAGCGGCGACGACTTTGGGAAGTGCCCGAGGAGGAAGATAGGGTTGAGGCGCTGACATTGAGCCTCACGGATGTGAATAAGGTCATGGAGGTGGTATCGGCTCATGACATGGCGGATCCGGAGGCCGTTAAGGCATTGAGGGAACAGGTTTTGGAGAACCCTCAGGTGGGGGAGGTGAAGTTGGTGTATCGGCTTCCGGGAGGGAGGGGAGGCCCTGCGATGGCCCAGGCCCGAGCGACAAGTCGGCCTTTTTTAGGGGAGGGCTYAAGAAGGGTTCCCAAAGGCGGTACCAGACCATAGATAAGAAGTGCCGCCCAGTTCCCGTGCTCGTCGCAGAGGATGAGGAAGCCTACTACGAGCGGGAGCGAGGGTTGATACGGCGTATGCGGGAGCATGCGTTGGCCGGGCCGTGCCGTATCAATGACCAGAATGAGGGAAAGTTGATAATCGGGGACCCCGACTTCCTGTCGCCCCAGGAAAGAGCGTTGATGGTGGGGCTGATGAAGAAAAGGCACCATGCGTATGCATTCAATGACGATGAGCGTGGGAGGCTGGATGTGGACAAGATTCCGATGATACGGATCCACACCGTTCTGCACGAGCCATGGAATTTAAGGGGTGCGCGGTACCCCAATCCGGACGAGGAAAAGATGGTGGTGGACTACCTGGACGGCAAGATGCGGACGCACGTGGCCAATTATTCCAGTGGGCCGTACACGTCGCCTTGGTTTTGTTTTATTAAACCAAATGAGACGCTAAGGTGGGTGCAGGACTTGCAACGGCTAAATGCGGTGACAGTGTGGGACGCGGGAGGATTGCCGAACGCGAACGCATTGTCTGAATCGTGCGCAGGGAGGCCTATAATCTCGCTTATAGTCCTCTACTCGGGGTATGACCAATTCCCCGTATACCCGCCAGATAGGCCCGTAACGGCAATGCACACTCCCAGAGGGCTGACTCATATGAACGTGGCGCCTCAAGGTTGGACGAATGTAGTGGCGATGGTGCAAAGGCATATGATCAGAGCCATGCAGACGGTCAGCTCACATATCACTCAGCCCTATATCGATGACCTGGCAGTCAAAGGTCCAAAGGAGAAGGAGGAAGACGAAGTGATGCCCGGTGTGCGGCGTTTTGTCTGGAAGCATGTCCAAGACATCGATCAGGTTCTGGGATTATTGGAGGAACATAACCTGACGGCGAGCGGCCCCAAGTCGAAACATTGTATGAGGGAGACCACGATTCAAGGTTTTGTCTATAATGAGAGTGGGCGAAGGCCTGATGTAAAGAAGACACATAAGATTCTTAAGTGGTCGGTGCCCTTCCGCTCGATAACAGATGTGAGGAGCTTCCTTGGGACGTGCGGATTCTGGAGGAGCTTCGTGAAGGACTTTGCCACGAAGACGGAGCATTTAAGGAAGTTGGTGCGCCAGGATCAAGAATGGGTCTGGGGCGAAGACCAGGAAGAGGCGGTCGGTAGGATGAAGGGAGAGTTTAAGGAAGGAGGCTTGGTATTGGGAGCGCCAAACTATGAGGCCACGGAGGAAAGACCATTCGTCATTGAGACGGACGCTGGGCCAACTGCCTTAGGAGGTGTCCTGATTCAGGCAGACACTGAGGGGAAGGAGAAGCCGCTAAGATTCGAAAGTCGTACCCTTAATACAACTGAGAGGAACTACTCTCAGTTCAAGAAGGAGACGCTGGCGGTACTCCATTGCCTAAGGACCTTCCGTAACTATGTTTTTGGCAGGAGGCTCATCTTGAGGGTGGACCCTACTGCACTGGCATGTTCCCTAAAGAATTATACTTCATCTGACCCAACCGTCGCAAGATGGTTGACCTACATTTGGATGTTTAATTTCAAGTTGGAAAGGATCCCCCGGAATAAGAACAGGGCAGATGGGTTAAGCCGCATCAACTGGGACGGATCGGACGAGGAATCGATAGAAGACACGCCGCCAGTTGATGGGTTTCTGGATCAAGAGGAGGACATCCGCCTGCACATAAATGAATGGTCCCTGCGAGTGCCTAGTTGCGTCAGTCACCCCATATGGCTGGCACCAAAGGGGTACGAACAGAAGGAAGAGTTAGTCCTCAAGCCCTTTCAGGAGAAGGATCCGTGGGGAAGTAAGGATGTTGGTTGGATGATGAAGTTGGCGTTGGCAGGTACGCACAGTCTGGTGAGGAAGTGAGGACAATAGAGGAAGGCCCCACTCAAGTAGAGGAACATGAGCAGCTAATGGGAGGGATGTACCTGCTCACCAGTATGCTCCTGCAAGGAGACTTCGGCCGGAATGGCTCGTTCAGTCATGAGGAAAGTGAGATTTTAGTCCTTGAAAGTCAGGACGACGAATTCGAGGAAGGAGAGATCAAGGAGGCGTTTCGAGCGGAGGAGTATGATGAGATCTACCGGGAATTGGGGTTGCTCCTATCATGTGAGATGAGGGATAGAGATGCAAGTGCCAAGGCACAGAAGATGAGGCACCTCTATGTGGTAAGAGACGGCCACTTGTTTATAAAGCGGCAGGTCGGGAACCCCAAGAGGATCGTATGTGGGAGAAACCGGCAAACTGATATCATAGCAGCCCTACACGATGGTATAGCAGGAGGGAACAGAGGAATAAGTGCCGCATGTGCGAAGATAAGTGAGCTCTACCATTGGGAGGGGATGCAGATGATGGTTATCAAATACTACCGGTTCTGTATACCTTGCCAAGAAAGGTCAGCGCAAAGGCCTGGGGAGCCCCTACACCCAAGGTGGAAAGGGAAGTGGGTGCGGTTGTACACTTGGACCTGTTATTCATGCCAGCAGGGGAGAATGTGTATAACTACGTCTTCGATGCACGGGATAACCTTACTGGGTTTGTGGACGGCCGAGCTATCCGGACGAAGACTGGCCCGGTTCTGGCGAACTGCATCGAGGAGTATTACTTGTGATACCCTTTTGTCAGGGAGTTCGTGATGGATCGAGGATCAGAGTTTACCTGCAATGAGGTGAGGACGTTACTTGCAGGGTATGGCGTAGTGGTCAACTATACTACGGCCGCGCACCCTCAAGCGAACGCTCCTGTGAAGAGGGGGCACAGTACCATCACGAATCTCCTGGCTAAGTGGACCGAGGGCAAGCCTGGTCAGTGGCCAAAGTTTCTACGAGCAGCTTTCTTCGTGGAGAATGTTACTGTAAAGAGGACTAGCAAGTACGCGCCAGCCACACTATGGTATGGGAGGCACGCCACCTTTCCCATAGAAAGTTTTATAAAGACTTGGAAGTAAACCTGTCCTTCGAAGAACTGCTCGATATTCGGGCGCCGCAAGTGGGGGCGGCCGAGGAAAGATTGCGAGAGGCCGCCGGTCAGGTAGAGAGGAGCCGCATGGAAGACAAGATGAGGTGGGACCAGATGGCGCGAGTAAGGAAGGAGTCGTTGGCAGTAGGGGACGTCGTGTTACTGTATGACTCCTCTCTGGAGAAGCAATGGTCGAGAAAGCTCGACAAGAGATGGATGGGCCCCTATAGAATTTTGCGATGTGGGGAATTTGGGGCCTATTAGATCGAGGAGTTGGACGGGACAGGCTGGCAGGATTCGGTATCAGGGACCAGGCTGAAGAAGTTCGTGGCCAGGAAATAGCTAAAGAATCTTACATCCTGTAGAATGGACTAGTCCTTGAGGTGTTGCATGTTATGGTTAAGGCAGGTGAGGGAGTAGGAAAAGGTATGTATGTTATCATAAAAACTCGATGAATCGAGGGCTAACCTTGTTGTGTGCCTGCTTACTTTTCTCTCGCCTGTTGTGCAGGTCTGACTTTTCGAAGACAGCCATGCAGAGAGGCGGGAGGGGCGCGCGGCCACGATAGAGGCCTCAGGGAGCATAAGGGGGGGATGACTCGCGCAGACCATCTGAGAGAGAGTCTACGTCTGTCTTTGATGATGATAACATAAAGCTCTTTTTGGACTCCTACCAGGCACATACGGCAAAGGGGGGTTGGTCTACCTTGGAGAGGATACGACACCTGAGAGGAGTTGGGCGTTTTGAGGAGCCTATTGCGCACATCCTGGAGGAGGTTTTGACCTGGCAGGATGTGGAGGCGAGGATGCAGATGCTGAGGGCTTCGCCGTTGGGACCGGATGGGTTGCCTATCCGATTGGAGGAAGGCAATGCGGAGGAGTTCATCCCGGCCTATTAGCAGTATATGCGCGACCAGGGGACTGAGCAGGAGGAGTGGATGCAGATGCTGCCCCTCTGGACGCGGAGGGCGGAGAGGTCGTTGGCGGAGAAGATCCGGGACAGGGCACACGACTGGGAGGACTGCCAGGCCCAGTTAAGACAGGCATTTCGACGACTGGAGCCCGAGAGACCAGAGCCTAGGGTGGAAAGACGACAGAGGAGTAAGAGGCCACGGGGCCCAAAAGCGAGAGGGGCCGCTACGACCAGAGGGGGCCGAAAGGCCTTGACACAGCGAGATGGGTCAGCAGAGGCCGCCCAGGCGGTGGAGCCAGTTCAAGCCGCAGGGCCAGCTCAGGCGGCGGAGCTACCCCCTACCTATGGACTCGAGCAGGTGGAGTTTCGCCGAATCACGGGCAGTGATCTACGGGGCCCGTCGCCGATGTTACCAGAGGGGGGGGAGGCGGTGTCGTTGAGGACGCCGCTCGACAGGTTGGAGGCTCATCTCGACGCGTCCCAGTGGGGGGCGTCACAGCAGGAAGCGGACCAGAGCGGACCGGCACGGTATGAGCCAGTAGAGGATGAGCCAGAGGAGGAGCCACCTGAGCCGGGGCCTGAGGCAGGGTCTCGCGAACCCGAGGAGCCGCAGACTCAGGGGGTTATCACTGTTGGGGATGATACCCCTCCTCCTGCCCCGATTTCGGAACAGGCACGGCAGTATTGGCCTGAAGGAACTCCTGAGTCGGACAGCGAGGAAATGTTGGGGCCTCCATCGAAAACTACTATGCCACCTCCGACGCAGGCGGAGCCAGAGGAGGGCGAGAGAGCGAGGACACCTACTACTATGGTACCACATCTAACTGAGCCTACAGGTGAACGCATGGATGTGGAGGTGCCGACCTCCGGGGAGCCTCCGCCAAGGCCGCCACCCACAGAGGAGGAGACGAGTGAGAGAGACCCACTACGAGAGACCCATGAGATGCGGGCAAGGAGGCCATCAGGGGAGATGAAAGAAGAAAAGCGCACGAGGGTGCAGGTACGCCTCGAGGAGTTATACCAGGAAAAGCTCAGGATGGAGGCCACAGGAGAAGCCCCAAAGCCGCCAATCAACAGAAAAATTTCCCAGAATTAAATAATTATTCTAGAGTAAAATTACATTTTAAATTTCACATTTTTATTCCATCTTAAAAAATATAATTCCAATTTTAAAATTTTTCGTCTTACTTGAAAACTTTCCTTCCAAGAATGGGGTATCCCTTCTTATTTGAACTGCATGCTAAAGATGGAATGGAAGTCTGGATGAGTTCATGAAAAATTTTAATTGGACTGTTGTTCTGAGTAAGGATTTTCAGTCATAAATAGGTTAATCCAATCTAAATTAGACGATATTTGTTGTAATAGAATGAAAGTCTAATTAAAACATTTCATAAACTCGTCCAGACTTTCATTCCATCTTGAACAAATAGATGTAGTTGGAAGGGAAAGCTCATATTTAGATGGGAACTTATCAAATTAAATTGAAAATTTTAGAATTGGACAAACATTAGAATTATAATTTATAAATATGAAGGATTTTTGTTTTATGAAATGTTTTTCAACTTTCATTTCTCATGGGAATTTTTCTGTTGATTGACCCTCCGACGAGCGAGCAAAGGATTAGCGAGGCTCAGGCCAGGTATGAGGGCGAGAGGGATGCTGCTCGCCTGAGGTCACGAGAGGCAAGACAGGGGAATGCGAGGGTGGGCGAGGCACGGGAGACAGAGGACTTGGGATTTCCAGCCACCAGGATGGAGATTAAGTGTACAAACAGGAGGATAGGTGAGGTGGCGATCTCATCCTTCCAGCGGTACTCCATGCTCAGCGATGAGTTGGCGGCCTCGAGGTTAGAAGTGGGACAGTTGTCCACCCAGTTGACGGAAGAGAGGGCAGAGAACCAAGCGTGGAGGTCCCGCATGGAAGCCAAGGAGGCGGAGTGGGAGAAGAGGCTCCAAGACATGGCGGCAATGGTAGAGAGGCTATCGTCCACTGAGGTGGTCGAGTGGACGGAGCAGAGCCGGTATGGTATCCAGGGAAAGGAGGTACAGGGGCTCTTTGGCCAGGAAGGAACGACAGAGACGGCACAGCAAGAAGGAATGGGAAAGGTATTCCTGGACCCAACAGAGGCGGCGGCAAGGCGGGAGGCCGAGGAGAGGAGGTTCAGCTTCAGGACTCCCACGGAKTTGGCCTTGCAACAGGCCACCGCTATGACGATTGAGGCTCTTGGGGACGATCCGGCGCARAGAYCCTAACCTCAAGTGGCGGAGGGGGGSCCCACAGAGGAGTCCCCTACGATCCTTTTGGAGGTGCGGGAGGGTGCCCTTACTGGAACAGCAGCATCCACTGAGCTGGAGGTAATGGGGGGAGAGGCGTCTCGACTGGACGAGTTGGTGGCAGCCATGGAGCTGGACATGCCGTCAGGAGGGCCTCAGAGGCAGGAGACCCCGGAGTGAGTGCCAGAGATAGGGGAGTTGAGGACGCAGTTGGGCTCTTAGGCTACTGAAGCTGACTCAGGAGAGCACATCTCAGAGCAGCAGCAGGAAGTTATGAGCGAGTCAGTGACTGTCATGACTCCCCAGCCTTCTAACCTGCATAGGGACAAGGGGGCGACTGCGATGGGAGGAGTCCGCGAGGGTAGGCCACTGAGATTGGACACTCCAGCGTACCGACCCGAGGGAGATGAGATGCTAGCAGTGCCGAGTACCCAGATGATGGAATCAGGGCCGGCAGAGTCATGGAGTATGCCCCAGAGCCACGAGATGAGCAGGGAAACTAGCGAGACGCCGCCGTCSCCTGGGTTCCAGAAGAAGAAGAGGAGGTGTCGGGGGAGATCAGACGATCAGTGCTTCTTCTGCAAGGATGGCGTACATAGAGCTCTTGAATGCCCGAAGTTCCTTAAGGACAAGGTGGCTGGGAGAGTGACAGAGAGWRRTGGAAGGATGTACAACAGACAGGGGCGAGTGGTAGAGCGGGCTCCAGATGGGGGTAGGGCACAATTGTATAGGCAGAACCAGGAGGCCATGAGTGAGTAGGGGCTGGCCTGTCTATATGACAGTAGGACTAGAGTTGCTTTGTACTAAGAGGTCAGGTTAGGGATGTACGTACTCTGAGTTGATTCAGTGGGTCCTAAGGGGTGTGCACGTCTGAGTTCGTCGTGGGAGTCATGTCTAGTTGTACATACATAGGTGGCAGGGCTCAATCGGTCATTGGGTTTTGTGTGTGATACAGTTCAGCGGGTGAGATTCAATTGTGAGATACCTGTGACTGTGTGATTTGTACATTAGGTTTGGAGGTTTGGAAACCTTCTTTACATTTCTGATTGGATCCTGAGAGCCATAACATCTGGGATGTGAGTCCACCCTGTAGAGTGTACAGGGAACTCAGTGCTGAGTTGTTCACTGGGGCGGGCATCCTATTCCTAGGTATATCCTAGGAATTGTGTATGTGAGAGCTTGAGTTGAGTATTGTATTGAGACTTGAGGAAGATATTTTGCTCCCGAGTATATTTTGATTCCACCCTCTGTGGGATTTACTCTTGTGACGATCACGATCACTCTCACACGTGTGGCTTTGTCCCAATGAATGAGGGCTTTGTGTGAGAGATGTGTGGGATACATCTCATGTATGTGTATTGTGTGATTGTGATTGTCGTCTACTCTTCGGTATACTCGTGTGACCTGCTCATGGGCGGGTGAAATGACCCAGTATAAGGGGAGGCAGCGCGGCTGTTTGGTGACAGATGTGTGAGGACCCTAAGGGGTCTTGCGAGCTTATATGGCTCGAATGCTTACCATGCCGGATGTTTATGGCTAAGTTGTAAAAGGGGTCCATAAGTTGGTCCCCTAGTTCGAGTTGTTTTGCGTATGAGTTGACAAAGAAAACCCTTAAATAGGCCCTCGGTGAGTAGCTCTATGGTGGAGGCCCCCTTCAGATTATGGAGGGTGGGAATGTTGGTTATTGATGGTTATATAACCAAGGTCGCGTGATAGTCCATCCTATGAGAAGAGAGGGATGACTAGAAGACCTCTTAAAAGAGACCCCCTCATGTGAAAAGTGGGTAATAGATTTAATGACATGGTAAGCAATGTTTGAATGATAAAGTCTGACGAGAGGAACCAGGGTTATGAGTTGGAACCATTGGTGGAACCGAGAAGGTCGCAAGTAAGTGCATAAAAATGTTGTGGGATGTGTGGTCTGCTGCCTCTGATCAAGTCAAGTAGGTCACGGCCTGGTGTGAGCCTAGCGGCAAATTTGTTTGTGATTGTGAAAAGGAGGCCACGCTTCCTACGTATCCCATAGGGAGCTAGTGGACGCCTTTAAAGTGAGACAAACCTCTGCATAGTCCCGCAATGGGCCTGTGATCTGTTTTGCAACGCACCATCTAGACACATGTGTTAATCCTAAGGCATATTGAGGAATACCAAGCTAGACGGTAAAGGCTAGCACCCCTAGGGCGCAACCCCTATTGGATGGTTGCGAGTCAGCACAACCTGGCTGCGGGCCCACGTCTACCAACGGAGTAAGAGTTTAAGGGGTTATGCACACCTCGAGGAAATTACTCCGGTGGGATGGCGGGGGATACGGTCGAGTCGTTTGGGCACCCTGATTGAGTGTCTATCAGGAGAAGACCTATCGTTGCATAACCAATGAAGGAACTGCCCCTAAGATAACAATGCGGTAGGCCGTAGATCTGACTTGATCAACCAGACTATGGTGGGCCAGGATGGAGGCCTAACATTTCTGTACTAGACTGCAGAAAGAGCTGAGAGAAGATTTACGTATATATATATGTTTGATTGTGAGGATTTTCGCGAGGGAGGCGAGAGTGCCTCCTGAGGTCTCGTCTAAGGCCCACGTCCCCGTATGACTCTGCTTACGAGAGAGAGTCGAACTGGGACACCCAACAAAAAGCCGGTGTTTGTCTAGGACGAAGGGGAGAGGACAGTTTGAGGTGGCCCTTGGAACTTATGTTGTAGTATTGATGCGTAATACGCCTGCGTCCTAGTGTGACGACAACGGAAACCCAGGTTGAAACCCTGGCGGCATATAGTTATGTCGGCATGGAGTGTTGGAGGCCTCAACCCTGAGTCTGTCAGCCAATCGGAATTGGTTCCGCTCCCGTCAGCATTTGGAGTGTGAATGAGTTTGTAGCTTTTTTATTTGGCGTAGCGACAGGGACATCGATTAATATAGTCCGGTAGGCTGTCGGCGCGAATACCCTTACAAGGGTATCCACCCTGGTTTTTGCAAATGACAGAAAAATGGGTTGGTCGGCATAAGTCGGGCGAGGTACGGCCTCGTCCGGGACTCGTCCTGAGTAAGTTAGAGGGTATGTGGGCGCGCAGTTTTAAGACGCTCGTGTGACTTTTCTGATTGAGTGAGCGGCCGGTCTAGTCGACCGACCTGGACCGAGCTATGGTTTTTGTTTAGGGGATGAAAGTTCGTTTTTGGTTGGCGCGCGTGATCGACAGTAGGATTGACGCGCCGGTAGGCGCACGGGTTGGCCACGATGGGGTCTAAGTAGGCCGGCGTGAGTGTCGGGCGTTGGCGCGCCGGTTGTAGGTGGGGAAGGAGGGCCTAGGCAGTTTTTTCCAGGTCAGGGCACGGCGCGGCACCACTTCACATTGAAGCCCGCGCTCCGCTGTACCAGGTTTGGGCTTAGTCCTATACGGTTCCGGCGTTGAACTACCACTGCGGGGATTAAGGGATCGAGGCCAGCAGGCGTTGGTGCAGCAGCGGCGGAGCATTGTGGAGGGAGTTGAGGGGGTTGAGGGCCCGACGGGGCTATCCCCCCTTGGTTTTGTTAACAAGGGCGGTGATAGACCCGGTCCACGGGACCGGTGGGGTATCCGTAGCCCCGCACCTCGTTCAGGACCCTTTTCGAGTTATGATTATTTTGTCTTATCTTTGTTATCGTTTTTATATTTTTTTGTAACTTAACTATTTTGACATTCTCATTATCAGTCGCGGATCCTGCCGCCGCTTCCCTTAGAGTTAGTGGAGCGCCTGGACAGCCCCTGCGAACTGGGGGAGTTGGTCGTTACCAGGCGCGACGTTGGTTGTGAGAAGGGAGGGGGGCAGAGCCGACGAGGTGGTGAGAGTAGGACGAACTGGGACGCGAGGACCGGGCAGGTGCATAACGCAGGGGGGGGGGGGGACTAGCCACGACGGGGGGGAGCATCAGCGGCCCGCCGCGGTAATACGCTGGCGGCGGCCGGTGCGATGTCCTTGGGGACATCCGTTCAAATTGGAACGATACAGAGAAGATTAGCATGGCCCCTGTGCAAGATCAAAACGTATAAACCGGAGGGAGATTTACCCCCCCGAGTTGTTTTGCTTAGTTTCTCCGGTCGGAGTCTTGCAGGCTCCGTTCGCTGCAGGCTGCTCGATCAATAGAGGTTAGTAAAGAGATAAGCAGCGTGGGGTGCCGGGATATGGCGGAGAGTGGAGGAACAGGAGAGCAAGTTAGTATATATCGGTCGTGCCTTGATTGATTTCGTTGGATCAAAGGTCGAGATCAGGATTCTGAGGCCAGGCGGATCAAACTATACAGTTAGATTGGAAGGAAGATTAGTAAGTAGGGAGGCCGGCGAGGCAGAGATTGCGCTGGGCTATGGCGACAAAAGGGGGGGTGCGAGAAGGAGGAAACGAGGCACTACTCGATATATGGCGGAATCAGGCGAGGAAGGAGGGGTAAGATAAGGGTCTTTTTGGGAGGGCGATCCCGGTGGTACAAGTTGGTGTCGAGAGTAGTAGACCGGGATTAGACTTAGCGAGGGTAGAGGTGTGTGAAAGGGACGGGGCCGATGACGGGCTAGTGCACCTAGCTGCGTTTCAGCAGAGGAATCATTCCGATTTCTGTTTTGGTTGAGTGGCGGGGCGGACTGACGGCGAGAACTTACCTGCAGGTGGGTGGGTCGTCCCCCGCGATTGTCCCGGCGTACAGTTAAGGGAAGGGGGGCCCGTAGTTCCTATTCGAGTGGGAGGTTCACTCGATTTTACTCCTTTCGTTATAAGAGAATAGTGCAGCCGAACTGTGAAATACTGAATCCTTCTCTAGCGCGAGCTATGCCAGAAATTGCCTCCCTTATCGATTGATAGTTTCTATCTCCCCGAGCAACTGAGGGGCCGACCACGGGATAGGAGGACTACTTGTTGGCTGGGGAGACTGCCCACCCGCTGGTTGGGCAGCAAGGGAGTAAGCCGCGTGGGTTGAGGAACTACCTGTTGGATGAATAACTGTCCGCCCTATTTAGGTGGAGGAAGCGCGGGGGCAGCTGCAAGGTAGAAGACGGACCGGCCGATTAAAGTCTGGCTACCCAAGCGCAGACGCGTTGTGCAAGTTACTTCTGGCTGGCCGCGAGCGTGAAGGTTTTTTATTGTGCTTATTGCGGGCTATTGAATGATTGTGGGTATGACTATRTAAACCAGAGCATATTTGCTGCACTGTTGGACTGCTGCAGCGAAAGCGGAGTCGCCGCGGGCGGTTGCGTTGTCTGCATACTACTACTCCGAGTTGAGTGACTGCAGCCTCCTCATGGGGAGCAAGGAAAGGGTGTGATGTAACGGGTGGGGTGAAGCGTCAGGGAAGGGTTGCAGCAAACGGGGAAGTCGCCAAGGGGGGTTAACGCCAATAGTTAACTGAAGTTTGACTAAGCAGTCGCTGTATTCCGGCCACCATTGCGGGGCCCTCTGGTGAATCAAGATATCAAAGCCCTCTCTCGCGAGTCTGAGTGCACCTCTCTTGTATCTGAGAGGCTAAACCTTTCTACTTCTGCCCTTTTCCTCTAAATCTAGTCCATTGGTTCTGAGAGGAAGGCGGCAGGCGGGATTGCAACCCGTAATCCGCTCCAAGGCCTCTGTGGGAGGTTCGCCCCATCGATTGCGGGAGCTCTGCCGGAGCCTAAGCGAGGCTCTGGAGGCAGGGAATTGAAAGGTAACCATTGCTTCCCCTATATATACCCTGATATAACCCCTACTTGTACGTCTTGCTATGTTTGACTGAGTATGTTGCGTCCACCCCTATTTTGACTTTGGATTGACTTACAGGACACAACTCAGACTAAATAAAGGGATGTGTGTGCAATCGCAGTTTCAGTTTGTTGATTGCCTGAACGCAGATTCTGAATACAAAGGGGTGCATCTGTGGGAAGGGTGGGTGAAAGGTGGTTTTGCCTGAGGCTGACAGGGTCCTATGGGGTCAGACCAGTTCCATAAGATTGGACGGCCTGACCGATGTGTTTATTTTTGAATTGCATGGAGAGTCAGACCAGTTCCATAAGATTGGACGGTCTGATTGCTCTGAATTGTGAGGGTTGACTGTGGCTGATTTTTCAGGGGTCGAACCTGTACCATAAGATTGGAGGGTTTGGTTGCCATGTTTGATTGGGGTTTGTTCTGTTTCCTTTGTTTTCACAAGAGGTTAACGGGGCATCTGGTTTTCAGGCCTGAAATTTCTGAAATTAGGGTTTTTGGCTCAAATTTCATGTTTTTTTAGAATTTTAATTTTTTGCTATATATGCATTTTGATAGGGTTGCCGTTTATGAAATTCGGGGTTATTTGGAGTTTTAGAATTTGCGCTATTAAGATTTCTGAAATTTCTGAAATTTCTCGAGTTTTTCTTGGGCCAAATTTCATGGAAATGCACCTTTGGGTTGCTGCTTTATCTGTTTTTAATTATTTTTTTTAGGGTTTTTTTCTGTGATGGAGTCGTAACAAGTGCACTCTATAGATTGGTGTGAAGTGTTGTTAAAATGACTGTCTGGTTTTCTTATAAATGGGCCCGAAAAATGAGTGCTCCGTTAACCTGCTCTCTTTGTTTTTCGTTGAGGAGGTCTGAGCAAGTCCATAAGATTGGACGGCTCAGCCCCCCTCTTGTTTTACTCTGAGGGGATAATCCTTGTTGAGGGCAGGGCATGTCCATAAGATTGGACGGCCTTGGACTGATGCTGTACACAGTTGGGTCAGATAGAAATGAACCTGGCAGAGGACCAGACCAGTTCCATAAGATTGGACGGTCTGGCCCAATGCCTCGCACATGCTGGAACCCAAAAGGCTAAATTTTGATTATATTTTATACTATCCTATTTATGAACAGGTTAGCCAGGCATGGGTTCCATAAGATTGGACGGCCTGGCAATAGCTTGTCATAAAATGAAGAGAATATAATTAAGAGTATAATTAAAGGTAATCCTAGGCAGGTCATGCCTTGTTCTAAGATGAACGGATCGGTCCTATGCCCAGTTTTTGAACACTAAGCTCAGAGAGGTATATATAAGTTGGATATTAAACAGCTTTTGGCGACTAAGCCTTGTTCTAAGATGACCGGCCTAGTCGTATGCCTAAAAAGAAGAGAGGAGTAGTTATGCAACCTGTTCGTGTATACTCAATGGCTAAGTCAGGCAAGTTCCATAAGATTGGACGGCTTGACTTTATGCCCTATGTAAGCTGGGTTTAAGGGGATAAAACATTGAGAAGTTACGAACTATTGTTTGCAAAGATTGATTTGGGGTGGCGAGAGTACTTACCTCTGTGGTTTGGCTTGCATGAGTCTGAGTGAGGCTACTACTTGGTTTGAGTGTCAGATTGACAGGTAGTTGCTTTAGAGGCTCGCCTCGTGCTAGAGCGATAGGAGTTAGGTCAATTTCTGTATTTTTTTAGCTAAGTTTTTACTTAGATCGATTCTCGCATTTTCTGGGATCTTTTGTTAWACTTGGCTTTGTATAAATTTTGGTAAGYCAYTTTCTCTACGGGAAGCGCTGYCGAASTTTCTACAAATCCGGGGAGTTKGTMWATTCTTGACCTTTCAAGGTTCAACCTGTCTRAARTTCATGTAYGGCTTAGTAAAAATCTGGAAAGTCTCCTTTTCTAAAGCGRGTGCTGCCCAAATTTTTGCAAATTCASGGAGTTAGACAAAATTRGRCTTTGGAAAGTCAAAGATTATTTYTGTTTTMATATTCGGGCCGATATAAATCTTGAAAAGACACTTTTCCTAAAGGAAGCGCTGCCGAAATTTTCTTGATTTAGAGGAGTTAGATTATATTCAGACAGATGACGATTCTGATGATCCACCCTGAATAGGGCCTGAATAGGGGAGATCCTGCCGTTAGTCTACCTTTGTTTGGGCACTGGCTAGGGGTAGACTCTGATTTAGTTGGTAGGTAACTTGGGTAAGAATGCGCTATGGAGGGTCATCCCCCATATGCTGATGATTTAGCTTGGGCATTGACCTGTCTTATGGTACAGGCATTTCTTGGACATTCGATTCAGGACTTGGGCTAGTTCAGTTTGATCCTACAAGGATCATCATCTGTTATCACTGATCACAGGTCGGTTGCCGATTCGTCGGCTCACGACTCAATTCCTACTCGCTCCCCATACTCAACCTAAAAGGCTTTAGCCCTGGTGATCTTTTTGTTTGTTAAGGGTTTAACCCGGACTTTTATTGAATGACCATTTAACAAAGGTACTGAGTATTTAATTGAGGTTGGTTGGCTGGAGGTTGGGGTTTGCATGGCTAAAGCGAGGGGTATGAGTATAGGAACTGATTGGAGTTGACTCCGCGTAGTGGGTGGACTCTTGTCTGACTTTTGATGTGATTGCAAGTATGTTCAAAGACTGGGGGTTTTGGTTGGGCTGCCCTGCGGTCGCATATATATGTATGGCTAGGAGGAGACCCACTATGACTGTGAGAAATGATCGTCACATAATTATCCCCCTTGTGCATATATATATATATGTCAGTGCATGTGTACCTACGTGTGGAGCTAGCGTGGCGTGAAGTGCCCGCGTACTAAGGGTCAGTCGGAGGTTGGGGTGAATAGTAAGGGGGGGGATATCCCTCGCCAATTCTTGTTTCTTTTCCTTGTTGCAATTCATCTTGGTGGAACGATAAAGTTCTAAGCGGAAGGGTCAGCGTGTTGCTGGTGATGCACCAGACAACTCACCACCGCTCCGAACTCCCTCCTGCCCTTGGGGCCGTCCTGCCCCGCACCCGTTGGGACACCTCAGGGTGCAGAAGATAGAAAGGCCCTCAGGCCGGTTTTGCGTGTGCTAAAGGGTTACCCCCATTGGCTCGCGCTTCAGCCAACGCCTGAGCGTCGAAAGGGGACCCCTTGGCTCAGAGTAGGCCATTTGGGTGTGGGCGCTACACAATGCGTCGTCATCGCGGTTACTCGCGTGGAACTGCATAGTGAGATAGTATGTGTAAGTCCAGCGTCCTCGCGATCTTATACTAAGTTCGCGCGCGGCACTCGTCGAATCCCGCACTAAAAGAGTTATGGGTCAGGCGGTGAGATCACGAGCGCGACACGKCCAGTAAACTTAGGGTCTTGGTAACACGAAGCGGCACGTGGGCGGAGGACTAGCTCCGGTCAGCCTCTGGGGGTCCGTGTACGGACCTCTTTATCCCGGACGCTGGGTAGTCTATGGATAGGATACCGGACCTCCTCCGCGCGCGCATCGTTTGGGCTTATCCACCCCCTTTCCATTTTAGAGGGCCATAAGCTAATGGGGGTTGGAGTGAGTCTCCTTTTTGCGTTTTCACGGCTAGACGTTATAGTCCGTGGCGGCCATCAAAGTCAAACCCCTTGATGTTTGACCGCCACGATTGCCTAAAGCTGTCTACTTAACCCCTCTGCACAGGGTGGAGAAGAGGGTGTGGTCTCCAACCGCGCACGGCGGTTGTCCAACGTCGAGAGATTAACCCTCAAGGCGTGTGTCAGCCGACACTTGAGTGTCGAATGCGACCCTCGAAATTAACAAGGGCCGCACGATTATGGGCACGACATAGTACGCCATCATTGCGACTGCTTGCGTACGTTTGCATTGCGAGTTGATATGAGTTAGCCCCGCGTCCGCGCGGTTTTATACTAAGTCTTGCGCGCGACGCCTATCTGATTTCCGCATTGGAAAGTTATGGGTTAGCTACCNGATATGAGTTAGCCCCGCGTCCGCGCGGTTTTATACTAAGTCTTGCGCGCGACGCCTATCTGATTTCCGCATTGGAAAGTTATGGGTTAGCTACCGAGGGACTAGGAGCGTTGTCCCGTTGTTCGTGTTGTGTCGTTTGTGCAATGTGTGCGTGCGGGTTTGTTTTGTTTTTGTGTTCGTAGAGTGGTGTGCGCGTGGTGTGTGGGATGCGTCTTAGTCGACCGACGTCGAGCCACGCTTGGGACTTCAGCCCACCAAGATGTCGGTCGGCGCGCGGGTCCGATAGGCGTATTACCGCGTGTACCCCCTATGCTACAGCGAACGAGAAACGCCCTCGGCTGGTCCACCTCTGCGATTGCAACCGAGTAGCTTTCGTACTGTGGACTGGTAGCTTGGCAGGGATACGCCCACCGAAGGGAGGTGACAACTCCCATAAGGTGGAGGTAAGTTGTGCCTCGCGTAGACCCTATCCTATCGTAGGGGCTCGCGAGAGGTATGGCTGGCCCACTCGGCCGGAGCGGCCTAAGGAAGCTCCATTTGTGTGTTCGCGACGAGGTTGGTCCAACTCCTGCGTGACCCGGCCGAGAGGGTTTCTCACTGCCACGAGCGATGTCGGACCAATGCGCACGACAGCGAGGCTCTAAGAAGCTTGCCTCATCGCCATATTAACTTATATACTAGGTGATCGAGAGAAGTGAGACTCTAAGAAGCCTGCCTCATCGCCATATCTATATATATATTAGGCGATCGAGAGAAGCGAGGCTCTAAGAAGCCTGCCTCATCGCCGTATTAACTTATATACTAGCCGATCGAGAGAAGCGAGGCTCTAAGAAGTCTGCCTCATCGCCATAACTACTTATATACTAGGCGATCGAGAGAAGAGAGGCTCTAAGAAGCCTGCCTCATCGCCATATCTATATATATACTAGGCCAACGAGAGAAGTGATATTCTAAGAAGCCTGTCTCGTTGCCATACTAACTTATACTCTCCGCGCCTGATACTAACAAAGGTTTGAATGTATGATGATCGATCTATCGCCGAATATCCACTACCCATACAATCAATTCAGTCCATTGCCAACTCCCTGACACTTGATTCTCGTGAGGAAATAAGTAAGATCTTGACTCCGAGAGACTTATCACCCTTTGATATTATGAATTGTTCTCTATCATGTTATTCCCTTTTGAATTGGATGAATGGTTTTGCTTGTGGTCACTAGAGACATTGGGGCTCTTTAAGAGGGGAGAAACATTGTAGAACCGCTAGGACGAAGAGGCTGAGAATGAATCATTTTCGTTAACCCACCAGGCAGGCGGATTGTTAGATCAGGGTAGAAGTTAGGCAGTAGGTCGACGACAAACACCGACTCTTGTCACAAGTCTAGATGGGATCTTTCAGATCCCAACGACGGAGATAAGACGTTAAGATTCTTTCTGACTGTGCTGTGTCTACAGGTTATCATTCTTGGAGAGGCTACGAAAGAAAACCTTATGAAACTGCAAATTTTGTTATCATTGGATGACAGGTTGGTAGAACTTCGACGCAACTTCCACATGGCTTGATACCCACACGGAAGACAAGACCTAAGAAAGAAACAGATAAATCTTCCCTCTGTATCTATGCCTAAAATTGTCCAAATCACACTCAGAAGTCTTTGAAAATCTGAAGGGTTGGGGTAAAAGGAGTCAGGTTTAGGAAGGAATGTTGTCTTTTAAGGTTTTAGGGCGTGAGTGACTTGCTATGAATGGGTTGAAGGTTGACGCTTGTAGCGCATTCTGTGTCTGCATCTGTATGTGTGTATGTGATTTTTTGCATCTGCACAGGTGTTGGGCATTGAACTGTCTTTTGAGATTGGGATCGTCTTGGATGCTCGGACACGGGATACAGCAATTGTGAAAGTGAGGTTCGCCGCTCATTCAGCTCCCCTGACTTATATACATATATATATGTATATATATATATATATATATATATATATACATACATATCTGTGAATGAGATCGTAGGCTGTTCGGGGCCTAGAAAGTCATTTGTCCAGGCTTTGTCTTGAGAGGATGGGAGAGTACAAAGGGGTTTGACTCAGGCTTCTCTCTCACATGGTAAACAAAGTAAACATAGGGTCACTGTCATAGTTAGCTAAGCGTGGAAGACTGTCCGAAAAAGTCGACCTGATTAGATAGTCAGTCCGGGAGTTAGCACCTCGGGGCACGACATACTGGTCAGTCTTAAGGCGTTCTACTGTGCATATACCTATGCTACGACGATCGAGAAAACACCCTCGGCTGACCTACCTCTGCGATTACATGTAAAAGCCTTCGCACGTGGGTCAGTAGCTCAGCGGGGATACGCCCACCTAAGGGATGGTGACAGCTCCCGCAGGTGGAGGTAATGTTGTACCTTGCGGGGTCCCTAACCTGTCGTAGGGAGTCACGAGAGGTATAGCACGCACGCACGGTCGGAGTGGTGTTTTAGTAAACGTGACAAAAAAAAACTCCTTTGTGACACGACCGTGAGGTCCGACACAAAAGCACTTTGCGTTTGGGTGTGGGACCGCCGCACGCGACAGCATATACCACTGTATTTGTGTGTTTGTCACATTATCTGTGTGTGTTCCACTGTGTCTGTGTGTGGCTTGTCTGTCTGTCTGTTTTGTTTGTCTGTTCGTTTGTCTGTCTGTTTATCTGTTTGTCTTGTTTGTCCGTCTGTCTGTCTGTCTCTCTCTGTCTGTCGTAGCAATTGTCTTGTTACTGTCGTAGAGTTCTAAGTCACCATTGTCATCATTTTATCCTTCTTTTCAAAACCTTTTTCTTTCTCTCCCCCTTTTCGTACGAGACGTTCATCTCCTCCATCTGCACGATTTTCTCCTTTCCTTCGGCGGCATTATACTTTTTTTTTACATGTGTTTTCGATGTTTGCCTGCCTGCACGATTCCCTCTCTTAGTCCGCTCTCCCTCCATGCACACATCCTCTGTCCCTGTGCTCTTCCTCCTTTTCTATAGCGGCGCTCTTCTTTTCCTTATGCATTTCCCTCTCCTCTTCTTGCCCTCTATGCCAGCCACAGCAGTTGTAAGCTCTAAATGTACCCGATCGTCGTTTGTGACCGGGTTAGTTAAATTCCAGCATAAGTTTGTCTGGCTACCAAGGTGGGTAAGTAGTGTTGAGCCTCCTCCATTCCTTCCTTTTGGCTCTTCCCCCTCTCTCTTCCTTCTTCTTCTTCTTCCCGTAAGTCGCCTGTCATTCCCTGTGTCTCTTCCTGTCTCTCTCTACCACCGCCTTGACTTCCTATTTCCTTACCTTAAACCTGTCTCTTATACACATCTAGATGTGTATAAGAGACAGGGTAAGTAGTGTTGAGCCTCCTCCATTCCTTCCTTTTGGCTCTTCCCCCTCTCTCTTCCTTCTTCTTCTTCTTCCCGTAAGTCGCCTGTCATTCCCTGTGTCTCTTCCTGTCTCTCTCTACCACCGCCTTGACTTCCTATTTCCTTACCTTAAACATACTTAGCCATATTCCTGATTAATATTAAAACACAATAGAAATATAAGCAATAATAATAATAATGATAAATAAATAATAATATTGGGGTAGCGAAGGCATACAAGTTGTCTTATCCGTTAGATACAGTCACGACGGGGGTGCGTTACTTTCGAGGTCGGCAGTAAGTACTCCGCAAGGTAAATTAGCTCCCTCGAGCTAAGGTAAGATCTCTCTTTGTCTTCGTCCCTCTCTTTCTCTTTGTGTGTGTGTGTGTGTGTGTGTGTCTGATTTAGCCACGTCACAATCGTCGCAAGAAAGTTGGGAGCCGGATCCACTACGCCGGCATGGACACAGAAAGGTCAGAAGAGCGGAGGAATGCAGCCCAAAAGGTGAGTGACCCGAGCGCCCAGATCAGCACCGCATGCACGAGACGCTCAAAAGCAAGACGACCCTCTTTCTCTCTCACGCACACACACACACACACACACACACACACACACACACACACACACACACGTAGCTGTAGTAGTGTATACTTCCATGTTTTTAGTCGTAGATTCATTCAATTTTTTTCTCTATAGATGAAAGTATCTTGAGACTCGTCGCAACACTCGCATACCCACACACACACATAAACGAGTGTGGCAGTGTATTTTTTCATGTTCTAGCAGTAGATTCATTCGATTTTGCTCATCCTATCGATGGAAGTGCAGTGTAGTCGGCCGCGAGATTGGAGACTTACCTGTTCTCTCACTCTCCCTCGTTGCCATCGTCGTCAGCGCAACTCAACATGATCCGTCACAAAGTGCAGCATGCCGAGACCACCATACGGAGGACACGAATGTGCATTCAACACATCGGGCGGATGGTGGATCCGACCTTGCAATGCCAATAGGTCGATGCAGTCACCACCCTCACACACAATAAGCAACGGACATTGGGTCAAGGTGAGTACCCTTTTTTCCCCTCCTCCTCTTTTTTTTTTTTTTTTTTTTTTTTTTTTTTCTTCTTCTTTTTCCTCCTCGATTTTGGCGCGCTTCCTCCTTCATTCCCCATATGTCGTGCACCGATCTCTTTTCTCTGCTAGCCCGCTTTGTCCCATTTCCCAAGCACACTCCCTCCTGCTATTGCGCACGTGTTCTCTCGCCATCGCGTCGCGCTCGTTCTGCCCAGTCACGATCTCACTCGTTCCTGCGCGGTAGCCACCTCCTCCTTTCTCTGTCTTCTCCTCATCCTTTTTCTCCTCTTTTTTTCCTTTTTTTCTTTTTTTCTTCGTCTTTTTTTTTCGCACTTTCTTCTTCCTCCGCGTGGTTTTCTCCTACCTCCGCGCGTCCTCCTTCTACCTTCGTGCGGTTCTCCTCCTGCTGCCACGACGTTACCTCTCCTCTGCTCCTCCTACACCATCTTTGTTCTTCTCTGCTTGCTCACCGGTCGCCTCCCGCTCACGATGTCCCACAACCTTCACCGTGTCGAAGGTAGATCCCGCACGATCGCAATCGCGACGAGACCGAGTTGCAGCAAAAAAAAAGCTCCCTCGTTTCTCTCACCGAATCTATCCTGAATTCGGAGGCAGATTCATGAATGTAAATCTATGAAGACCAACTACGATTGAAAACAAAGAAAAGAGAATAAATAATAATACGAAAACTAAAAAAAAAATGAATCTAATGAAAACAAATAAAAATAAAATCCAACTACCAGCTACCTATACAGGCCAAGTGTCGGATCCCCGTTAAGGAAGGTTCAACTAACTATAACTAATCCTAATATTCCCGTCGCACGTTCAAGCCCCAACCAACCGAACTCGGGGAAAAACTTATTGGAGCTCCTTGTTAAAAATAGCTAGTTCAGGGGTCGGATGGATTTGATCTCCAAGTCACTTAATTGTCAATCCACACCGAAACTCACTGAGTTAGCTCCTACTTCGGGTTGAAGAAAAGCGGCTCAGGTATTTGTAGAGTAGTGGGGTTTGGTACGCCTAGCGGCCCGAGCCGATTTCCAAATCTGTGTGTATGTGTACGCTTGCTGGTCTGCGTGCTTGTCTGAGTGTTAACTTGAGTGAGTGTGTGTGTGACCCGCAAGGTACTTAGTTATTCAGAAGGCCTTAAGGTCGGTACTTACCTGTAGCCGTGTCATTGAGGGTCGCGGCGTGGAAAACACTCAAGTAGCAGGTCAGTCGATATTACCCAAGTAGTGGTAGATGTGTAGGGAACCGGCCGCCGAGCAGGTGAAGACAAAAGTTAGCATCTTTAGACGCTCGGTAGCGGTAGGTAGGCGGGTACTATTCCAAGTAGCCCGAGTCTAGAGTCTGTGCGGACGATATCAGAGTTTGCGATGATGTTTTCCTCAAATAGGGAGAAGGTACCAGTCACTCGGGAAGTGAGCGGTCAGGAAGTCACTACCCAAGAGGCAAATGCTTCACCATAATTGGGAAGTCGTGCCAGACCCTCGACCCTACTTGTGGTATGCCGCTTGAGCAAGCGTCAACATTCTGGGTGCTATTTCAATCCCGTTAATCACACATTTTTAATCGTATCGACCGTATGGTCAGGGCGTATATTAATTTATCATGATTAACGTACTCATGATTAAGTTTCAGTGTGTGTCGTAGATCTACTTGACATAACACTGACCCAATCGACCCCTCGACTCTTCGGTCGAAAGGCATTACTACCGATTTTAACCATCAGAGAGCACGTCACAATAACGCGCACACATACTTAACAGTATTTTATCACCAATTTGCCTCGACCTCAATGGTCGAGGAAACCGTTTGAAAATGTCGTGCGGAAAAACGTACGCGCCTTGACTTCCGGACTGGCCTTGTTTTAGTAGCCGATATCGTCGCTGTGCCGATTGCAAAAGCATGGTCAAATATCCTTATAAGGGTATTTGGTCCGACGACGCGGCCTCTACCGTTCATAGTCGTCAAACGAGCGCCTGACTCAAAAACCTGTCATCGCCATCTCGTTCGCAGCGCCTCAAAACCCCAAGTTAGGCTCTCACCGGGCTCAAATCCATTAAGAATCGTGTGAGATAGAGACTCATCAATCCCTGTTCTCCACTCTCTTTTCGGCGTCCGACTCCTCCGCGCACTAACTTCTCTATCTAGCTTCAACCCTACTAACTTTCTGTTGAAATTATTAACAACAAATTTGTATTCGCCCACCCTCACAAACCCAAGTTCGGCCTTTACATCGCTCGAATTCGTTCCGGATTGAGCGAGTTTTAGTTTATCACCCCCACCATACTCATTTTCTTTCTTACCTCCTCCTTTGCCATCTTCGAATGCACCTACCGAGGACCCGTGTCATGGTCCTCATTTAAATTTTTCCCTGTGTCTTATTTCGAGCCAACGCAGTACCAGTCAACAGCTGGTTCTACAATGGCAACACCATTGCTCATTAGCTCCAACTATCCCGAGGGAGACTTTGAAAAGAACAAGCTACTCGACAACTCGACTAGTCATTTTCCACTATACCCAAGTCTGGCACACGATTTGTAGATCACCATCGTTGCGACCTCCCCTCTTCACAACGCTCAATCCCACTGTCTGGTGGCGCTGCCCATCAGCCCTCGCTACTCTGATGGAAACTTCTTTCGCTATGCACCTATCCACCCCGTCTTCGTCCCTGACAACAAGGTTTTCCCTTACGCTCGATCGGTTGGTCCGACAGAAAAACAAATTCTCAACCTCAGTTTTGTCGGACCTTGAACTACTTATTGGCAAAAAGGAAGCGTCCTCCGTATATTATGATGTATACGCGAGTCTAAGTATCTCTCCGGATGTTCCAGGGGACCGTGCGAGGGCGACGACCTTGAGATATCACCACCGAGCTGACCCAAACCTAGGCTACTCAAAATATTTGGTTTTACTCATCAAGTTTCATCACCCCGATCATCAAACGCTCGTCTTGGTGCGGACGCACTCAGTGGGTGCCCGGTATTAATCAGTATCATACATATTCCCTTGCTTGGGCTATCAGGCACTGGTGTTGTTCTCACAAAGGGAACCAAGCATCCTCCTAAGCCCACGAGTGCCCTCAAAGTGCATGCCCACGCACTCCCTAATCAGGTGAACTGAACGCTTGCTATTCCCAACTTCTGAGAGTTGGTTGCGGTCACGCAGAAATGGGACACTCTCTAAAGTATCATAAAAAATGCATCTTCTGTAAGATGTAAAAATGCGCAGAGGCCGCATTCCAGGTTTGTTGCGCCATGGGTTGCAATATTCTTCCACGAGCGATGCAAAGGTGGTGGATGAAAAGGAGGAAGGGGGGGGCGTGGGAGGATCTCGAGAACGCGATGATGCGATACAGGAGTACTTATGGGAGAAGCTGCATATGTCGCCACGTGTCTTTCTGGTGATGGTGTTTGCATCTAAAGTGGACGAACGCATGCGGGCTGTGTTGCCGATGTCGATGTCGACTGCAGTCGGTGTCGATCCCTCGTCTTCTTTGCTGGAGGTCTTCGATAGAGGTCGGCCATCAACGATAGACGAAGCACACGTGGAACAGGAGGACCACAACAAGCAAAATTGTGACTAGGAGCAACGGTGGCAACCTTCAATAAAGGTCGGCCATCAACAACACGTACGACAGGGCCGTAATTCCACGACGACGGTGAAGGTCGACCGAACGACGACGATGAAGGGAGCAAACGGTAGAGGACAACTTGAACATACGACACACGCACTCTAACGGTGTCAGGCGGCCACAAGCAGTGCACCGCCTGAGATCCGCAGTTTTGGGGCTTAGGCTCGGGGACAAATCCGTTTTTTTTATGGTAGTCTCGTATGACCAGGCAGCAAAAATTAGGGGAACTCAGGGCACCCCTGATTTTGGGCGCACTGAACTTTATGAGTAACGCTCAAAGATGGCTAGATGGGTGACCGGACTCGGCATGTCTCGGGACTGTCATTTCCGACCGTTCAGGGGGGTTAGATCCGGATTGACCTGCCGCGGAGGGGTATCGCGGGAACTGACCTCGCAGCCGCCTTTTTGGCGACATACGCCCAGGGCCGAAATGAGGCCTCGAATTTTTGTCTATTTTAGTACCATAATTAGAGATGGGGAAAAAGGGATTAAGACCAGATGGGGAGAAGGGAAAAACATAATATCCCTTAATTTCCTCATTTTACACGGCATTTAAAACTAGGGGGGAAAACCCTCATATTTTATGATCTTGGCAATAAATTTGAAAGCATAGAAAAATACTAAAAATAGAGAAAGATAAAAGAAACAAGAGAAATCCGGTCCTGTGTATATACTTTTTCGAAATTCAATTTTGAGGAATTTACGCTTGATTTATTTTTTCCGACAATAGAATTGAGAAAAAGGAAGATTGATTGAGAACAATGAAAGGGRCGAGAAACGATGACAATTGGAAGATGTGCCAAATTTCGCCTTGATTACCCGCCATCAACTCTGACCCCAGAAAGATCAGTTTCTTTGGATTCTAACAGTTTTTACTACTGCTGATGGTCGAGAATTCCCTACGTCGTTTTCCCTACTTTACTTGTTTACTAATCTTACCAAAGATGGGGTGTTCCGAGAGCGGGATTCGCGTGGACAGCATGACGTGGTGCTACTTTGGACCGACAGTATGGTACCTGGCTCGGTATGGGCACATGGTTCAGAGAGGTTCTTTATCTGGCTCGATACCGGGCATATTTCTGGCTCAACATGAGCTCGGCATCAGCGTACGTCAGGTTTGGGGACACTATCGCAATTTATTTTCAGGTCCGAGACGGCTATTCGGCACCATTTGTTTCGGGTTCGGAACCACCACGGTAGTACATTCCAGGTTTGGCACCAATACGGCCGTTCATTTCAGGTTCGGTACCGTTGCGGCTATCGAGTCAGATCCGGTACTCGCTCGTCGTCGGCTTGTCTCAGGCCCGGTATTGGTCCGGGGTCGGCATGGTACAACCTATT
>BFEA01000255.1:1606901-1624006 GCA_003427395.1 Chara braunii
AGAGAGAGAGAGAGAGAGAGAGAGAGAGAGAGAGAGAGAGAGAGAGAGAGAGGAGATGGACACACACGAGCAGCAGCAGCTGAGTGAAGGTCCAGTCCGGCTCGATGAACGAACGAATCAAAGAATGAATCAACCAACTGACTGCCGGACCTGGGCCTAGGCCAAAGTGATATACCGGCCTAGGTCCAGGTACGAGAAACAACCTGGTACCGGACCAGGGTCAGGCCGACGGCCTGAAACTGGTCCGGTCTCACTGCCGGGCCGTAGGGGTATCGCTACACTGTTGGAGTCTGTTGCATTGTCAACTGGGTGGGTTCGGAGATTGGTTACCCCCTTGATACTGCCTCTCTCCGTGATCCATAGGTAGCGACATCCTGCCTCGTCGGGGTTGTGGGTTGGACATAGGTATGGGTAGTTATTGAGAGACGTATTGAGAGAAGAACGTAGGGAGTCGGAAAAGAAAAAAAGCTGTCCTCCTCATGAGGAGAAGACAGCTGTTTCTTTTTTTTTTTTTTTAATAGAAGAAACGAAAACAAGGAACAAAGGTTTGCTATGCAGCAAGAATTTGGGACTCAGGGAACCTATAGTCAGTTGTGGTCAGTGGTCTATGAGGGTGCCTTGAACTGCTCCTGGGTGAACCTTGTGTCATTTGCACAATTGTAGTTCTTTCACACATTTTAGTTTCAAGCTTTTGCTTCTTTACTCCCTGTCACATGTGCGACACTTCGAGTTCTGTGTCACATGTGACGTGTCACGTATTACATGTGTGACCCCAACCATTTCCGTTTTCATCACCCTGTATGACACATTTTCTTGTATTTTTCTTTGGTGGACAGGAGGTGAGGAGAAAGTTTGATAAGGCGAGCCTCCATTATGATCAGGTGTGTTGACTGTACTTTTCTCTCACTGTTGCCTGTGCTTTCCCTTGGTCCTTTCATGGTTGCATTGCCAGTGTCAATTTTGATTGAGAGTTTTGGTAAAAATCTGGACAGGGGGGATACCATCGTCGTCCGGGGAGTAAAACGTATGCTCTTTATAGCTGTACTTGGGGCAACTTTCAGTCTAGATTACAGTGATAATGACCGTACGTTCTATTGGGCGGAAGATGCTAGCAGGGGGAGAGAGCAAATGCTCAAAGCCTGTGTTGTCAGTTGGATGACCTTCTTTGCCGCAACTTCGACCAAGTACGGCCCGATAGTGTTGAACCACAGCTATTTCTCCTGTGTCTCTGGTGTAGGAGATCCATCGCCTTACAAAGCGTGGAGGACTGTGGTGAGAACACGGCCGTGACGTGTCGGTACACTGTGTAGTAATTTGTTATGCTGCTGCCTGGCCTCTGCTTTGTGCAATTGGTGATCAAAGCTAGAGCTGATGGATCGCCGAGCTGATGTGTGTGTCTGAAGATTTGGTTATCAGATGTAAGGAACAGAGACATAGGAACCATGAAAAAAGGAAGGGAAAACAGATTTCAAATCACCTGAAGTTACTGCCAGGGAAAAATAACTATATCTCGTGTTCTCGTTGCGTGGAATAAAGGGGCAAGCGTGGGATGGAGTCGCTGTGCTTCTGCCTTTGGCTGGCTGGTACATGTCCTTGAGATAACAGTGGCAATTATCACTGTATACCCTAGAGGAGAAATATTATGTAGAGGCATATAGTTTCGAGGGTGTGCCATACTGTGGGGATCGATTGAAGGGGGGCTGGCAGCATTGAGGGTGGCCATGTTGGCGGCACGGGACGTCATAATGTGGGGACACTTTGAAGGACGGCTGGTGGTATCTATCCCACTGTGAAGGGAAGAGCTGTAGTGAACTGTCTGTTTACCATTTGCCTGCATGTATCGGTTTATTTCATGAAACGTATTTGCTATTTTCACAGGTCTGCCTGTCGGTTTGATTCTTTGAGAGGTTGTAGATTCAATCAACAGAACTCCTTCGAAGAGCCATCATTGCACGTCAAGTGTTTTTTGTTATTTGTCTGGGAATTGGACACAGTAGGCGGCTCAACTGATGCCTGTTTGTTTTCTTTGTGAATCTGTGTGATGGAACTTGCCTTCACAACACAGGTCAGGGAGCGGTTCTTGGGGCTCAGAAAGGACACAAAACCGGAGATTGTCCGCGATGTAGAGCAGGTGAGAATCCTGTTGGGTTACCATCAAGCTTCGCTCACGGGCCACTCATGGGCTAAAGAAGGTCTTTGCTATGGCAGCGAAATACCTTACACCACCAGTACATCCGAAAATGCAGATTGAGCCTCTTCGAAAAATTCGTAGGCCATGGACCGTTTCTAAAGGTAATCCGCGGTTCGTGACCTCCTATTTTTTATAGCAGAGGCTCAATTGCAAGGAATATGAGTGTGAACGATATACAGAAAACCAAGTTGCGAAATCACACAGATGTCCAAGTAGTCGTATCCAAGCAGAGAGTACAAATGCACCGAAAAAACATCCATAAAGACAATACAATTAAGTAATGAGCCAATGTTCATGCCCGTAGGCCACACCAACACAGTATCCAAAGTCGCTCCTCTCTGTCTGATGCCCAGTGCCCAACCTACTCTGCTCGACTATCCTACCTACAGCTGGTTCACGCAACAGGCTCACTTCGACTCTTGAAGACCAGTGTAGATGACTGTCAACTCCATAGCCGACCTCTCTTCATGCACCAGGTACGTATCTCGTCGGCCTCAATCAGACCTTGATTACCCCACACTGCGCCTCCTTCCCTGAAGACCACCATATCACCCGCTGTACCCCCTGGCGCCCAGCAGCCCGGCTATGGCCGCCTACGCCCCGCTGCCCTGCAGCGCCCCACTTCACCACTACGTGCCCCGTCAGTGCCCTTGGCAGCAGCGCAGCATCAAGCGATAGCGCAGCAGCACTTCCGCATTGCCTGCACTGGCCAGAATGCCTGGCCTGGGCTGCTCTCTTCCGTTTGTGGAAGTGGCAGCCTCCTGGATGCTGCGTGTGGCCTGGAAGGAAGCTTCCAGTAGCCTCCAGTTGGGCCTCAGACCCTGGGCCCAGGCCCGAGACTACAGTTGAGGGCCTGGGCCCTTTTCAGTTGGGCACGGCCTGAGTCTCCGGACTTGGGCTGTTTGCTGCATCTGTGCAGGGCTCCCAGGCAGGTGCGTCGGCGGTACTGCTTTTCAAAAGGCCGATGGCCTGCCTCCCAGTGTATCGGCCCTGCTTTGTGTGTATGTGCCCAGGCGCAACTGTCAAGGCCTGGGCCAACTGTATGACACAGCTTTCTGAGGCTCACGCGTCTACCCAACCAACTGGCGTGCTTCGAGAGCCTGAATACCCACATATGGAAATGTCGAATTTTGCCTCTGACGAATATTCAGGCCCGCCTTCACTTAGGGCGGGCACTTGGCTTGCTGGGGGCCACCCACATATGGAAATGTCGAATTTTGCCTCTGACGAATATTCAGGCCCGCCTTCACTTACGGCGGGCGCTTGGGTTGGTGGGGGCCTTAGCCCAGATCATGCGATGTCTGATAGGGCCCTTTGAAAGCTTGTTCCTCGCACAATCTCCTTTTTCGGATGTACTGGTGGTTTAAGAAACCATGCAATGGCAGGATTTCAACCAGTTCCCAAATCCAGTCTCTCAGCTCGTTCTGTTTACTCTTTCGAGCCACGTAAAGGCTGACATAGCCGATGATGCATAGCTGGTCTTTCCGGATGCGCAGCCACACTGGTACAGAGATGCAGCCCAGACTCCTACGAGAGGCAGCAGTGCAGAACCTTGTGCTATCTGAATATGGCGCAGTCCGTCTAGTATCCCACCTCTACAACAACCTGGGCTTTAAAAAAAAAGAAAGAAAAAAAAAGAGAAAAAAGAAAAAAGAAAAGAAAAGAAAAGAAAATGAGCGAGCATACAAATGTGATTTCGATTTATTCTCGTTGCTGCCATATCTTTTGTCAGGACTCTGAGCATCTGCCCATGCATGGCCTGAGGAATCGTCTGTTTTTCCCTTTCCCTGTTTTTGAACTTGCTTGTGTATGCTTGCATCGCAGAACACCTAAATTTGCGATGATGCAGTTGATGGGTGTTTAACTCAGGTTTAACTCAGGTTTTACTCAGGTAACTCTGGCTTAACTGAGGTGTAGCAACTAATGTGCCTAACTCAGGCTTCAACCACCACTCTGCCCGGCGTTGGAAAGTCGGGGGACCGGTAGCACAGGTTCATGGGGGCTACTGGTAGCATAGTGTGGAGACCCGGCAGAGTGGCAAAACTGGAAAATCCAACGAATTGCCGCCACCGCTTATTTCGTGTTTGAAACGATTTTTTTTTTAATTTTATATATTTTTCCCTGAAAGATCACGACCAAATGTACTGACCCTACAATTTTCATATTTTTTTAATGAATTCTTCTGAGCGTGAAAAATCGCTGAAATTGGGGTACGTTTGCTGTTGGCACAAGTAGTAGAGTGGCAAAATCGAGAATGAGACAAATTGGCGTGGCATTTATTTCACCGCCTAAAGGATTTTAAAAAACTGTAAAAATGTTTTTCGTTGAAAGATCATGACCAAATCTGCGAACTCTCCAATTTTCAGAGTTTTCAAGGTATTCTTCTGAGCGCGAAAGATCGTGGAGGTTGGGGTACTTTTTCCATTGGCCCACACATTGTAGAGTGGCAAAAATGAAAAATGTTGGCAACTTGGCACGGCATTTATTTCATGGTCTAAGAGTTTTTTATTTTTCGTTTTTCTAACTTTTTCAGACTTTTTCTGATATTTTTCCCGGAAAGATCACGACCTAATCTACAGGATCTCAAATTTTCAGTTCTTTTTTTAATTTTTCTGGGTGCGGAAAATCGCCGAAGTTGGCGTTTGAAAATTGTGGGACTGAACCGGGCTGTGCCTGCCAGTTGGCGCCCCCCCCTAAAATCCCGTTCCTAACTCACCGGATTGCCATTTTTGGGTGTCGGGTAGAGTGGTGTTTTAACTCGTCAGGCTTAAGTGGAGTTTAGCTGAGATCCATTGGGATTTCATTTCAGGTCTCACTTCGGGATAGATGGTAATGTGCGGGATTCTGGTGCTCCTGCTGTCATTTTCGTTTTTTCAACTTTTTTGTGATGGTGGATGTTATGGTAGGGTGTCCAGGTTCAGCATGCAGAGATCCTGGCTTGAACACATGCGAACTCTCTGGGAAGTGAAGTGAGGCGAGGTTGTAGCCGCGACGAACATGGGGACAGGGAGGTCGGAACAGCTGCAAGTTGGGGCGTTTACAGCCATCCGATTCTTGCAACACATCATTCTCTGATGTTGTAGGAGATTGTGTGCCTGTGTGTGACATGCGTAGATGTTATGTGCCTTCTCACATATTGTGATCTCGAAAGTAGGCACGGGGCCGGTGAGCACGTGCGTCGGTGCGTTTGTTTTTGGAAGCAGCCTTTGTTCAATTTCATTGGTTCCTGATGGCGCAGTGTAGGTGCCATCGAAAAGAGATGCAAGGAGATGCGCTAGGAGGGGAGGCAGGAGAAAAAAGAAGAACAGCTTTGCCACTGTATCATTTGGGCTCAGCAAGTGGAAAGGGGATTTGAGTGCTCACAAAATGTTGCATATCTTGTTTGATGTTTTCATCTGCCGTTTGTGATGTCTGTTCGTCTGTTACGGGGAGAAGGAGTTGCGAACTGCAAGGTCCCAGTTTGAGGAGTCACGCTTCAATCTGGTATGCGAGACAGCGATTGCCACCCCTGTCTGCCTACCTTCTTCCTGCGAATACAAAGTACGGTCATTATAGCTGGTATCTAGACTAAAAGATGCCTCAAATACAGCTATAGCTATAATGACTGTACGTTGTATTGGGGGGAAGAAGGTAGGTCCAATCTGACCCTTGAGAAACTGAAATGTACGACAAAGATACAGATGCAGGTTCATGAAATGTACGACAAAGATACACATCCAGGTTCATGAAATGTACGACAAAGGTACACATGCAGGTTCATGAAATGTACGACAAAGGTACACATGCAGGTTCAATTTGTTGACGACGAACTTGACGTACATTTTAGGAAACATGAATGACAGAAATTGGGAACACCGATCTTGGAGAAATGAATTATTTTAATATTTTTGTTCCTCTTTCCGATTTGTTCCTTTCGATTTGGTATTGCATCCATCTTGGTCAGTGGGTGTTTCCTGATGGTGAGCAGACCATGCCACATTTGCTTGTGGAACAGTCCGTGACTGGATTGTCACAGTTGGTAGTAGCGTATAGGTACTGTGCAGGCAGGACAGTGGAGCACACTACGACCTTCATCCGAATATAATGCACAGTCATTATCACTGTGTCTAGACTGAAAGTTGCCCTTAACACCTGACTGTGTGTTCTATTTGGGTGAAGAAGGTAGGCAGTTAAGTCTGTGGTGAGCTGTAAAGTCGGGATGAAGCTGATATAGGACGAGGAAGGAAGGTGGCGATAAATGATAAGGACGCGAGGAAGAAAGGTGATAAATGAAGAAGATCTGCACTCACTCCTGCGTCACTCAGGGGATACTCGCACTACCGGTAGGACTTTTTCGACTGATCCGTGGACCCCTGGCTGTAAAAGCGGTCGGATTTATCCTGGAAACTCATGTGATTATGGCCTCGGACATGGGGAATCTTGCACTTGACAGAGAGCCTGTGCTTGTGGCATTGCCCCCCCATTAGCAGTACAACACACAGACTCATGCTCGTGTGCCCACCTCGCCACACAAACATACACAGACTGTCTAGGTTGAAACCCCCCATGGGCAGGAGGCCGATAAAACAGGTTGTCCCTGTGATATGCGTCTATCTGTTTTTGACAGACCCCTGCCCCGCTCCTTGCCGATTCATGCTCCGTTGAGTAGGGTTTTCATTCATTGATTCACCGAAAGGTCTGTTCATTTTTATTTTTATATTTCATCACTGCTGTGGAAACAGGTCGTAAGCTCAAATCCATATGGCATCAGAGATTATGAAAAAAATGGTCATTTCAGGAGTGAAACGACCAGTCCAATGGCCTCTGCACTGTAGGTTTTACTCACCGACGAGTACCGGGGCAAAATGTACAGTGCTGAGGCCCTCCTGTAGAGGTTCGGTGGGAAAGGGCTACGACCTTCATATTTCCAAAGGCCTGCACTGTAGATTGTAGGCTCGGCAACATGCTTTTTTGGGTTGGTCGATTTAGCTCCCTTGTATAGATTGAAGTGTGGTCTTATTTCAAAAAAAAAAAAATGGTGGTTACCGTTTAATACCCTTGAAAAAGAGAAAAGGGTCTCTCGGAAGACAAATTTTTGTCAGTCGCATATGTAGTGCGTGCATACTTCATTAGGTCCGGGAATCATGTTTTTTCATGCCCTGTGTTGATTCCGTGTGTTCTGTGGCTGGACAGGTGAAAGCACTGTCAAAGATTGAAGCTATGAAGAAGTACGAGTTCCTGGAGGCAGTGAGTGCATCAATGGATGCTCATCTGCGCTATTTTAAGCAGGTGGGTGCTCGTGAAAAGAGAAAGAGAAAATGTTGTTGGGCAGTTGCATTGCTTTGCTCAAGTTTTATCTTGGTAGCAAGCACAACCAAACAAACATTGTTTATGCTAATTGGAAGTGACATGCATAATTCTATTGGTTGAGTCAGTTGACATAATTGGAATGTGACATGATTGGCATTGCTGTGCATCAGAGTCTCAGACCAATGTGGGAACCTCATCCTGTTTGCATGCTGTTTATGACATAATAATTTGTCCCACACCAGTCTCACACCAGTCCCACACCAGTCCCACAGCGGTCCCACACCAGTCCCACACACATCCCACACTCAATGTACTTCATCCCAAATGAGTCCCACGCCAGTCCCAAACTCTATGTACTCGGCTGACATGCATACCACACTAGGTGGTCACTTTCACGTTGTCTTTCAATTTGTATGGAGGGGTTGAATGTTTGCGTTTATCGACGGGAAAGGCGTTGGATGTAGTCTTTTTCAGTTGTGGCGTTTTTGTCAGGGGTGCTTTCTTCTTCCTTTACGATGCGTTTAGGGCTGTGGGGGAATGACTTTCTGTGCCTGGCATGATTGCAGCTAGAACCCCTCTGCGATGTTGTACTTGTTGTGTTGCCATCCTGGAAATGTGTTATGAACTTATGGACCACATAGTACATATTCTAAAGTACATGGCTGACATGCATACCACACTAGGTGGTCACGTTCACGTTGTCTTTCAATTTGTATGGAGGGGCCGAATGTTTGCGTTTATCGACGGGAAAGGTGTTGGATGATGACGGAAAGTAGTCTTTTTCAGTTGTGGCGCTTTTGTCAGGGGTGCTTTCTTCTTCCTTTACGATGCGTTTAGACGGGAAAGGTGTTGGATGATGACGGAAAGCAGTCTTTTTCAGTTGTGGCGCTTTTGTCAGGGGTGCTTTCTTCTTCCTTTACGATGCGTTTAGACGGGAAAGGTGTTGGATGATGACGGAAAGCAGTCTTTTTCAGTTGTGGCGCTTTTGTCAGGGGTGCTTTCTTCTTCCTTTACGATGCGTTTAGGGCTGTGGGGGAATGCCTTTCTGTGCCTGGCATGATTGCAGCTAGAACCCCTCTGCAATGTTGTAATTGTTGTGTCACCATTCTGGAAAGGTGTTATGAACTTATGAACCACATAGTACATACTAACCGACCACCTACCGAACCTCTCATGCAAAGGGACACAGAAGAAAGCCAGATTTCAAAGTGGAGGCCTCAATTCCTCGCCGATCTCCCCGTTCTTGTACGGGGCTCGTCAGTAAGCAGTACTAAGCACTGGTGCTTTTTTTTTGTCGCTCTTCGGTATACCCACTGGCTTCCCTTCAGCTCCTTCTAGCAGGTGCCAGTGCAGGGGGGCTTCTGCCATTATTGCGGTAAAAGCGTATCTTCTCTTGTGCGCAATGATCAGCAGTGCGACAGGGGCTAAAGTAAGGTTCGATATTATCCAGCAGGCCGGAGACAGATTCATGGCAACAGAGCTGTACAGGATGTTTGAGGCCTATGTCTCCGAGGGTTGCCAGCAAATCCTCATCATCAAACATATATTTGCAGGCTACCCCCTGGCCGTTAGCTTTTCTGGCAGATCCTTCATGTGGCCAATAAGGACAACCTTACAAGGACAATGTGCCTTTGCTCAGCAAGGCATGGACAAACACACAATTTTCACAAGAAGATTGAGAAGTGGTTGTGCTATAGTGCATCTCATTGTGATCGGCTATATCGATGCTGAGGGCGTCCTGGCCTGGGAGGAAAGGAAATGGGAGCGTGGGAATATGTTTGGTGGGGTTAGTGAGTGAACTACTGGCAAATTTTTGTGGTTTTGGTTAAGGGGTTGTTATGGAAAAAGTGGATTTGGAACGCTCACTTTTCCAAGCGTTATGGCGGGCTTTGTGAATCGTAATCTCAAGCATCTTTTGCATCCTTGCTTGCTCGTTTCTCTGTGTGTACACCTTTTGGCGCTTGTGGTAATGCTGCTCCTCTTTTGTGATCTCTCAACAACAGGGGTATGAGCTATTACATGCAATGGAGCCATTCATCCATCAGGTTTGTCATTGGTCGGAGCTCACCATTACCTTGCATGCTATATGCCCGTGGTTGGTCGAAAGCTTGTTCGTGCACAATCATTCTTGTTGTTGGTGTCTGTCATTCCATTCCTTTGCACACTCACTCGTATAGACAGTGTTAAACAACAACAAGGTATCCACTCCATGAACTTCAGCAGGGAACAAGACAAGACTAATGAATCAACCAATGGATCAATTAAAGCGGAGATGAGATTGAAGTCCTTTGTTGGGTAATCAGCCTGCTCAGGGTGCGCAGTCTATTCACAACACTCTTATATTGTTCTGAGCGAGGCAGAAGAATGGGAAGGAGAAGGGAAGGATGTGCGGCTCGGAGCTGGGACAACCGGATGGGAGAGCAGTTTGGGTGAACAAGGAGGTGGATGGTGGTCAGTGATTCGAAAGACTAATGATTTGCACTTGGGTAAGTCTCAGGTGAGTGAGGGCCTTGAGACAGTCGAACAAGAGATCAACAACTGCTAAGGAGGCAGAGAAGAGGAGCAACATCTCAGTCTGTACGGATGATGCAATTGGAAGTGGCTCACATCGGATGGCGTTGAAGTGGGCTGATCGACGGATCCCAATGGACAATATTACATTATAGCCAGCGGCCCAGCGGAAAAGAAACAAATGTGGATCAGTGGAGCCTGCAAGTTTAGGACCTAAGGAGACGATGGACGAGGGGAGTGTGTGACTGGAGAAGTCTGAGATTGTCAAGAGGATTAGGAACAGGTCCTGTCAGATGTGATTCTGAAAGAAAAGTCTAGGAGGTCGAGAGGGGGTTAACAGAGGGCCAAATTTGCAGACAATTTGTGACACCATTTATAACAAAACCCAAGGGTCGTTGTAACCAAACTTGCCACTGACACCATATTAACTAATTGCAGAAAACAAAAACGAAAAAAAAAAAATCTGTCAAACTGGAAGGCAAAAGTGCACTTTGAACCAAAGCAGAAGAACAGGCAAAAAAACAAAAAAAAACTCACAAAATTTGACCCCCAAACCTAGGCTACCAGAGTGGCCCGGGACCACTTGCCCGGCCGGGCCAAAAAAAAAAAGGAAAAAAGAACTTGTTTTCTAATTTTATTTGTTATTTTAAATTTGGTGGAGAATTTCGATGTGACCCTGAGGCGAAGGTTGTTTAGTTTATTTTTCTGCATAACATATTTCTTTTGCAGAATGTTTGGATTCCTTGTTTTTTTTTTCTTTTTTGGCTGGGACCTCCGATGGTCCTTGCGCGGCCAGGCAGCCTGGGCAAACAAGGTGACCCGGGCAGCCTGGCTGCTAGCCTAGCCCCAAACCCTAATTTCAGTTTTGGACCCGTTAACCAAGGAGCTGAAAGTGGTGGTCCCGGGTAATGTGGAGGTCTCCGACAAGGAAGGAATTGTAGTGGGGAAGCTTGCTTGTTTTGGTGCGAACGCCATCCGCTGGGGAGTTCTTGTTCTTTCCTGTTGTCTTTCTGGGCTTCCGCACAGATGCTAGGCTGATGCTCCCAACGATAAATAGCTTGACATATCGATTGACTGTCCTTAACCTCTCTGTCATCCTGGTCATCAACGATTCAGTGACGTTTACGATGGAAGGCTTAGGGGCCCTGTTTATGATGGTGGAATCTTTCCTTGCTTGCCTTCAACAGGGGAAGAAGGTGGCGTAACTTACAGCTCCTGATGTCCCATAAATTTAAAAATTCTGGGACTGTGTGGGACAACAGGCCTCTGGAGTTCCGCACTCACAAAGATTCTTCCTCGTATGGGCCCAGGATGGCCAAATTTGCAACTATCGCAAACACGACTCAGCTGATCACTCTGAAATTCTTGTGAATTCCAATATGGACGGGTTGACGTTCTGCAACATTCTGCAACGTGCGCACCCTGAGCGAAGAGCTCAGGAAGAGCAATTACCTGGGAAAAGCCCTGATTGCTGGGCTCCAATGGATGCAGCGCAGGAGTAAGTCTACATTCTGGGATGGAGTGCTGAACATGGTACGGTTTGTGCTTCTGGGCGGTAAGCCCCTGATCCGGCACACAGGTGCCAGCCCGCGAATGTGGTCTGGACCGGGCTGTCCAGTCCCGGTCCGGACGGGGAGGAACATGACCAGGTACAATCGTTTTTTCCTAAATCATGGTGAAGGCATATTGGATTCACTGCTGGCAGGACTTGTCGTGCGGCAAGTGACGTGGTGGGGATTTGGAATATGATAGCGACATCACAGCTGGGAGGGATTTCTCAGATCGTGCTGCGCGCCTCATGAGTACACCGTTTATCAGCAGTTTTTTCTCAGCTGCAAATATTAAGTCATTTTATGAATCCTCTATTTTTCAATAATGGAGTGGGGAAGAGTAGGAGCAAGGTATAGTCAAAGGACAGTGGAAGTAGATACCCTTTACCTCAATCTGGATGCCGAATGAGTAGAAGGGTTGAGACACTTGAGAGCCTTGGCGGGGAAGGCGAGGTGTTGACGGGAGGAAGTTGTCTTTGCCATGATATTAGAACTCCTGACATCGTCTTCTTCATTTGTTGAGTCATTATTTCTCTGATTTCTCTGATGTAACTTATTGGTTGCCTTCGACAGGGGAAGCATTTAGAGCTGTGTACTGCTCAACAAGGAATGGCTGATGATGATGTAGAGGCATGTGGGACCCTTTGGGCACACTCAACTAGGTTTCGAAGCTATTCAAACTTAAGAAATGCATCAATCAAGATTCATTTCTCAATATTTTGAGTGTGACGATCAACATTTAGAAGCCTGTTCAAATTCTTTGACAGATGAGTCTGTAATGTCATATGTTCATGGTACGTGATTTAATGAGGTTTTACGGAATCACCCACTTGTCAGTTTCATCATTCGGTCCTTGTCGGGTTTATTTTAATTCGAGGTGCTCTCCTCACCTGGCTCAATCCAATCGTCTTTGTGTGCTCATTAGCCTCAGAGGATATAAAATTCCATTAAATTTCAGATTTCGTTTTCCAGAAGCCGACTTTATGGTAAACCAATGACTTTGATAGGTTATGCAATTGATGTGTGCAGCATGTTTTCTTGCATTATTGATCATACAGACTATCACAGCAGAATCAATGACGAAGGATAAGTCCAAATGAGGGAGTTGTAGGGGATAATGTACCAAATGATTGGTGAATGTAGAAAATATAGGCTAGTGCAGACTTAACAACGCGCGCACATCAGAGTGTGTGTGTGTGTGTGTGTGTGTGTGTGTGTGTGTGCGCGCGTGCATGCGTGCGGGGGGTTGTGCGCGTGCATGCGTGCGGGTGTGTGTGCGCGTGCACGGGGTGTGTGCGTGTGGAGGGGTAGATGGAGAGTCTGGAACTGAAGTTGTTTACAGGAAGGGCAGAAGCGCAATGGGTGCCAGGTCACCGATTCTTATGTTAATGTCCATTCAAAATTAACTAAATTAAGACAGTGTGAAAACATGGATCCTATCTGTTCAATCATTTGGTGGTGTTTTTTTTTCTGTCCGATTCCAAAGTGTTCCTGGAATTGAAAATGGAGACTCCCTATTCATTCTGAGCTTGAATGGACAACGGTTTGTTGCTCCTTGCATTCTCATTGCAGGTGTTGACGTATGCTCAACAATCACGGGAGCGCGCAAAGATTGATCAGGTGTGCCCTCTTTTGATACTACGGGACGGTAGCTGAACGTGTACCTGCCTGCCGTGCCCGGTGGCTGCATTTATATATCGACTCAAAGATCATGACCTCCTTTTTTTTTCTGTTTTGCGCAGGGACCATGGGAATCGTCTTGGTACCGCTCTAATGTTAACGGATGTCACAAAGGACATCATTATCTCATTCAATTCATGTTTGGAGAATAATGTTAAGGGCTACACACCTAGAAACCCGGGTCGCTCTGGCTGGGTATTTGGGGCCGGGCAGCCACAACGCTTCTGCCTGGGTCTCCTGAGTAAGGTGCAAAACATAGTCTGTCATGATCCTTTCTAAAAATGACAATGCAAAACTCAACTTAGAGTTAATGCAAGACTGCTGAACTGAAAAAAGAAGTGGAAAGAGACAGAGTGGAGTAGAATAGAATGTACAAGGATAGAAGAAGAAGAAGAAGAATTATACACAAGTTTGAAGTGCGAACGGATGTCAGCTCCCTCTGTTCTCTCCAACATTATCTTCTTCTCCCTTCCCCGTGTGCAATCACAAGTTTGCAACACAAGTCTGAACGAATGTCAGCTCCCTCTGTTCCCTCCTGTGCAAATAATCAATTTATTACAACGATGAAAAATGAATGACCGTACGAGAATCATGTCCGAGTAATCCACTGTACTACCAGCAGTCACAAGGAGGCAAGAATAAGAAAAAAAGAATCTGCCTGTAGGGCAGGATTGCGCATGGCCTGAGCCATTCTATCTGGCAATGGTCACCCAAGGTGGTTTTCAAAACTATATCTAATCTGTGTACAAATTTGCCATAAGACGCATATTCATTTTTTTGTTGGAGAAAAATATGACTCTAGGGTTGACACGTGAACAAGTCATGGCTATACTGGGCTCGAGTCCGATAACAAAAAGACTAGGGGGTGCAAGGTCACTGGAAAAAAGCCTCTGTTTTGAGGAGTTCAAAAGGGGTATATCCGGACTCTTGTTTTCAAAAGTAGTGACGAATATCAAGCTGACCCTCAGCCAAAACTTGTTTGCAAGTTGCACTTCAGCAACAACATTTTCTTCTTCTTCAGGGATTGTTGTTCATATTTTTCATATTTTTTACCATTTGAGCCAGGACTGATCAGGAGCCTGCGTGAACCCGCCCCGGGGGGCGGAGAGGGGGGGGAGGGTGGGGGAAAGGACGCAGGCATCGAGAGCTGGTGCAGGCCACCCAATTAACAGCGTAGCTTCAAAGTCTATTGCTGGGTGGGTACGCAGGCAGTAGCCGAAGGCAGTCGTGATCCGATTCGTTTGGCCTCCATTTTTTTGGGTGTTAGTTTCATGAACTTTCATCATAGCGGTCCCTTCCTAGGTCTGCGTCCATCCAGCGATTGTGCACCTCATTCTTCTTTTCCTCTGGGTTCATCATCAGTGCAGAACCCTAATGTTGAAGTATGTGAAGTGCAAGTGTAGGTGTTTCCTCCTTTTGTACCTTGAAGCATGTGAACTTTGTGAAGTGTGAGCTTAGAAATGGATTCTCCTTTAAAATTGGAACGATACAGAGAAGATTAGCATGGCCCCTGCGCAAGGATGACACACATAAATCAAGAAATGGTCCAAATTAAAAAAAAAAAAAAAAAAGGAATGGATTCTCCAACTCAATTTCTCTCAAACTGTTGGGTTTTTTTATTATGGCTTGTTGAAGCGAAGGCGCATTTAGAGGAGCGCATTTCAGAATTTCAACAGCAGATGGAGCGCAGCAATCAGAGGAGTGCAGATGAAGTGGATGTTCAGGTGGGAGGAGATGGTCTGCAGGCTGTTGGCAAGAGCTGTTACAAGAAGATTGAAGATATCATGCAGTCGAAAGGAAAGGTAATCGGGCTGAAAAGGGATTTGGGGGCCGGGGGTGGGAGGGGGTCGTCTTTACGATCCCATATGCATTTTCGTATCCCATGTCTGCCATGATGTCATGGCTGTCTTTGTCATTCTCGTTGTGGTGTGGCTATCGTCATCATTGTGCTCATCTATTCGTTGCCATGTGAGAAGGTGATTACCGAGCAGCGGCTTATTGCACACATGCAGAGTTCTTCTTCTTTTTTTTGGGGGGGGTGCGGGGGGGGGGAGCTCATTTTGGCTGCATGTATGTGGTCATTGCTAATTGCCTTGACAAGGACTCCATGCTTACGTTCTGTACATCTGAACTTCTTATCGTGCGTACTTTCTGTCAAACTGAACTTATTGGTATTTTCTGTTTATCTAAGATGATGACATGATGGGTCGATTACCAATTGCTTTTATTCCGTCATTGCTGCAAGTCAAAGATGATCGGTCAGTCGGACTCAGTCCTCTATGAAAGTCCTCCTGGAGAAGGGTAGTTCGAATATGGAATATATACTACCATTCATCAATCAAATACTGCCTTTGTTGGGCTCACAGACCCGAAAACAAGCTGTATACTCTACATTTTGAGTACAAAGTTCAGTCTTTCTTTCTTTTTTCTCTATTTCAACCTCGAACACACTCACGCCCCTTTTGTTCCCGGGGGGGCGGGGGGGGGGGGGGGGGCGGGGAGCGCGCGGCGCAGTCCGGTTGCTTATCACTGGCAAGCATGAGTAGCAAATGATGAGACGAGCAGCTCTGCCCTGGCACTCGTGGCCTTGGGCAGTGACCTGTTGTTGCCCTGAGAAGTGTGGTCATTCTTTCAAACTGCGAAGAAGGGTAGTTCCATAGCCGAACCTTGAATGAACATCTGGGGGTAGTTCTGTGCTTTTTGGGGTTGTTATGGCCATCTGGGGGTATTGTCATTGGGGATGGCCTCCAATCCTAAGTGCTTGGTGTGGCATACTGCGTAGCCACACGGGCCCTACAGGGCCCGTCCCGGACATTCAGCCTAAAAGCCTAAAACTTAGGGCTTACAGGCCCCGTTCATTTCAGCCTGGATGCTGAAAAACGAGGGCCTGCAGGCCCTACCTCGTTTCAGCCTATTTCTGGGTCTTTTCAGACCCAGAGTTTTCAGCCTGAAACGGAGGGCCATTTTCAGGCCCTCATTGTTTCGACCTGCTCCTAAGACTCAGCCACGGAAACAGGGATGCGGAACAGTCCCAAAATAGCCTGTTCCTCACGTACTCGAGCAGGAGCTGCAGCTGCAGCCCCTGCCTCCCTTCGGCAGGCTCAAGAGGCACACCCGTAGTACATAGGAGGTTCCCATGCACTTCACGGAGAGGTAGAGTCAGTAGGCAGAGGTAGTCTTCAGGATTGGGCCGCAGCACTCAGGAGGAGCGCTGCAGTAGTCTTCAGTGCTAGGCAGTAGTGGTAGCGCTAGCTGTAGTCTTCGGCGCTGGGCGCCATAGCTGTAGCTGTAGTCTTCAGCGCTGGGCGCTGGTAGGTAGTAGATCGTAGAGTGGAGAGAGACTGGCGGAGGCCAGTGCTACTTACCTGTGGCGCCATCGCTCCAGCTCCATCTTCGTGGTACCTGCATCAAGGCGCCAACTTCACAGGTTAGTACTGGACACAGAGAGAGAGATAGTTCTTCTTCTTCCTCTTCTAAGTCCACCTTCTCTTCTCACCCTCTCGCCACCTGACTTCTCAGACTATGACAGAGAGAGACAGAGTTGTGACTTGAGACTTGACGACATTGGATCTCCTCGTCTGTGCATGTTCTGGGCTGGCGCTGTCTTCCTGTGTGAAGCGCCAGACCCATTCACACTATGAAACGATGATGATGATGTTTGTTCAGGGCTGCATTACAACATTGATTGTTCGGATCACTAGTATCTGAGTCTTCCGCTGTGCTATCTTATACCTTGTATTGAAAGGTCGGTTCTTGTTCTGGTCTGCACCTATATGGTATGCAACAGTTTGGTATCGGAGTGGACCTCTCATACAGAGGACCCGCTCAATCAAGTAGCCAGCTTGCGATCTATTGATCACTCATTAGTAACGCAAGTAGGACTT